>CM055272.1:25164482-25764482 GCA_029237695.1 Conchocele bisecta
CATTAAAAGTTTTGTGGACAGTGTCTGTGAAGGTGGTGTGGGTGGGGGTGGGGGGGAGAATTTCCAGGCGGGGGGAATATTTCCTAAGCTGAAGCCTGGAAATCTCCCCCCCCCCCCCACCTTGGGGGGTGGGGGGAAGATTTCCAGGGGTGGGGAGATTTCCTATTACACCGGTACTATATATTTTTTAATTTCTTTAAAATTTTGAGGGGTACATCCATGAGGGTTACTGGGGGCAGTTTCACTAAACTTCATACGATTAAAATGTTCGTAAGTGCAAAATTATGATAGTCTGTAAGTTTCACAGTAACAATGTTTTTTGTCGCACCCGCTTGCGGAAAGCGCGATATAGTCGGCCGTTTGGCGTACCGGACACACGTACGTACGTACGTACGTACATACAAGTTTTTCGTTATACTATATCTCTGCAACTGCTTTGCCCATTACCTTGAAACTTCACATGGGTGTTTATCATCATCTATATTTTCATTCTACCCCCCTTCCGTGCGGCCCCTGTGCCCAATGTCAAGGTCAAATTACTTTCAAGTTTTTGGTTAAGTTTTTTGGTTAAAGTTTTTGGTTAAAGTTTTTGGTTAAGTTTTTTGGTTAAGTTTTTTGGTTAAAGTTTTTCGTTATACTATATCTCTGCAACTGCTTTGCCCATTACCTTGAAACTTCATATGGGTGTTTATCATCATCTATTTTCATTCTACCCCCTCCCGTGCGGCCCCTGTTGCCCAATGTCAAGGTCAAATTACTTTGAAGTTTTTGGTTAAGTTCTTTGGTTAAAGTTTTTTGGTTTTTTGGTTAAGTTTTTTGGTTAAGTTTTGTGGTTAAAGTTTTTGGTTAAGTTTTTTGGTTATGTTTTTTGGTTAAAGTTTTTTGTTATGCTATATCTCTGCAACTGCTTTGCCCATTACCTTGAAACTTCACATGGGTGTTTATCATCATCTATATTTTCATTCTACCCCCCTCCCGTGCGGACCCTGTGCCCAATGTCAAAGTCAAATTACTTTGAAGTTTTTGGTTAAGTTTTTTGTTTAAAGTTTTTGGTTAAGTTTTTTGGTTAAAGTTTTTCGTTCTACTATATCTGCAACTGCTTTGCCCATTACCTTGAAACTTCACATGGGTGTTTATCATCATCTATATTTTCATTCTACCCTCCTACCGTGCGGCCCCTGTGCCCAATGTCAAGGTCAAATTACTTTGAATGTTAAGTTTAATTTTTTGGTTAAAGTTTTTGGTTAAGTTTTTTGCTTAAGTTTTTTGGTTAAAGTTTTTCGTTATACTATATCTCTGCAACTGCTTTGCCCATTACCTTGAAACTTCATATGGGTGTTTATCATCATCTATATTCTACCCCCCTCCCGTGCGGCCCCTGTGCCCAATGTCAAGGTCAAATTACTTTGAAGTTTTTGGTTAAGTTCTTTGGTTAAAGTTTTTGGTTAAGTTTTTTGGTTAAGTTTTGTGGTTAAAGTTTTTGGTTAAGTTTTTTGGTTATGGTTATGTTTTTTGTTAAAGTTTTTTTGTTATGCTATATCTCTGCAACTGCTTTGCCCATTACCTTGAAACTTCACATGGGTGTTTATCATCATCTATATTTTCATTTACCACCCCTCCCGTGCGGCCCCTGTGCCCAATGTCAAGGTCAAATTACTTTGAAGTTTTTGGTTAAGTTCTTTGGTTAAAGTTTTTGGTTAAGTTTTTTGGTTAAGTTTTGTGGTTAAAGTTTTTGGTTAAGGTTTATGGTTTTGTTTTTTGGTTAAAGTTTTTTGTTATGCTATATCTCTGCAACTGCTTTGCCCATTACCTTGAAACTTCACATGGGTGTTTATCATCATCTATATTTTCATTCTACCCCCCTCCCGTGCGGACCCTGTGCCCAATGTCAAAGTCAAATTACTTTGAAGTTTTTGGTTAAGTTTTTTGTTTAAAGTTTTTGGTTAAGTTTTTTGGTTAAAGTTTTTCGTTCTACTATATCTGCAACTGCTTTGCCCATTACCTTGAAACTTCACATGGGTGTTTATCATCATCTATATTTTCATTCTACCCCCCTCCCGTGCGGCCCCTGTGCCCAATGTCAAGGTCAAATTACTTTGAAGTTTTTGGTTAAGTTTTTTGGTTAAAGTTTTTGGTTAAGTTTTTTGCTTAAGTTTTTTGGTTAAAGTTTTTTGTTATACTATATCTTTTTTTTTAGTGTCCATGCCTCGCCACAAGGCGCGACATGCAGGCCGCGGCCATCTAGTTTGTAAACAATTATTGGATTTGAGCATAGGCTGCTATGGACAAGAAAATGTAAATTCATCAATTGAAATTTCCAGACAATCCTAAATGTGCACGTACAAACATTTTAGGTGGGTGGTTGGTCGGGCGAACTCGACAGCGTAAATTTAATGACGGGGTTTCTCCTTGTAGGAATCACAATTTTCCTGGTTTGGCCCTTTTTGGCTCTTTTGTTATTTGGGAGTTGAATTGGGTTATTGCCCATCATAAAAGTAGTACGATTATTACTGATCATACTGCTTTTGGGAGGGGGCCAAGTGATTCTGGTCTGGACCTGGCATCAGATCAGGAGTATTCTGATTTCAGGGCTGAATATATAGTTTTTGTCGAGCCCACTTGCGGAAAGCGAGACATAGTGATCACAATGGTGTCCGTGTATCCGTCTGTGTGTCAGAACGAAATCTGCGTTAAAGTTTTTAAATACCTTATATCTCTGCAGTCCTAAGTCACATTGACTTGAAACTACATATGCTTATTAGTCATCATCCATATATTCATGCTGTATCCCACTCATGCGGCCCCTGTGCCCAAGGTCAGGGTCAAATGTTTGCGTTAAAGTTTCTGTCAAAATTTGCGTTAAAGTTTTCACATACTTACTATCTCTGTAATCACAAGTCAGCTTTGCTTGAAACTTTGTATGCTTATTGGGTATCATCCATATATTCATTCTGTGTCCCACTCATGCGGCCCCTGTGCCCCAAGGTCAAGGCCAAATGACTTAGAAGTTTGCGTTATTATGAAATCTGCGTTAAAGTTTTTACGTACCTTATCTTTATATCTCCACAATTGTTACATAATTTACTTCCAACTTCCAATACTTCCTTTTCATCATCCATATTTTCATTCCATAGCCTGCCCATGTGGTCCACATGCCCAAGGTCAAGGTTAAATGACTTTGAAATATGTGTTAATGTTTTTACATACCTTATATCTCCACAACACTTACTCCATTTACTTCCAACATCCAATACTTCTTATTCATCATCCATATTTTCATTCTATGGCCTGCCCATGTTTTCTATGGCCTGCCCATGTGGTCCACATGCCCAAGGTCAAATGACTTTGAAATTTGTGTTAAAGTTTTTACATACCTTAGATCTCCACAACGCTTACTCCGATTTACTTCAAATAATTCTTTATTATCTTCCATAGCCCACCCATGCGGCCCACATGCCCAAGATCAAGATCAGGTTTTTACGTACCTTATATCTCCACAACCCTTAATTCAAACGTCAAATAAATACACTCTGACCATCAAATGCCTCTGCGGGCTCGAAATGCGGGCCGCGGCCATCTGGTTTTATTGTAAATATTCAGTTCTGATTTTGGGATTGTCCCCCCATTTGTACATGTACTTGTACAGGTAATATATGGGCTTTAGTACTAAACCCATTGACCTGGCCTTAAATGACCTTAGCTGTTGATAGGCCGTTAAACCCCAACAAACAAACAAACATTTTAGTTGTACGATGTTTAGTGAAACGGGCCCCGGATTTCTTGTTATTTTTAGTTCCTTCATCTGCATTTGATGTGACCGTCCTCGAATCGAACCTGGCGAAATTGTGCCAGATCCAGGGAAGCTGCAGGCTTTACTTTCACCCGACGACCCTGGCATTCGAAAACCCACAGACAAAACAGATCCAACAGACCATTCCATTCCTGAACATTCGCAACTACGGCAAAGACAAGAATGTATTTACCATCGTGTGTGGTCGGAAATTTGTGAATGGTACAGGCAACATAAAGATACAATCTGAGCAATGCAAAGAAATGAACCTGGTTATGAGAAACAACATGCAACAGGCTAGAGCTGCCCCGTCACTGAGTGTGAGTCAACACGAGAGACACTCGTCTGCCTCCTCTCATGAGCATGTCGACTCCGATAGCAGTAGCGGCAAACACATTCCACCACCAGACAGCCCGGTAAAGCATTTCCCAATGTCGTCCGCCAACAATATGTTCAAAAAGCACCCTGGACAATTGGGCCCGCACCTTGTTCCTCTACAAAATAAACCACACAATACCACCACAGACGACGGTGCTGGAAATCAGGCTCATGACATAAGGCACAGCACCAAGGAGACCGACACCAAAGATAATCATATACCTGCAGACTTCAAACGAACTCGGTCGGTTGGAGGATCTGTTCATGGGGTTACTAGTGCATTTGCTAAAGAGCTGCAAGACAAGTTACTTTTACCATCTGTTAGTGATGAAAGTGCTGTCAAAAGTAAAGGTAGTGAGAGTAAAAGAGGGAAGATCGAAAGAGAACTTTCTGAGAAGGAGCGGAAGAAACTACAGAAGGAGGAGGAGAAGAGAAAGAAGAAAGAAAATGAAGAACTTGAGAAAAAGAGAAAAGAGGAACAAAAGGCGACTGCAAAGTTGAACAAGAAGAAAGAGAAGGAACTGAAGGACAGAGAAAAGGAGAATATTCGGAAATCAAAAGGTGGTAAAGGTATCGAGAAACCTGTGGTAAAGCCCAACGCTGGGTCGTGTGTCTACGAAGAAGTGGACACGGACATTTCTGTATTACGCAGCTCCGGTAACCAGAAAACAAATCAAGATTATGTATACGACGAAGCAGCTTCATACCCCTCGAAAAAACAGGTTGCTTCTGTAGCTGAGACCGTAGAATATGCTCAGCCATATAGCAGAACGAGGCAGGCTAGCAAGCAGAGTAACATGAGCGAATACGCTGAGCCATATGCGGTGTCCAAATCCGTGTCCGGTGCGCTTGAACCTGTAATGTATTCCGACGTTGAGGACGTTCGGTCGCATGGCTGGAAAAGTCACGGTCGTAAGGAAGATGAAGAAATTCATGAAGAGGATTACACGAATATTAAAAACGCAAGACAGTCAAAAGAACCTCCACCGATACCATTTAAAAAATACAGTGAAGACGAGACCACAGATGACACATACAACAAACTTGATTTCCAACATTCGGAGCATAGATCACAGCAGGATAATCCCGGGAATATCTACGGTGTTGCTAGTGGGAAAGCCGTGGGACCATTAGAGACTAGCCGTTCACTGTCAACCGATGGGTCTAGTGATTCAGGGGAGCAGTATGATGGCAGTACGGAAGATGAATATGATATCTGTACGTCTGCTCCTAGTGCAGAGGTAGCGTCAGCCAACGGTACAAGGTACTATGATGAAGCAAGAGCGCCTAGTCCCATGCAGGCGCCCGAACCACCGGCAGAGTCATTGTATGAGCAGGTGTCTTAGCCCATTTCATGTGGGTGCACAGGTTTCAAATTTCAACAAGATTTATTTCTATTTTCTTTTTTTCTGATTCTGAATGAAAATATACGTTGTTACCACTCATTTGAACCGTCTCGACTAGACGGTTCAACTGAGTAGTGACATATATTTTTGGTGATAAATAAGAAAAATAATCTCTGAGAAAAAATACTCATATTTTGTCTGAGAATAAATTGTATCTTCAGCATCAATTTGTTGTTGGTGTTTAACCCTTAGACCGCTACACACAACAATTTTCGGCTGCTGTTGCTTTTATGTCTTGCCTTATTTCTCAATAAAAAACATGGTTTGACAGCACTTCAGAATAAATTCCAATGGAAATGATTCTAAAGTGATGTCAAAGTATGTTGTAAATTATTCTATAGTGCTGTCAAATCATGTTTTTGATGATAAAAATGGAAAATAGAAAATAAACAGTAGACAACAAAAAATTAAGATAGTGGTCTAAGGGTTAAAGATACATATTACTAGTTCAGTCCATTTTTGTCACACCTGCTTTAGCAGAAGTCGCGACTATAGTCGCCACTTTTTCCGTCTTCGTCGTCCGCGTCGTCGTCCGAAATATCAAAAAGTTTGTACAAGCTTCGTCATCATGGTATAACTTTAATATTACTTGACAGATTACTTCAATATTTGGACACTTGATATATGTGAGCATTTGAAACACAGTCATGCCGCCATTAACATGATCTTGACCTTTTTTACCTTCACATTTTTCCGTAAACACTTAGCCATTTTTTTGGCGTCAAAAAGTTCGTACAAGCTTCTTCATCATGGTATCACTTTAATATTACTTCAAGTTTTGGACACTTGATGTATGTGAGCATTTGGAGCACACTCATGCCACCATTAACATGATCTTGACCTTTTATTTTTCATTTTTGCGGAAGCACTTAACCATTTTTTGGCGTCATTAAAAGTTTGTACAAGCTTCTTCATCATGGTTTAACTTTAATATTGGTTAACGGATTGCTTCAATATTTGGACTCTTGATACATGTACATGTGTTTATTCAGAACACCCTCATGAGCCATTAACACGACCATGACTTTTTTTTTATTTTCACATGTTTGCGGAAACACTTAGCCGTTTTTTTGCGTCAGAAAGTTTGTACAAGTTTCTTCATCATCTTATAACATTAATATAATTTGATGGATTGCTTCAATATTTGGACACTTGATACATGTGAGCATTTGGAACACACTCATGTTGCCATTAATGTGACTTTGTCTTTTTGACTTTCACATGGTTGTGGAAACACTTAGCCATTTTTTGTATGTCAAAAAGTTTTTTCAACCTTGACCTTTTTCTTGTTTTAAGCATGCACTTCTCTGACTGTTTTTGTGATGCTTACTTTAGCACATGCCTTTGATCATATTACACTCAAATACCTCAGCAGGCGCGGCACCGCTTCCGTGGCAGAATTCTGGTATACTAATTTTGACAGGAATTAATATTATGTAACCACCATTTGAACTATCGCGGTTAGGCGATTCAAATGAGTGGTCACACCATATATTTAAAAAAAAAATATAGGTAACTTATTCAAAAAAATATATATTTACTCCACATGTATGCATGGTAATTTCATAATTAACCCTTACACTGCTGAATTAAATTTTGTTATTTGCTGTTTACTTTTTATTTTAAATTTTTCTCATCAACAACATGATTTGACAACACTTTAGAATCATTATGTCTCCCTCATGAATGGGGAGACATATTATTGGTTTTGGCTTGGTTGTCCGTCCATCCGTCCGTCTGTCCGTCACAAAATTTGTGTCGTGCATATCTCCAACAGTTTTTGAGTTACAGTCGTGAAACTTTACAGGAATACTGGTCATCGTGTGAAGTTGCGCACCTGGGGTTTTAGATGCGGATTCATCCAGTATTCACAGAGTTATGGCCCTTGCCTTAGTGAAAAGTGGGGATTTTCAACTTGTGTCGCGCGTATCTCCAAATGTATTTCAGTTAGAGTGGTGGTATTGGGGGAGACATGTTTTTGTCTGAAAAACAATCCTCTAGTTTCCAATGATTCTGAAGTGTTGTCAAACCATGCTTTTATCTCAAAAGGTTACTAATTCTCAGTTCATAGATGCATAAAATGTAACCAGTAACTAAAACTGTCTATACATGTAGACCAACATATTTCAGCTCCAGATAAGGTGATTTATTTGGAGGTAAATTTCTTATTTCTCCGTCAAAAATGGCAAGTTGGGAGTGCTTTAGAATCGTCTCAATGAGACGATTCTAAAGGACTCCCAACTTGCCATTTTTGATGAAGAAATAACAAAATTTCCCCCCAAGTTGGTCAAATTACGCACCTTAACTCGAGTCCTATATTTCAGCTCCAGATAAGCTTTTTGTCTAAAGCGTACTATACCCTTGATTTAAAAATTATTGCATATTTTACTTTTACAAATGGGTTATTGATTTTCTTCATTATGATTTTCTTCATTGATTTTCTTCATTTCTTCAAATGATAAAAAATGTAACAAATTTAAACATTCACTTATTGCTTTTTGCAGCTCAACTACGTGAATTTTCAACTTTATGACATTATTTTCACTACTCAATTTGAAAATCAATTCATATTTTTACATTGCTGTGCCTATTTTGTACTCCCACTTTTGATAATCAATGCGTATTCAGCTAAAATAATTGCGTAAAATGAGCCAATACACACCTTATCTGGAGCTCTGAATACACATAGACTAACATATTTCAGTATTACCATAAATATAACATGGACCAAATTTGTTGTATTTATGCAATATTGATTGAGGGTCACGGCACAGGTAACCCCAAAATATTCACATGACATGGTATACTCTTTTATCCCGTCAACACAGTGCGTATGTGCCGTGAAACACAGTGCCGTCAATACGACCTAATCACTGCGTATGAATATGTGCGGTGACTGGGGTTATTTGAGGTTAGTTGACGGGATAAATAGAATAGTAGGTTAGTGCCGTGAATGGGAAAAATATCTGGCGCGGCTCGGAAATGGGATGTGCTCGGCAGAGCCTCGCCCATCCCGTTTCCTAAGCCTTGCCAGATATTTTTTCCCATTCACGGCACTAACCTACTATTCTCTATGTATTTATAATCAGCAATGGGGTGAAACACGTGCATTTTTTAAATCCGTCAAAATTATAGAAATCGATACCTTTCTCTACAGTGATGTTTAGTGCTGACAATGAATGTGTTTCGCATTACTTCCTACTGTCTGTTTCACGAAAGCTGCCCACATTTTACGGCTATACAGGGATTCCGCTGGGGAAAATAAAAAAATCGGCACTTCAAAAAAAAAAAAAAATACAATTTTCGAAAAAAAAAAAATTCTCGAAAATTGTAATTTTTTATCGCCAATTGTTTATTTTTATAGCCAATTCCGAAAGTGGCGATCGCCAGCGGAATCCCTGGCTATATAAACAATGCAAAAACTATATTTTTTTCATAATGCTAAATTTTATAAAAATTTAAGAATGAGCCTTCTTTTTATTTTGTGAAATTTGGTCCAATATCGATTTTAATACGAAAAAACAATTTCGCCATGTTAAATCCCCATAGACATCTTCACTGTGACTGAAGATGTCTATGGGGATTTAACATGGGGAACTTTTTCTAATTTCAGAAATAATGAACCGATTTTCAAAATGTAACTTGTTTTCTTAGATCTTTTTTTTCAGAATCAATTTCCAAATTTTTCGTTTTTCAATTCCTCCAGGTTCTCCACCTCTTTTTTCCCCACGTTAAATTCCCATAGAGAACTCACTTTTCGTAATAAAATCAATATTTGACCAAATTTCACGAAATAAAAAAAGGGTCATTCTTAAATGTTTATAAAATTTAATATTATCGAAAAAAATTATTGTTTTTGCATTGTTTATATGGCCGTAAAATTTGGGCAGGTTTCATGAAACAGAAAGTAGTTAGTCTGAACATTCTGTAGAGATATTTCTGATAACCACCGATAAATATGCAGTAGAACCTCTATACACCGGACATACAGGTAGTCCATATGTCCTTCATTTTACTGATACAGGGGCAGATCTGGAGGGGGGGGGGTTCTGGGATTGCAACCCCCGTTCAGCCACAGAGTTTACATAGATCACAGTTTACCACCAGTTGTATGCCGTACTACACAGGAAAATGCATTTCGAAGATAAGACAACCCTTTAGTTGGCGAACGGTAACTCTTGCAATTACTCCCGTACCGTCCGTAGCTAGCTACGGACGGTACGGGAGTAGATTGCAAGAGTTACCTTCGGAACTAGACAACCCCAAATGCTGGATCCGCCCCTGTGATATCATTGTCATCAATCTCTGACAATAACGCCTGTTCAAGTTCGCAAAGCACACCCACATCCTTTGGCAAGGTCACCTGTCTGATTTACAGTGGAACATCTCCAAACCGGACTCCAGTTGTGTCCGGTTTATAGAGGTTCCACAATATTTTGCATTTGGAAGTCGTGATCTTTCTCTACAGAAAGGTGTTATACCACCATATTTCAAATTCAACGCGTATTTTACTTTTACAAAATTATGTAGTATTGATTTTCTTCCTTATTAAATAGGGAATAAATCATAAAAAATAAAACAAATTTAAAAATTCACTGAGCTTTTTGCAGCTCACTTAAAGGCCCTGAACAGCTCAGTATTACAATTTTCCGATTTTTTCAAACACAAAAACATGTTTGCCAACTGATTTAGTACACAAAACTAACATATACTGCCTAATAGATACATCTCAAGTCTTGAGATTTACATCTTAATCGCAATGTGAACACAACAAAAACTTGCTTTGTGTACCACTCAGTGCAAAATGTCAATATTGACAATTTCATTTCCGTAACCCAACAGCTTCGGCTCGGAAGCGAGTCGATAAACTCCGGCTATCGGAATTCATCGGCCGCGAATCGGGGAGTTGAGGAGTTGACCAGAGCGTCTATCGGAAAATCGATCGGGCTTTGAAACACGCACCTGCTATTTGTTTATCACCTAATATTGATATTTTCATCGACTACAAACTCATTTTTGTACCAAAATGAATGCAAACAGTTTCAAAGTGTGTGTAAATAGAAACCTGTTGGATTTATGTTTGGGAAAACCCAATAGGAGGCCAAATTCGGCAACTTGAGCCGTATAGGGGCTTTAAGTAAATTTTCAATATTATTACAGTATTTTCACAGGGATTCTGCTGGCGACCACCACTTTCGCAATTGGCGATAAAAAAATAAACAATTGGCGATAAAAAACTGCAATTTTCGAGAAAAAAAAATGATTCTTTTTTTTTTTTCTTTTTTTTTTCAATTGGCGATATATTTATTTTATTTTCCCCAGCGGAATCCCTGTTTTCACTACTCAATTTTAAAATGAATGCATATTTTCACATCGCTATGAGTGTCTTGTACTCCCACTCAATGCGTATTCTGCTAAAATAAGTGCGTAAAATACGCCAATACGCACCTTATCTGGAGCTCTGAATGCTGCTGAATTTGGTATTGTCGGGCTGGTAGTGTTACAGTACTTATGCTTTGATTATTACTTATATATGAAATAAAACACCATATCTTGCAATGCAGATGCTGATTTGAAATTTCAAACTATGAAAAGTACCAATAGTTTCAAAGAGTTTACCACTTTATGTGGGTGGGGTACATGTATGTTGTATTTTTAGCTCACCTGAGCAAAGCTCATGTGAGCTATTGTTATGGCAAAGTGTCCGTCGTCCGTCGTCCGTCGTCCGCCCGTGAACATTTTCAATCATCTTCTTCTCCCGAACTGCTGAGCCGATATTGGTTAAACTTCACAGGGATGATATATGGGTGATGCCATTTCAGATTTGTTAAAATGGAGGTCATCGACAATCCAAGATGGCCGCCATGGAAAAGTAGGTAAAATTAAAATTCTAAAAAATCTTCTTCTCACGAACCGCCAGGCCGATTTCGACGATACTTGGTATGAATGATCGATAGTTAGCGCTGTTTCAGATTTGTTCATATGGTGGCCGGTGGGTCAAAAATGGGCGTCGCCGAGGGGTCAAATTTTTAAATTATTTTAACCAACCGAATATAGTCATGTAATATATCAAATCGAAGGTATCGACGAGACAATCACTCTGGGAACATTTTTTGTCTAAATCATATTGATTACGTCATCCAAGATGGCCACCGATAGTTCAAATGGTCATTCTTTTACTAAAGATTTCAAAAACGTCTTCTTCTTGTAAACTGCTTGGCCGATATTGGCCAAACTTAACTGTAATGGTCTGTGGTTGAAGCCTGTTCATTTTTGTTAAAATGGAGGTCATCACCAAATCCAAGATGGCCGCCGTTGAGAAGTAGGTCAAATTCTTAAAAAATCTTCTTCTCACGAACCGCCAGGCCGATTTCGACGATACTGGGTATGAATGATCGATACTTAGCGCTGTTTCAGATTTGTTCATATGGTGGCCCCTGGGTCAAAAATGGGCGTGGCCCGAGGGGTCAACTAGGGGTCAAATTATATTTTTGCCCGAATATGGTCATATAATATATCAAATCGAAGGTATCGACTAGTTGATCACTCTGGACCATTTTTTGTCTAAATCAGATGATTTTGTCATCCAAGATGGCCACCGAAAGGTAAAAAAGTTGTTCTTTTACTAAAGATTTCAAACGTATTCTTCTTGTGAACTGCTTGGGCGATATTGGCCAAACTTAACTGTAATGGTCTGTGGGTGAAGCCTGTCCATTTTTGTTAAAATGGAGGTCATCACCAAATCTAAGATGTCCGCCGTTGAAAAGTAGGTCAAATTGTCAAAAAATCTTCTTCTCACAAATCTCCAGGCTGATTTCGACGAAACTTGGTGTGAATGATTGATAGTTAACGCTGTTTCAGATTTGTTCATATGGTGGCCCCTGGGTCAAAAATGGGCGTGGCCCGAGGGATCAACTAGGGGTCAAATTATATTTTTGCCCGAATATGGTTATCAAATCGAAGGTATCGACTAGTCTATCACTCTGGAGCATTTTTTGTCTAAATCAGATGATTTTGTCATCCAAGATGGCCACCGAAAGGTAAAAAAGTTGTTCTTTTACTAAAGATTTCAAACGTATTCTTCTTGTGAACTGCTTGGCCGATATTGGCCAAACTTAACTGTAATGGTCTGTGGGTGAAGCCTGTCCATTTTTATGTCTTCAAACTAACCTGAATGGTTGCAATCTGATAGGTTGCTATGAAATCGTCCTAATAATAAAAATCTGCCTACTCTAATCACTCAAATAACCCACCATAGACCATTCCGCTCTACCCGCAGCCAATTGGCTAGTCCGCTATTTAAACTCCTCCTATTTATTTTAGGACGCTATCAAGAGTGCAGGTATATTTGTCTCTCTCTTTATTTCGTGCTTATTTTGAATTTCTGCCGTGTATTGTGTCGTTTTTGTCTTTATATTTCGTTCAATACATATTATTATCACTCTTGTGTGTTACGTGATTATTCTCCTTTGCATTTTTTGGGGTTTTTCACGGTGTTTTACTTTGTGTCACATATTTTCGCGTGTTCGCGATTCGTACCCTAACGGTTCGTCCAAATTGGATTCGCTCCCGTGACACATTTTTTTTTGTAGCGTTTTTGCGGTTTATTCTATCAGGTTTTGTATACAATACTTGTTAGAATGCCGCAATCACGCGCTGCGTGTGGACACATGACTTCGCCTTGGGATACCCAACGGACAGGTGCTTTTCCTGTTGCGGTGTTCCAAGGAGAGGCCATGTGATTTGTCGGCCGTTGGACGGGATTCGACGTGGGGCAAGGCTGGGTCTAGAAGGTCCCATTCCTCACGTCTGAAGAAGACTGTGTCTGAGTCTCAGCTCTTGGGAGCAGTGAAACCGTCCGAGGTTTCGGAGGTTGTGGTAAGTGATAGGCCGGTGATCCATACAGGGGATACCGGGCTGCTGGGGCCGGTGCATGATCCCATATCACCCGGTTCGCAGAAAGCTATACCTATCACAGGGGTGTTTCGGCCAGTGCTTGATAATATATCGCCTGGATTGAAGCTGACCCAGCCTCTCTCAGTAGAGGGCCCGGCGCCCGGTACCGGGCACCGGTCACCGGGCACGGGCGCGGGCGCCGGGCGCCGGGCGCCGGTCACCGGTCACCGGGCACCGGGCACCGGGCACCGGCACCGGTCAAGTACCGGGCATCGGTCGTCTACCGGGCACCGGTCTTCAGGGACCGGGACACCGGGCACAGGGCACCGGCTGGCCGGGCGCCGGGCGCCGTGGGCATCACCGGGCAGGCACCGGGCACCGGGCACCAGTCAAGTACCGGGCATCGGTCATCAACCGGGCACCGGTCATCAGGGACCGGGCACCGGGCACCGGCACCGGTCACCGGGCACCGGGCACCGGTCACCGGGTACCGGGCACCGGCACCTGGGCACTGGGCAACGGTCTCCGGGCACCGGGCAGCCACCGGGCACCGGGCAGCTGCCGGGCACCGTTCTGACCAAGCGGGCACCGTGCAATCATCGGGCACCGGGCAAGTAACGGACACCGGGCACCAGACTCACCTTCAGATACCTTCTTCTCTGGACAGTCTGCTGCTTCCGGTAGGTAGACGTTCTGTTAGTTCTTCGAGTTCGGGTTCGGAGTTTAGCTCTCCATCTTCTTCGAGCTCTTTCTCAGGGTTTGGTACTGTTTCGTCTAGATCTCGTTCTCCTATTCGTCGTAGGAGACGCTCGCATAGGACTTCTACGAGTAATTCAGTTCTGTTAGATCAGATGGCTAAGGTTCTGGGGGCTCTGACAAAGTCCCAGAATTTAGTGGGTTTGTCTGCGTCTCCACAACAGATGGCTGTGCCAGTGGATCCTCCCGGGGTTAGCCTTCCACGTGTAGTGGTAGATGACTGCCAGTCGGTGCCTTTTGGGCAGGCAACTACTCTGGGGAGGGCTTACAGGGGAATTTGTACAATCTAGATGGTTCGCTTCCCTTGGGTCTAGATGGCACCCTGTGGATGGTAACGGTGGTCAAGACTCTGAGGTAGAGGGGGAGTTCGATTCGCTTCCACCTTCTCTTTTGGATGCTATCGATGCGATTTACACTCTGCTTCCTGCAGAGGTGTGTCCACCTCTTCCTCCTCCTGCCCCTCGTGTTCATTCCTTGTATGAGGTTGATTCGGTGGTGGATACGAAAGTGTTACCTAGGCTCCCTTTCTCTCCTACGGTTGGTCTTCTGGCTAAGGAGATTGAGGATGCTTTGGGCAAGGATTTGGCGACTGCGGGTTCTCGTGTGCCAAAGGGTTTGAGTATCTCACAGGGAGGTAAATACTATTCGCCCCATAATTCGGCTTGGCCCTTGAGACCACCCTGTTTGGATAAGGACGCTTCGGCGATTGGGGTATCGGGTGAACCACGTCCTGGTTTGCACTTTGCTAAGGCATGGGAATCTGCTGATTCTAAACTTCGTTCTATTGTGGCGATGGCCTCACATGTTGACCTATGTTTGGGGGCAGCTAAGGAGGCGATCAATCAGGATGATTCGTCTTCTCTGAACGCGGTTCTGCAGTCGGCGGCTCGTGCTTCGAAGCACATTCTTAGCACTTCTTTAGCTGCTTCTACGGACATTACTTTGTCCAGGAGAGATGCGGTGCTAGAACGCTCTTCGGTTTTGAATGGTCCTGCCAGAGACTTGCTCAGGGCAGCTCCGATCACCTCTGATTCATTGTTTGGAGGCAGGTGTGAACGTGCGGCCAAGGATGATTTTTCCGCCAGGGAGCGGTTGTTCATGACCAGGAGTTGGTCACGATCCAACCAGAGCGGCACTCGCAAGAGGCAAGCATCTTCAGTGGGTCGTGGTCCTTCTCAGGCTAAGGGGGGTAGGAACACTGGGTCTTCGCGGTCTTTGATCCGTGGGGCTATACCTTCAGCGACGGGTCCGAGGTTTCAGTCAGCGGCTCAGTACTTTCAACCTCCTGTGAGGTCGGTTCCCAGGGGTGTGTCGTCGGCTCGGGGCCGAGGTAGGAGTGGTTTCTCCGGCCGCAGGCCTCGGAGGAGGACCAGATAGGCCAACTGGGGCCGTTTCGTTTGGGGAGGACCAGCCCATGTCACTTGTCTCCGTTCCTGTAGGAGGCAGGATCGCGTTATTTTCTCTCCAGTGGGAGAGGATAACTCGATCCATTTGGGTACGGGATGTAATCCGCCAGGGTTACGCCATCCCGTTTTTGAACGGTCCACCCCCCTTGCGAAGGGGTCCTCCCCTATGGACTCCCTACAGGGAGTTGGTCAAGAGGGAGGCCCTCTCCAGAGAGGTAGCTTCACTCTTGGAGAAGAGAGCCATCGAGGAGGTTCAGGACGTGTCTTCTCCGGGGTTCTACAGTCATCTTTTTGTAGTTCCAAAGAGGAACGAAGGGGGGCCTACGTCCTATCCTGGACTTGTCTGTTCTGAACGAATTTGTCCTATCGGAACATTTCAAGATGGAGACGTCTCAGTCTATCCGCAGCGCCATTTGTCCGGGAGACTGGGCCGTTTCCATAGATTTGCAGGACGCATACTTCCACGTGCCCATCCGCAGGTGCTCTCGGAAGTTTCTCAGGTTTGTCTCCGAAAACAGGGTGTTTCAATTCCGAGTGCTACCCTATTCGGTCTGACGACTGCTCCTCGTGTGTTTACAATACTCATGGAGACAGTGGCAGTGGAGGCCAGGCGTCTGGGGGTCTCTCTGCTCCAGTATCTGGACGACTGGTTGATTCCACATCAATGCGTTCATTCGCTCAGACGGAATCTGGCGGTGGTTTGGGGGTTAGTTATTCGGCTAGGTCTAATTCCCAATCTCGAGAAGTCGGAGTTGGTTCCCACACAGGATTTTTCTTATGTGGGAATGAACTTCTTGACCGATCGCTCGATCATCAGGGTTCCGTTGGACAGGGTGCGAGGCATATTGACCAAAGTTTTTCCAGGTGCTGGACAGGGTATCTCTGTCTGCTCGGCAGTTTCTGTCACTCCTGGGCGTTCTGGGAGCAGCTGACGGAGTATGTGGTGCTGGGAAGGTTACATCTGCGGCCTCTCCAGTTTTACTTACTCGGGCTGTGGAGGCCGCACCACGATCCTTTGGATCGGGTTTTTCCTCTGGTCACCGTCTTCAAACGCCAATTGAGATGGTGGGCAGTGGAGGACATGTTCCTACAGGGAGTTCCCATGGTGTTACCTCCTCCGACTCATTTTCTGTCCACAGACGCGTCGGGCACAGGGTGGGGGGCTTATCTGGAACCCCTCGGTCTGTGTTTGTCGGGTCTATGGTCGGTGATGGAAGCTCAGGAACACATCAACATGTTAGAGCTCTTGGCAGTATTCCGAGGGTTGACTGCGGCGGAATCCGTGCTGATCGGACAGGTGGTGCTGGTTTCGACCGACAACACGACAGTGGTTGCTTACATCAACAAGCAAGGTGGGACGCATTCAATCCGACTGTGTCTTTTGACACGGGAGATGCTGATGTGGTGTCACGGCAGACACATCTCCTTGCGAGCCCGGCACATAGCGGGACGCAAGAATGTGTTAGCGGACTATCTGTCTCGGCAGTCCTCCCCTGTTCTGACAGAGTGGTCCCTGCGTCCGTCGGTGTCCAATGCGATCTTGTCCAGATGGGGGGCTCCCTTCGTGGATTTGTTTGCGACAAGTCTCAACAACCGGTTGCCTCTGTATGTGTCACCGGTTCCCGACCATCGGGCATTGGCGGTAGACGCAATGTCCTTGTCGTGGACCAATCTGGACGGGTATGCATTTCCACCGTTCGTGATGTGTTGCCCCGAGTCTTACGAAAGATTCGAGACGATCAGTCTCTGATCACGCTGGTGGCCCCGTGTTGGCCGACCAGGAGTTGGTTCGTCATACTGTTGGAACTGCTGACGGAACACCCCGTAGTTCTACCGGTCAGTCAGGATCTTCTGTCTCAGCATGCAGGGAAGACCTTTCACTCCAATGTGCGGATGCTAAACCTTCACGCGTGGCGGTTATCAGGCAGCCGTCAGACGCGAGGGTTTTTCAGAAGACGCTGCCAAGGTTATCGCTCAGTCCTCCAACGCCCTTCCACCACTAAGTTGTATGACGCCAAGTGGAGAGCCTGGGTGGTGGATTGTCATCAACAATCGGTTGATCCACTCAATCCCACTATAGGTGAGATAGGTGAGTTTCTTTTGTTTCTTTTTCATACTAAGAAATTATCTGTTTCGGCCATCCGTGGGTTATAGAGCGCTCTGTCCAGCGTGCTTCGGTTTTCTAATGGCGCAGCGAAATTTTCTGGGCTATGACATCAAATTGTCGGCCATGATTGCACATTTTGCTAGAGCGCGATTTGTGTCGCGTTCTTCCACGCCCAGGTGGAATCTGTCTTGCGTTTTGTGGTCGTTATCCAAGAGTCCTTATGAGCCTATGGCTTCAGCACCTTGTTGAATTGTTCCATTAAAACCGCTTTTCTTCTGGCATTTGCTACTGCTAAGCGTAGAGGTGAGCTTCATGCTTTCTGGATGGCCGATCAGCACATGTCCGTGGGCAGGAACTCCGTTTCTTTCTCCTATGAACCGGGTTTCCTTCCTAAGACACACAATCCCTCGTCTCATGATATGGATCCTATTCTGGTTCCTGGCCTCCCTCCGTCTCGTCTGTCAGCAGCGGTTGATCGCACTCTCTGTCCCAGTCCGTGCGGTCAAGCACTATATTCGGAAAACTAAGAACATTAGGTCAATCGTAAGCGTTTCTTTATTCCGACGTTAGGCCAGCGTGAGGTATCGAAATCTACTATCTCCCGCTGGATAGGTAGAGCCATTACTAGGGCTTACACTTCAGTAAGTGGTTCTGCAGCGGTGAAATTTAGACCTAAGCCGCACGAGGTACGGGCAGTTTCTACTTCGTGGGCTTTTCGCTCGGGCGTTTCCGTCAGGAAGGTCATGCGAGCGGCAACTTGGAAGAATTATAATACTTTTTCGAAGTTTTATCTCCGATCACTTTCTGAACAGGCAGGTGATGTGATGCAACTGGGTCCGTTGGTGGCAGCAGGTGAAGTGGTGGGTTAGTCAGCCTGTAGCATCACTTTTAGAGGCTGTTGGATCTACCTGTTTGCGCTCGACTGGTTCTCTCTGATAACCCGATTTTTCGGTTTTATCATTACAGTTCCAGTCGAGTAATGGGGGTTGGGAAGTGTGGTTCACCTCCGGATGAGCTTCACTTGCTTTTCATCATGTACGGGTGACTGTGGTGATGAACGGTTCCACTTTTCATCACGCTGGCCCTTAAGTTTTTTATGTGTACATGTTCGTTTAGGGAAGGCAACCTAATCAGTTGTTGCACCGGTGTTGCTAAAAGATTAGTTTTACCGTTCTATTATTTGTTCTATTTGTTTAGCGAACAATGTTGTTCAAATGGTCACAATTATATTGTGTCATAACTTTCGTACTTGATTTTGGATGTTTATGGTTTGGCCTGTTATGGCCAGCTTTACGCCTTAGCACTTCCTGGTTAGGCTGATCTTAGTGCTTAGGACGTTTCATATGCATTCTCGATATGGACGAGTTGTTTATCGCCATAGAAAGTTCAGACTTTATATTAATCTCGGTTGAGTTTGTTGTATGTGAGTGCCAGACGACAGCATCCGTCCAGGTCTCGTCTATCAGCACAGCTATACATGAGCATTCTCCGTCGGGTTTCCAAGGGTAGCCTGTCGCAGTCTCCGTATCAGGCTACATGACGATCGTGGTGGTGATTGTCGTCAACTATCCCTCACCTACTATCGCTTGGAAAAGGGGGGGCCGGATTGGGCGCTCCTAGGCTTCTAGGGTGAGTCTTTGTTATTACAGTATATGTAACACCAAGTTTTACCTAGGCCTATGTTTGTATTTTGTCTCTTTCGATGGGTTTTTAATCTGCCTTACCATTCCGGTCGAGTATGAGTAGTGAGAATACCTCCCACCATCACTACGAATTCTTGCAACCATTCAGGTTAGTTTGAAGACATAAAAATGGAAAATTATTTCTAATTTTATGTTTTTTATTATTCATACTCACCTGAATGGTAAGGTACACACCCTCCTCCCGTCCCCGCTTGATGGTTTTATCTTCTCCCTACTTAGTATACTTCAGGCTATTTTTATCTAGCAGTTTCATTTCCACATGGAAATGATTGACTCTTGTAGCCGTATACCTAACAATAATAGGAGGAGTTTAAATAGCGGACTAGCCAATTGGCTGCGGGTAGAGCGGAATGGTCTATGGTGGGTTATTTGAGTGATTAGAGTAGGCAGATTTTTATTATTAGGACGATTTCATAGCAACCTATCAGATTGCAACCATTCAGGTGAGTATGAATAATAAAAACTAAAATTAGAAATAATTTTCTATTTTTGTTAAAATGGAGGTCATCACCAAATCCAAGATGTCCGCCGTTGAAAAGTAGGTCAAATTGTCAAAAAGTCTTCTTCTCACAAACCTCCAGGCCGATTTCGACGAAACTTGGTGTGAATGATTGATAGTTAACGCTGTTTCAGATTTGTTCATATGGTGGCCCCTGGGTCAAAAATGGGCGTGGCCCGAGGGGTCAACTAGGGGTCAAATTATATTTTTGCCCGAATATGGATATAATAATATCAAATCGAAGGTATCGACTAGTCTATCACTCTGGAGCATTTTTTGTCTAAATCAGATGATTTTGTCATCCAAGATGGCCACCGGAAGGTAAAAAAGTTGTTCTTTTACTAAAGATTTCAAACGTATTCTTCTTGTGAACTGCTTGGCCGATATTGGCCAAACTTAACTGTAATGGTCTGTGGGTGAAGCCTGTCCATTTTTGTTAAAATGGAGGTCATCACCAAATCCAAGATGTCCGCCGTTGAAAAGTAGGTCAAATTGTCCAAAAAATCTTCTTCTCACAAACCGCCAGGCCGATTTCGACGAAACTTTGTATGAATGATGGCTAGTTAACGCTGATTCAGATTTGTTCATATGGTGGCCTCTGGGTCAAAAATGGTCATGGCCCGAGGGGTCAAATAGGGGTCAAATTTTATTTTTGACCGAATATGGTCATTTAATATATCAAATCGAAGGTATAGCAGTAAATCACATGCACATTCGCAATATATGTTAGATCAGAAGGTACCAACAAATTCTGTGGAACATTTGAAGTTGTAAGTGAAGAGTCTTTGTGAAATCAAGATGACCACTATGGAGGCTTTTAGGTGAGCGATACAGGCCCATTTGGGCCTCTTGTTTGCTTTGTAATATCATTCAGAACTTTATACCAGGAAATGTTACATTTTAAAATTATTTCTTGCTTCAGTGCACAATTGTTGTCCTAGTTACACATTTGCATAATTATATAAACAACCGAAAGGTGGCAACGGGTTTATGCCCGAAATAGTGTTTACCTCGAGTAAATGGAACCTGCGGCGATACGGGACGCTACTATTGTTTGAACATTTTGAAGGAAAAAATCCATATTTTCTTTATTTCATCTCGAAAGTATATGATGTTACACTTGTTTGAATCATCACAAAATGTACCGGTATTTCTATTTTTGTTTTGACACTGAGCCATGGCTTATCTCCCCCTTTTGGATTTAGAATTTTGCCTCGTTACCATCAAAGTGTGGGGCATCCGTGTTCTATGAAAACATTTTCTAGTTCTTGATGGCTCACCAGCGGTGGCATTTTGTTTCACAAACAATTTGAAAAGTGTTCATTCATAACATACCGTTTGATTTCTGATATTTTTTGTCAATTTTATCATATATCATCATCAGTTACAGCACTGTGGCACTATTTATTTTTTATGCCACCGGTCTCACAGGTTGAAGTAACGGACCGAGGCTATAAATACATTAAATATGCCTAAAAGCATCAATAAATAAAGAAAAAAAAGAAGCTAAACCATTTTTTTTTACTCCCTCCATATAGACTTATATAAGGGAGTAAAAACAAATTGTTTAGCTTATTTATTTTTCATTTATTGATGCTTTTAGGCATATTTAATGTATTTATAGCCTCGGTCTGTTACTTCAACCTGTGCCCGGTCTCAATAGAGAGGCATACAGTGTTTGGACTATGTATCCCACAGGTGGAACAGGCTCCAGATAAGGAATTAGTCATTGAGTATTGTCACTCCATCATTTCTGAAGCAATTGGGTATTTCAATATTTTAATTGTGTAAAATAGAATCACACTACCGTTTACACATCAGCAGACCGCACTTCTTGAATAGTTTGTTTCTAAATGAAAACACATCTTGGTATTTCATTAGAATTGTCTCCTTGGAGACAATTCTAATGAAATACCAAGATGTGTTTTCATGGAAAAATAAAAAAATATGCTATATGTGTGGTCTGCTTATTGTTTTATGTAGCATGATAAAGACACCACAAATTTTTCAATGCTATTTGATACGCTCTACTACTGCACCTTATCTGGAGCTCTGGGTGGAAGACTCGGACCTAGGACCTGATAAATGGCTCATTTTCAAATGAGCCATTTATTGGGTCCTAGGTCCGAGTCTTCCACCTGTGGTGTATCCGTGTGTCCGACGTGGGGGTTTAGGGGGAGGAGCCTAATATAAAGAATACAATAGACTTATTCTATATATTCCTTTGATATTTTAACCCATTTCAGTCTAAGGATACAATAATTGTTATTGGAAAAATCTCATTCTTTTGTTTATTTCTCCATAAAGGTATATGTTGTTACCACTCATTTGAACCGTCTTGTCGAGACGGTTCAAATGAGTGGTAACAACATATACTTTTGAGATGAAATGAAGAAAATAGGATTTTCCCCCCTAAAAAGTTTCATACTACTATAAGTGTATCCCGTCTTTAATGGGTTAAAGAACAAATATCCCATAAACCCAAAATGTTAGAGCGTCCGTGCGTCCGTCTGGCACATTACGAAGTTCGCCTTTTGACCTTTACAACTTTGAACTTTTTCACACATTAAAGGTACATGTCCACTCAGTAGGTACAAAATGTTCTTTATAGGAATTACGGTAAATAAGTGTATAATTTTGTCACTATTTCACCAGTTCTAAAAATTACGAGTGCCTGCTATACAGATAAAATATTTATTTTACTGATAGTGACTCTTGGAGGTATCTGGCTATTTTCATATGCAAATGAGGCATGAATATCTTAATTATTTATACTAATTAAATAATATAAAGAACATTTTGTGCCTACTGAGTCGGCATGTACCTTTAAGAAGTTTGCCAGAGTTTCTCAATTCGGTCATAACTTCTATATCCATTGATGGAGTACTTAAATATTTCAATACATCATTCTTGTGGACAAACACCACACATACATGCTGCCCTTAATATGACTATGACATTTTAACCTTCACCACTGTGCTTATGAATACTTATCACTTTTGGATCGTTAACTTTACCACAGTTTCTCCAATCAACCACTGGGGGCATTCGTGAGCCGACAGGCCACATTTTCTTGTCGTAATGTTACTAGCCGTCAAAGTCGGCCGTGGCATTATTTTAGACAACATGTGGGCAAGTATATAAAACAAATGTTCAAATTACATGTACATGTAGTTATATATATATACTAGTATGTAATGGTAGATGACATTTAAAGGCATTGACCTGCAAATATAGAGAATAGTAGGTTAGTGCCATGAACCTACTATTCTCTATATAACGGATTCTCTATATAACGGAAATGTGTTTAGCTGCCTTCATTTATTAAATATGCTTATTGTCTACGACTATGAATATTAATACCCACCAGAAATATGGTCTTGTATCATTTGTTCTGGGGCATTCACCAATGGGCTACGTACATATACATTGTAGCCCATTCAAGGTTTCTTGAATTTCGCGCTTTTCTGAATCGCATGTCACGGGATATTTATGTTGATAAATTGAGCATGCGCGATTGAACCAAAGATGGCGCACAGATCAAATCCTTTTCTTTGTTGAACGAGCTTCTTCCGGTCGACCTTGACTCTTCGCATAAGAGGGAATATCCCAATCACGTGATGATTCATATTGTAGAAATTGTGATTTTCCAGCGGTTCGCTTTCAGTTTCTTATTACCTATATTACACCTACTACAACACAATTCTGGCAAGAAATATTGTATAGTATTACAGATACATATAAGGTTTGTTATGTTTGTAAGGCGACAAATTTTATATAACTTGAATTACGGATCCGGCGACCCAATTTTTGCGTTTAAATTTTTTTAAATATCTGGCGCGGCAATCAAATGGGAAAAAATCCCCACTTTTTTTTTATTATAATTAAAATCCGACCTTCTCTCGCTAGACATATTCGGGGAAAGACGACTGAAAAGTTCTAATGCACTCTATAAATATCACGCAATCTGATTGGCTGATGGTCATACATTACAGGTATATCATTGTTGGTGAACGGTCGCAAATTATTATACCCCCCCCCCCGCAACGAGTTTTGGGGGGGGTTTACTGGAGTCCAGATTGTCCCCCCGTCATTGCGTCGTCGTACCGTGGTTCCTGTCCGTGCGTCCTTAAAACTTAACATCAGAAAATATTGTTATAATTCTTATTATTTCCTTCCATCTAAAATGCTTAAAATTTTACCACATGCATTTCCTGTAAGCTCTACTACCAGCTGTGCCAAAATCCACGAACCGTCCAAACCCCCCGCTGATCTCAATGGTCAAGGTCAAAATACCTTTTTTAAAGTCCCACTTTACAAAAACTAACAACACAAAGAACAAAATTGTTATAAATTCTATTTCCTTCATCTAAAAAGCTTAATATTTCACACATGATTTCCTTTAAGGCTCTCTACCATGCTGTACCAAATCCCCGACTGTCCAAACCCCCGCTGTCCCATGAACAAGGGTCAAATACTTTGTCTCTTTCCAAAACTAACATCAGAGAAATATTTAAAAATTCTATTCCTTTCATCTAAAGTGCAAAAATATTTCACACATGCATTCCTGTAAGGCTCTACTACCATGCTGTGCCAAATCCACGACCGTCCAACCCCCGCTGATCCCATGGTCAAGGTCAAATACTTAGGTCTCTTTACAAAACTTGAACATCAGAGAAATATGTTATAACTCTATCCATATTCATCTAAAATGCTATTATCATCACATGCATTCATTTAGGCTCTACTTACCATGCTGTACCAAAATCCATCTACTGTCCAACCCCCATGCTGATCCCATGATCAGGTCAAATACATTTGTCTCTTTACTTTAAAAACTTAACATCAGAGAAATATTGTTATTAATTAACTTCTATTCCTTTCATCTAAAGTGCTTAATATTTCACACAGCATTCCTGTAAGGCTCTACTACCATCTGCCAAATCCAGACCTCCAACCCCCGCTGATCCCAAGGTCAAGGTCAAATACTGGTCTCTTTACAATATTACTCAAGAAATATGTAATTTCATAAAATTCTTAATAGCTGCAGCTTCCTCTAAGTCTACTATCATGCTGTACATCTGTCCCAACGATCACTACTTGTCTCTTTACAAAACTTAACTCAGGAAATCGGTTATAAACTTCTATTTCCTTCATCTAAAATGCTTAATATTTCACACATGCATTCCTTTTGGCTACTACCTGCTGTACCAAATCCACACTGTCCAACCAGCGATCCCATGATCAACAAATACGTCTCTTTACAAAACTTAACACAGAGAAATATTGTTATAGCTTCTATTCCTTCACTAAAGTGCTTAATATTTCACACATTGCATTCCTGTAAGGCTCTACCAGCAAGTGCCAAATCCACGACAAATACATCCCAAGGTCAAGGTCAAATACATGGTCTCTTTACAATACTTAGCATCAGAGAAATATGTTATAATTTCATCTAAAATTCTTAATATGTCATGCATGCATTCCTCTAAGGCTCTACTATCATGCTGTGACATATCCCCGCTGATCCCAAGATCAAGATCACATACTTAGTCTCTTTACAAAACTTAACATCAGAGAAATCGGTTATAACTTCTATTTCCTTGCTCGAATATGCTTCACATTCACGTTCGTGCCGCCCCCGCTAAGCCCAGAGTGAAGGTCACAAGCCCACACTTGGAAAATTCTACACATTTAGGGGTACCTGGACCCACGCGGGGGGTATTCCGTAAGCCTCGCTTACTGACCAATCTAGTTTCAATATGTATTCCTACGCCAATACTAAGTTTGAGGTCGGTCAATTTACTCTTGTCACATAATGACCGACAAAAACATGGGGTAACTCAGATAAAATGTCCCAAATGGTATTCTGGTATTATTGTCAAAGACACAGCTAGAAAAAGGCTTGCATATGAAATATCCTGGTCCGAAACGTCCTGGTGACCTGGTGCGAAAGTTGTTTAGTCCGAAGCGTACGGCGAAATAAAAATAAAAAAAATATCTCACCGTTGATCACGTTTCATATGTTTTGGCAGTCATATATCATTCACACAAACAGAAAGTATGTATCCTGTGTAATCTTGCATCTCAAATGGTACATGTAGTATATCACGAATAATTAGACGAGTTATCACAATATTTATCATCATCAGGGAAGTTTGACAGGTGGCCACCATTGAAATAGTGTTGCTAAGAGATCGCACTGGAGTGACATTAAAAGCGCAAAGTAGTAAATAAGGCAATTATGATTCTAACGACAAATTTATAGCTTTTATTATTGAAAAATAATGAAATCAGCAACATAAACGTATATACATTCATTTAAAAATCGCTAATATCTTGTAATTGTGTTGGAACTACAATGTACACCGTATTTTCTTCATAGAAAATATTATTTGTGTGATCTGTCTGGTATGACCTGCTCAACCAACTTCCAATCCGGTACGATTTTCCAACGTGACTCGATAAAGTTTGCAAAACTGTAAAGGAGTGCATTAACAGATTTTCCGACCTATCATCTTCTGATATACGCCTCAAATTTCAAAATTACAATACACAGTTAACCCTATGTAATATCAATCAGCTATATATAACATTAATAATTTTCTCTTTTTGGACCGCCCGATGCAAATTTTCGTTCATAAAATTCAGTAACAAAACTAACTTTTGTTTACAATCCTCGTGTGGGGGAGTGGGGATATTTAAAATGATACAAGAATAAAATGTATGCCCTGCGACTGAGTAGCAAACATTGCAGACCCTGATCTGACTATGCAGATGTGCAGGCTGAACTGGGTCTACACTTGTCGCATAGGCCATATGTCCCATTTCTACAGTCACTGTCACATGTTCACATTTTAATAATTCCAGCACAAAAATATTTACACAATTCCCTAATATGTCTATGTCCAAAATTTATATCCCAGTAAACTCCCACGCCAAACTACTTTCCGTAACCGTGAGGTGCAGTTAAAATAATTCTTAAGAAAACGAAAAATAAACACATTTTCTTAATGAATTTATTTAAAATGCTGGAATTATAAGGAATGAATGGCCTTTTTGTGGAATTTATCGGGGATATAAACTTGGAAAAGTCGTGGGAATACTGGACGAGGCCTTCCAGCCTTCGTCCAGTATTCCCGCGACTTTTCCAAGTTTATACCCCGATAAATTCCACAAAAAGGCCATTCATTCCTATAATAATGATGTAAATGATATATGTATTATTTCAATTTTAGCAACACAAAAGGTGCTTTTTTTTTTTTACCACCCAGTGACTATTTTAGCAGTATTAATATAAAAAAAAGAGAAATAGAGATTATTTTTTATCGACCACCCAGAGGTCACTTAGCCAAAAAAAATCTGTAATCCAAGTAATAAAAAAAAAATGGCCTAAAGATTAGCTTTATTCAATATACGCATTTATTAAATATGTTTAGATATACATGTACTCGGAATGTAGAGTTCAAGCATCATTCAATCGCTTTAATACATGTAACCGTATTGCATTTACATGTATTATCCATGTAATCATATATAGTTTTACCTCTATCCTTGTCTTCTAATTTCAGGGCTGAATATATTGGTTCTCGATGTAAATATTCCGTTCTGATTTTGTGATTTTCCCCCCAATGCAGCAGGTTAAAATGGGATCGAACCTGTGTGCCCGGCCTTACATGACCGTAGCTGTTGATAGGCCATTAAACACTAATAAACAAACAAACAAAACAAAACCTCTATCCTTGCAAGGCTGAATGGAATTTTGTTGTCGGCTGTTTATGTCTTTCTCGATGAAAACATGTGTTAACAGCGCATGAGAATTGTCTCCATTGGAGACAATTTGCCAAAACATGTTTTTTTTTCCTATGGACTAAGACAAATAGGAAAAAACAGCAGACAACAATTTTCGGTTCCTGCCGTTTAAGGGTCAACACTATCACTCCTCAGTAAATGGCCTTGACTACTTACTGTTCCTTTTAAATCATGTTTTGGGGAATGTGATCAAATAAAATGGTTCAATTGGTTCAATAGGTCATATGTTATGTACAGACCTCCAGATAAGGAATTTGTAATTGAGTATTGTCATTCCATCATTTCTGAAGCAATTGGGTATTTCAAAATTTTAATTGTGTAAAATAGAATCACACTACTGTTTACACATCAGCAGACAGCACTTATTCAATAGTTTGCTTCTAAATGAAAACACATCTTGGTATTTCATTAGAATTGTCTCCTTGGAGACAATTCTAATGAAATACCAATACCGGTATGTGTTTTCATGGAAAAGTAAGAAAATATGCTATATTTGTGGTCTGTTTATTGTTTTCTGTAGCATGATAAAGATACCACAAATTTAACATTGTTTTTTGATACTCACTACTTCTGATTTCAATTGGGTTTTTGGAAATTTTAATTGGGTATTTACGCAAACACGCACCTTATCTTGAGCTCTGATGTATGAAGTAAAAACCTACATATTGGATGTCCGAAACATCATCCGGGACACAGTGCCTTTAATGAGCCCAGTCCGGACGTTGTGGGTTCAAACCTCGCCTTGGGCATCAACAATACTTTCATAGTATTTCCATCCCACTGGTCTGTCGGATGAGACTTTAAACTGTGTCTGGGTGGTTGGTTGGGTGAACGCGATGGCGTAAATTAACGGTGGGGTTCCTCATTACAGGAATCACAATTTGCCTGGTTTGGCCCTCAGGTACGATTTTATCTTTGGCTTTTTTGTTACCTGGGAGTTGATTTGGGTTATTGCCCATTATAAAAGTAGTAAGATTATTACTGATCCTACTGCTTTTGGGAGGGGCCAAGTGATTCTGGTGTGGCGAGGACCTGACATCAGATCAGGATTATTCTGATTTCAGGGCCGAATATATAGTTTTGTTATTGTAAATATTCAGTTCTGATTTTGGGATTTTCCCCCCATTTGTATATGTACTTGAAAATGTACATGTACTTGTACAGGTAATATATGGGATTTAGTACTGAACCCATTGACCCGGCCTTAAATGACCTTAGCTGTTGATAGGCCGTTAAACCCCAACAAACAAACAAACTTTAAACTGTGGTCCCCATCTCTATATGATCTTAGCTGTTGCTGGGACATTCACTTTCACGTTAATGAGCAAGGAGAATTTCCGTATGCTACTGCGATAGGGTTTCAACCTTACCGGAATCCCAATATCCCTGATTTGGCCCTCAGCTACGTACATTTTTGGCTTTCTTGTTACTTGAGATTATAGTCGTAATATTAAGATTAGTACAAATCCTATTACTTTTAGGGAGTGAGGCTAAGTGATTCTGGCGTGGTGACATATATTTTTAGCTCACCTGAGCCAAAGGCTCAAGTGAGCTATTGTTACCGGTTTTCGTCCGTCCGTGGTCCGTCCGTGGTCCGTCAACACTTTCAAACGTATTCTTCTTATAAACGGCTGGGCCAATGTTGGTCAAACTTTACATGGATGATCTATGGGTGGGGGCCCATCAGATTTGTAAAATTGGAGGTCATCGCATAATCCAATATGGCCACCGTGGAAAGGTAGACAAAATTCTTAAAATATCTTCTGATGAAACTTGGCAGGAATGATCGACAGTCAATGCTCTTTCAGGTTTGTCAAAACGGTAACCCAGGGGTAAAAAATGGGTGGTCAAATAGGGGTCAAAAATCACATTTTACCAAATATGGTCACGTTGTATATCAAATTGAAGGTATTGAGGAGATTATCGCTCTGAAGTGGTTTTTTATAAAAATCGAATGATTACGTCATCCAAGATGGTCGCCAAAAGGTCATCCTTTTATTATAAATTTCAAACGTCTTCTTGTGAATCGCTTGGTCGTTGCTGGTTAAAATTCAGTTATGGTCTGTTGGTACATGTCAAGTGAGCGATACAGGGCCTCCATTTGGCTCTTTTGTTACCTGGGAGTTGAATTGGGTTATATTTTTCTCAATATAAATATTATGTTCTGATTTTGGGATTTCCCCCCAATGCAGCAGGTTACATGCGGGATTGAACCCGTTGGCCCGGCCTTAAATGACCTTAGCTGTTGATAGGCTGTTAACACCAATAAACAAACAAACATGTGATAAACACATGTATGTAATGGGCCTGTACACCCCTGTAACATTTAACTAACTGTTGAGAAGTTGCATAATGCACCTGAAGACTGATACATCACTGGGACTGGAGAATTATTGGGGCTTATCGGTTATGCGACCAGTGTAGCTCCAGATCAGCTTGCAGTCTGATCAGGGCCTGCACCGTTCGCCATTCAGTCAATGAAACACTCGTTATGCTTCTAAGTTATAGTTTTGATAATCATCCTGCTTCAGGAATGTGCTAAAAGTTTGTTTGTTGTTTGTTTGTTGGGGTTTAACAGCCTATCAGTTGGTCGGGTGAACGTGATGGCGTAAATTAACAGTAAGGGTTCCTCCTTATAGGAATCACGATTTGCCTGGTTTGGCCCTCGGGTACTTTTTTATCATTGGCTCTTTTGTTACCTGGGAGTTAAATTGGGTTGTTGCCCATTATAAAAGTAGTAAGATTATTACTGATCCTACTGCTTTTGGGAGGGGGGGCAGATGATTCTGGTGTGGCGGGGACCTGGCATCAAATCGGGATTATTCTGATTTAAGAGCTAAATATATTTATTTTTTATTGTAAATACATATTCAGTTCTGATTTTGGGATTTTCCCCCCATTTGTACATGTACTTGAACATGTACTTGTACAGGTAATATATGGGATTTAGTACTAAACCCATTGACCCGGGCCTTAAATGACCTTAGCTGTTGATAGGCCATTAAACCCCAAAAAACAAACAATCAATTCATGACTTCTATATCCTTTTAAGGATTGCTTTGATATGTCAATATTCATGCGTATACACAATTGCCACACATCCATGCTGCCCTTAACATGACCTTGACCTTGATAACTTTCCTTAAATACTTAGAAGTTTGCAGGAGTTTCTCAATTCTGTTGTAATATCTATATTTCTTATGAAGGATTACTTTAATGGTGCGTTCGAAACCGTAACGCTCGGGTAAATGTCTTTCAATTTCTGTTTCCTTGCACGGATTTCACACACGCATTGCTCCAATGGTCGTCTACCGCCCTGTAACAAATCAGGGCCAAGGTCAAATACCTGGTGTGTTCAAAACTCAGGTAAATGTTATAATGTCTGTTTCCTTGCATGTATCTGCTTGATATTTCACACATGCATTGCTCCGATTGTCCAAGTTTGCCATTGTTTTGTTTGGCTGCCAGTGGGGGCATTCGTGTGCCGACAGGCCACATTTCTTGTGGGTTTTGCGACCAGTGTTGATCCAGATCAGCCTGTGCATCCATACAGTCTGATCACTATCTGCACTGTAGTATAGATCGTTATCAGGCTACAGGAGTGTGTTATTTGATCTGGAGCTACCCTGGTTACAAATACCATAAGGCCAGTTTTTTTTTATTAGTTGGTTTACAGATCCGCCGACCCGATTTTTTGACAAAATGTGGAAAAAAATAAAAATTTTAATTTCCGATTTTTTTTTAGATTTTTTTACCTCCGACCCAAAAAAAAAAAAAAAAAAAAAAATATTTTTTTTGCTGTGCCGAGAAAAGTAAGTGGCGGAAACCGGATCTTAGCAGCAACGACAACAACAACAACCTGTGAATGGACGATTTGATATGATTTGATATATCTCCAATATGATTTGATATATCTCCATTTCAGATTGAATGCAAAAATTCAAAACCTTAATGCTCCGGTAAATGGCCTATATTTTCTGTTTTCTTGCTCCGATGTGCTTCATATTTCATGTATGCATTCTTCCTAGGGTCCTCTACCGCCCTGCCACAAATCCGCCCTGCCACAAATCCACGCTCGTGCCACCCCCACTGATATTCGTTTCAACTATATCGCCGCTTCGTTGTCTTGTATTTAAAATTATACCAGATACGGTATTAATATGTACGCATTACGCAACCCATTCACAGTGATCAACATTCAACAGTATGTGAATATGAAACTGAGTTGCTATGTAGAATATAAAGAAACTTGCTGAACCGACTCCCTACGTTAACCGACAAACTCTTGGTCCGAGACGATGCCGGTTAACACAAGTTTCACTCTATCACAATCACTGGCCTTTTTGTTTTTTACCGACCACAAACCGACCCATCCATGAGCCTTAAAAAGGTGAACCGACCCAACCATGTGCCTTAAAAAGGTGATTTTTATGGTGTTCGGACCGTCCGTCTGTCCGTCACACGTTCGGTTAACCACTTCGTAACAGTTTCTCAAACCGGCCATATCTTCTACATAAGTTGCTCAAGTTCTTCAATATTTCAACACATCATTCATTGGTATGTGTGCTATACATGCCTTGTCATACTTTATATTACCTTGACCTTTTGACCTTCACAGGGCTGCTGAAAGGACTTAGCAATTTCGGTTAACCAGTTTGTCACAGTTTCTCAAACTGGCCATAGCATCTACATAAGTTGCTTAACTGCTTCAATATTTCCATACTTCATTCATTTGCATCATGTATGCTACACCTGCCTTGCCATACTACATATGACCTTCACCCTTTGACTTAACACTTTTGGTTCACCCGTTTGTCAGTTTCTTTTTTTTTTTTTTTTTTTTTATTTCCCCGACCGACCCAACCCTGTGCCAAAAAGAATAAAAAAATTGAAAAAACTTTTTTTTATTTTAATTTTTTTCCGACCGACCGACCCGATCTCGCGGAAAAAAAATCCGTAAACCAACAAATAAAAAAAAACTGGCCTAAGCCCTATTTCTCCAGTCACTCGCAGCCACAAATAAAAAGTTAATTAATTTAATAAAATTTTAATAAAAATAAATTGAACATTTCTCGCTCGAAGTTGTTTGTTTGTTTATTAGTGTTTAACGGCCTATCAACAGCTACGGTCATGTAAGGCCGGGCAAACAGGTTCGATCCCATTTTAACCTGCTGCATTGACACTCCCAAAATCAGAACGGAATATTTACATCGAGAACAAATATATTCATTCCTGAAATTAGAATAACCTGACCAGGTGCCAGGTCCATACCACACCAAAGTCACTAGGCCCCTTCCCCTAAAATAGGATTACGAATATCGTAATACTCACATAATGGGTATAACCAGATTCAACTGTCACATACAAAATGTCAAAGACGTATGTGAGGGCCAAACCAGGTCTCCAGTCGGGATTCCGGTAAGGATGAACCCCGATCGTTAAATTACCCATCGCGTGCTCCCACCTGCCACCCACTCTCGCTCGAAGTATATTTAGCAAGATAAGTACACATTGTACTTTTGGTGAAATTAATTGCTGGGTCTAAACTGGTCACAAAGGCAATAAGACCTCTTTTGTCAGATCAGTAGCCGATTTCACCAAAATTTCAAAGTATACGTATGTTGCTAAGTACACTTTGAGGGAGAAATTTTCAATTTAAGGATGAATTTATTAATTTTTAGCCAGGTTTTTTGAAAAAAAATCCAGGCTATTGGATTGACGAAAGCCGGGCGGGTGGGCGGCGGCGGGCGGGGGCGGCGGGCGGCGGTGGCGGGCGGCGGGCGGCGTCCACAATCAATGTTACGTTTTCGTGTTTGAGTCAATTTCTTTGTTACTGTACCACCTAGGACCACCAAACTTTCACAGCTTCATAACCAAGGGGTGCCTACCACATACAACTATCCAACATGTGACCATTTGTTTACCTTCACCTATTATTTCTACGTAACTGACTTAGCCATTTTCAACGTTAACTTTTTAACGTACGTCTGGTTAAATTTTTTGGTTAAAACTTTTTTGTTATACTATATCTCTGCAACTGCTTCGCCCATTACCTTGAAACTTCACATGGGTGTTTATCATCGTCCATATTTTCATTCTAACCCCCAACCGTGCGGCCTCTGTGCGCAATGTCAAGGTCAAATTACTTTGAATTTATTTGTTAAAGTTTTTTCGTGTACTATATCTCTGCAACTGCTTCACCCATTACCTTCATACTTCACATGGGTGTTTATCATCATTGTCGCACCCGCTTGCGGAAAGCGCGATATCGTCGGCATTTTGGCATACGTCCGTCCGTCCGTCCGTCCGTCCATACGTCCGTGTGTCCGGTTAAAGTTTTTTCGTTAAAGTTTTTCCATCTACTATATCTATTTTTTTAGTGTCCGTGCCTCGCCCCAAGGCGCGACATGCAGGCCTCGGCCATCTTGTCTACTACAAAAAGTGGGTATAATTATGTTATCCAAGTGTCTATGCTTGGAAAAAACCTGGCCTTCGTGGCTTTGCCTCGTTTCTTGTTATTTAATGAAATAAAATATTTTCTGACCAAATTATTATACTAAATTTATTACATTATCACAGCCATTGGCTGTGATAATGTAATAAATATGGTATAATAATTCTGCATACTTTCAATCATGAAATATAATTATGCAGTTGTTAGTTCTATATGAAATAATGCATTTCAGGGAAAATAAATGATTACTCCCTCAAAGTAAACTTAGCTACATGCAGGTCTGCTTAGCAATTTTGGGGAAATCGGCTTCTGGTCTTGTACTTCAAGAAAAATGACCTAGAGCTTCAGATAAGGTGCGTATTTGCTTAAATACCATATTTAAATTGCCAAAAACCCAATTGAAATCAGAAGTAGTGAGTATCAAAAAGCAATGTAAATATAGCATATTTTTCTTATTTTTCCATGAAATCACATCTTGGTATTTCATTAGAATTGTCTCCAAGGAGACAATTCTAATGAAATGCCAAGACATGTTTTCATTTCGAAGCAAACTATTCAATAAGTGCAGTCTGTTGATGTGTAAACAGTAGTGTGATTTTATTTTACCCAATTAAAATATTGAAATACCCAATTCCTTCAGATATGATGGAGTGAAAATACTCAATTACAAATTCCTTGTGGGTGGCAGGTGGGAGCATGTGATGGGTAATTTAACGATCGGGGTTCATCCTTACCGGAATTCTGATTGGAGACCTGGTTTGGCCCTCACATAAGTCTTTGGCGTTTTGTATGTGACAGTTGAATCTAGTTATACCCCTTATGTGAGTATTATGATTATTCGTAATCCTATTTTAGGGGAAGGGGCCAAGTGACTTTGGTGTGGTATGGACCTGCCACCAGGTCAGGTTATTCTAATTTCAGGGCTGAATATATTGTTTCTCGATGTAAATATTCAGTTCTGATTTTGGAATTTTCCCCCCAATGCAGCAGGTTAAAACGGGATCGAACCCGTTTGCCCGGCCTTACATGACCATAGCTGTTGATAGACCGTTAAACACCAATAAACAAAAACTAATTCCTTATCTGGAGCCCTGATGACCAATGTCCATGTGATTAAAATGTACTTGTATTGTTATTAATAAATCAGATATTTTCTAATGTACATTATAGTTATTTTGAATTAACCCTAAAGAAGGTAACAAATATCTTGTCTGTTGATGTTAATTTATTTATTAACTGAACTAAAAATATATAGCGCATAAAATATGTTTTTTTGCAGCCAAAACATATTGTTTTGGCTGCAAAAAAACATATTTTATGCGCTATATATTTTTTTCAACACCAACACTTGATAACTAGCTCGAGATGAATTGAACATAAATACCTATGCGGGGACACACATAATGTATAGAGGATCTCCAACAAGTTTCCATTTGATACGACATGAAACGAGTCGGGCACACTTTATGCATAAAGTTTCATAAATCTCATATTATAGGTTCCCGTACTTTGTAAGCTCTTCATATTACAAAACGTGAACACATTTTAACAATTGTAGGGATTTTACTCAGTCACCGATGCTGCTAATGACATTTAAAATAGAACGACATCAACGTCAAAACATCATTGCTTTGTCGCACCATTAGGGATGTTATTTTGAATGTCTTCGTTTTATTTGTTTGACATAACGTTGACACATAACACAAATAAAATGTACTTAAATACGGTGATGCGGTCAGCCAAATTTGCTCCAGTAGCCGATTTCAACAAAGTTGCAAAGTACATGTATACTTATCTAGCAAAGTATTCTTTGAGGGAGTAATCATTTATTTTTCCCAAAATACATTATTTCATATAGAACTAACGACTGCATATATTTGATGATTAAAAGTATGCAGAATTATTATACTGAATTTATCACAGCCATGTTGGCTGTTATAATGTAATAAATTCAGAATAATAAACAAATTATCATTAAATTGAAAATTTCTCCCTGAAAGTATACTTTGCTAGATAAGTATACTTTGCAATTTTGGTGAAATTTGATCCAGGTGTTATTACCCGTATCATATCACATTTATGAAATGGGTTACAGAACGTGATAACAAAGTTGTCATTTGATAAACGGGGCCAAGTGACTTTGGTGTGGTATGGACTGGGAACCAGTAGCCTATTTCAACAACATTGCAAAGTATACTTATCAAGCAAAGTATACTTTTGGCTGTGATAATGTAATAAATTCAATATAATAATTCTGCATCCTTTTAATCATCAAATATATGCAGTCGTTAGTACTACATGTATATGAAATAATGCATTTCGGGGAAAATAAATGATTACTCTCAAAGTATACTTTGCTAGATAAGTATACTTTGCAATGTTGATGAAATCGTCTACAGGTCAGGTTATTCTAATTTCAGGGCGGAATATATATTTTTCTCGATATAAATATTATGTTCCGATTTTGGGATTTCCCCCCAATGCAGCAGGTTACATGCGGGATTGAACCCATTGGCCCGGCCTTAAATGACCTTAACTGTTGATAGGCCGTTAGACACCAATAAACAAACAAACATGTGATAAACACTATAGGAATAAATGGCCTTTTTGTGGAATTTATCGGGGTATAAACTTGGAAAAGTCGCGGGAATACTGGACAAAGGCCGGAAGGCCTCGTCCAGTATTCCCACGACTTTTCCAAGTTTATATCCCCGATAAATTCCACAAAAAGGCCATTCATTCCTTATAATTCCAGCATTTGAAATAAATTCATCAAGAAAATGTGTTTATTTTCTGTTTTCTTAAGAATTATTTTAACTGCGCCTGACGGTTACGGAAAGTAGTTTGGCATGGAGTTTACTGGGATATAAATGTTGGACAGAGACTTGCTACGGACCAATTAAATGTTAGGAAATTGTGTAAATATTGTTTGTGCTGGAATTATACACCAATAAACAAACAAACATGTGATAAACACATGTATGTAATGGGCCTGTACACCCCTGTAACATTTAACTAACTGTTGAGGAGTTGCATAATGCACCTGAAGACTGATACATCACTGGGATAGGCCGTTAAACACCAATAAACAAACAAACAAACAAACACTGGGACTGGAGAATTATTGGGGCTTATCGGTTATGCGACCAGTGTAGCTCCAGATCAGCTTGCAGTCTGATCAGGGCCTGCAGTGTTCGCCATTCAGTCAATGAAACACTTGTTATGCTTCTAAGTTATAGTTTTGATAATCATCCTGCTTCAGGAATGAGCTAAAAGTTTGTTTGTTCCTTATAGGAATCACGATTTGCCTGGTTTGGCCCTCAGGTACGTTTTTATCGTTGGCTCTTGTTACCTGGGAGTTAAATTGGGTTATTGCCCATTACAAAAGTAGTAAAGATTATTAATTACTGATCCTACTGCTTTTGGGAGGGGCCAAGTGATTCTGGTGTGGCGAAGACCTGACATCAGATCAGGATTATTCTGATTTCACGGCTGAATATATATTTTTTTTATTGTAAATACATGTATTCAGTTCTGATGTTCCCCCCCCCAATTTGTACATGTACTTGAACATGTACATCTACTTGTACAGGTAATATGTGGGATTTAGTAATAAACCCATTGACCCGGCCTTAAATGACCTTAGCTGTTGATAGGCCGTTAAACCCCAAAAAACAAATTAACAGCCTATCAACAGCTAAGGTCATTTAAGGCCGGGTCAATGGGTTTAGTACTAAATCCCATACATTTCTATACTACCTGTACAAATGGGGGGAAAATCCCAAAATCAGAACTGAATATTTACAATTAAAAATTATATATTCAGCCCTGAAATCAGAATAATCCTGATCTGATGCTAAAATATCAGAAATTTGAATATCCACAAAAGCCATAAGCCCCTTTTCTCCAGTCACAGCCACATATCTACATAGGACGGGGCTTGAACTATCAACACAACAACAGTGTATAGTTCAACAAATTTATAAATTTATAAACAACGCTTGTCAGTTTGCAATACAGATCTTCAGATAAGATTTGTATTATTACTTATTCACTTGTTTTTACTGTAATACAGTTGATAATTTACTTAGTTTAGCTGCACAAAGCAAACACTTGTTGCAGTTCAACTAAGTAAATTTTAAAATTTATTTCAGCATTTTCACTACTCAATTTGAAAATCAATGCGTATTTTCACATTGCTGTGAGTATTTTGTATTTTGTACTCCCACTTTTGATAATCAATGCGTATTCTGCTAAACAAAGTGCGTAAAATACGCCAGTACGCCCCTTATCAGTAGCCTATTTCATCAACCTATCAACACTTGATCAATCAGGACCAGTAGCCTATTTCACCAACATTGCAAAGTATACTTATCTAGCAAAGTATACTTTGAGGGAGTAATCATTTATGTTTCCAGAAATGCATTATTTCATATAGAACTATAACGACTGCCTATATTTGATGATTCAAAGTATGCATAATTATTATACTGAATTTATTACATTATCACAGCCAAAATGGCTGTGATAATGTAATAAATTCAGTATAATAAAAATTAATAAAAAATTGAAAATTTCTCCCTCAAAGTATACTTTGTTAGATAATTATACTTTGCAATTTTGATGAAATTGGCTACTTATCTGGAGCTCTGGCAACATGTATAGGCAATATATTGACAAAACAATTTGCCAAACCCTGACAACACAAACTTTACTGTCTTCGATTCTGCTTCTGGTCCGGGTCTAGACTGTATTCTGTCTGCGAATACTGGGTGACAGGTGTGAGCGTGCGATGGGTAATTTAACGATCGGGGGGTGGAGGGGAAGGGGTAATATTCGGCGAATAATTTGCCCCCCCCCCCCACCCCCCTCCCAGTCAGCCAAACCTTCTGTGATAGAGTGTTGTGTAGAGGAGAGGTGGGGGGATAATATTCGGCGAATAACCGTCTGTGATTGAGTGTGGTGTAGAGGAGAGGTGGGGGGGGGGGATAATATTCGGCGAATAATTTGCCCCCTGCCCCCGGTCAGCCAAACCGTCTGTGATATGAGTGTGGTGTAGAGGAGAGGTGGGGGGGGATAATATTCGGCGAATAATTTGCACCCCCGCCCCCCCAGTCAGCCAAACCCTCTGTGATATGAGTGTTGTGTAGAGAGAGGGGGGGGGGGATAATATTCGGCGAATATTTTGCCCCCCACCCGTTGCCCAGTCAGCCAAACCCTCTGTGATATGAGTGTGATGTAGAGGATAGGTTCCAGGGGGGGGGGTGGGGGGGGGGGATAATATTCGGCGAATATTTTGCCCCCCGCCCCCCCGGTCAGCCAAACCCTCTGTGATATGAGTGTGGTGTAGAGGAGAGGGTGGGGGGGGGGAGGATAATATTCGGCGAATATTTTGCCCCCCCCCCCGTCGCCCAGTCAGCCAAACCCTTTGTGATATGAGTGTGATGTAGATGAGAGGTGGGGGGGATAATATTCGGCGAATATTTTGCCCCCCCCCACCCCCCGGTGAGCCAAACCGTCTGATATGAGTGTGATGTAGAGGAGAGGGTGGAGGGGGGATAAAATTTGGCGAATAATTTGCGCCCCAGTCAGCCAGACCCTCTGTGATATGAGTGTGCTGTAGAGGAGAGGGGGTGGGGGACAATATTCGGCGAATATTTTGCCCCCGTCGCCCAGTCAGCCAAACCCTCTGTGATATGAGTGTGATGTAGATGAGAGGTGGGGGGGGGGGGGGATAAAATTTGGCGAATATTTTGCCCCCCGCCCCCCGGTCAGCCAAACCGTCTGTGATACGAGTGTGATGTAGAGGAGAGGGTGGGGGGATAATATTCGGCGAATAATTTGCCCCCCGCCCCCCAGTCAGCCAAACCCTCTGTGATACAAGTGTGGTGTAGAGGAGAGGGGGGGGGATAATATTCGGCGAATATTTTGCCCTCCGTCGCCCAATCAGCCAAAAGCTCTGTGATATGAGTGTGATGTAGATGAGAGTTGGTGGGGGATAATATTCCCCCACCTCTCCTCTACACAACACTCATATCACAGACGGTTTGGCTGACTAGGGGGCGGGGGCAAATTATTCGCCGAATATTATCCCCCCGACCTCTCCTCTACACAACATTCATATCACAGAGGGTTTGGCTGACTGGGGGGCGGGGGGCAAATTATTCGCCGAATATTATCCCCCCACCTCTCCTCTACACCACACTCATATCACAGACGGTTTGGCTGACCGGGGGGCGGGGGGCAAATTATTCGCCGAATATTATCCCCCCACCTCTCCTCTACACAACACTCATATCACAGAGGGTTTGGCTGACTGGGGGTGGGGGGGCGGGGGGCAAATTATTCGCCGAATATTATCCCCCCCACCCTCTCCTCTACATCACACTCATATCACAGACGGTTTGGCTGACTGGGGGCGGGGGGCAAAATTATTCGCCGAATATTATCCCCCCCCACCTCTCCTCTACATCACACTCATATCACAGAGGGTTTGGCTGACTGGGCGACGGGGGGCAAAATATTCGCCGAATATTATCTCCCCCCCCCCCCCTCTCTCTACATCACACTCATATCACAGAGGGTTTGGCTGACTGGGTGACAGGGGTGCAAAATATTGGCCGAATATTATCCCCCCCCCCCTTTCCTCCACATCACACACATATCACAGAGGGTTTGGCGGAGGGCAAATTATTCGCTGAATATTATCCCCCCCCCCCCCACAGTAACAGTAATTATTATTCGCCTGGGGGGGGGGGAGATATTCGGCGAACATTCTGCCCCCGAATATTTCTGGGGGGGAAATATTCGTTTACACCTGTATACTGAATTTATTACATTATCACTGTGATAATGTAATAAATTCAGTATAATAATTCTGCATACGTTTAATCATCAAACATATGCAGTGGTTAGTTCTATATGAAATAACACATTTTGGGTAAAATAAATGAAACTGCCTCAAAAGTATTTTTTTTATGTAAATATTCTGTTATAATTTTGGGATTTTCCCCCCAATGCCGCAGGTTGAATGTGGGATCGAACCCGGTGGCGCGGCCTTAAATGACCTTAGCTGTTGATAGGCCGTTAAACACCAATAAACAAACAAACTGTCTGCGAATCATCCATCAGTGAATACAGTGAACAAAAAAAAGGAGATAAGAAATGCAGACACTTATATTTGCTAATACCTATAGTTACACCAGACGAAAACAAGATACGTCAAAGCCGGATGTGTAACTTGGTTTACTTCTAAAATATGAAAAGATAATACTAAAAGGTTAATAAATGTGGTTGTGACAGAAGAAATGAGGCTTATTGGCATTAGTGGTCAGTGTAGATCCAAATCAGCCAGTGGGGGCATTCATGTGCCGACATTTTTGCAACCAGTGTTGATCCAAATCAGCCTGTGCATCCGCACAGTCTGATCAGGATCATCTGAACTGATCACCATTCAGTCAATGAAACACCAGAAGCCGATTTCACCAAAATTGCTAAGCATACTTGTCTAGCTAAGTATACGTTGAGGGGGTAATCATTTATTTTCCCCAAAATGCAGGATTTCATATAGAACTAATGACTGCATATATTTGGTGATTAAAAGTATGCAGAATTATTATACTGAATTTATTACATTATCACAGCCATTTTGGCTGTGATAATGTAATAAATTCAGTATAATAAAAATTAATAAATTTATCCTTAAATGGAAAATTTCTCCCTCAAAGTGTACTTAGCAAGATAAGTATACTTTGCAATTTTGCTGAAATCGGCTACAAGCCTGCTTCTAACAGAATATGTCCTTATCATGCCGTAGAACTGTGCTACATGATCAGGAGCTACGCTGACCATAAATCCCGTAATCTTCATTTCTCCAGTCACAGCCACAAATGACCCTTATGGGGAAGGGGTGAAAATTATTGATTTTATTTGATTATTGGTGTTTAACGGCTTATCAACAGCTAAGGTCAATTAAGGCCGGGCCAACGGGTCGGACCATATTTAATCTGTCCATAATGAGGGAAATTCCCAAAATCAGAACTGAATATATACATAAAAATACCTATTCAGCCCTGAAATGAGAATACCGTAATTACCCTAAATATTCGGACACCAATATGTGAGCAAACAGTGTAGACCCAGACCAACCTGCTCCTGAAAGCAGTCTGATCAGGGTCTGCACTATTTGCCATTTTCACAGAATGCTTCGGAGGCCTCATTGGACAACATAATCAACTTGATAAATGTTTATGACACTTATAACAATTGGTTTTGGTGTCCAAATATTTAGGGTAATTACGGTACCCTTACCTGGTGCCAGGTCTATTCCACACCAGAGTCACTTAGCTCCAATCCCAAAAGTAATATGATCAGCACTAATCTTATTACTTTGTAATGGGATATAACATGATTTAGCTCTCAAGTATCAGAAGGCCGAAAATGTACATGAGGGCCAAACCATGTAAGTCGACATTCCGGTAAGGATGAACCCCGATCGTTAAATTACCCTTCGCGTGCTCCCAACCAACCACCCACTGGGTGAAAATGAAGTCGACATAAATCAATAGGAATACTGAAGCAGAAACACAATGAGTGTGGAAATTGAACCATGACTGAGTGTAAGCTGAACATCAAGCAGTTTGATCGAGTCTGAGCTGAACTCGGAGCTCAACAAATTTAACTGCATGATTTTGTGAACATGGTTCAAGTGAATGGCCAGAAAACGTTTAATGATTGCAGATCCAGATTGAAACATAGGAAATTGACAGTTTATAATAAGGCCATACCATATCTTTTCTATATGTTAAGCGTCCACCCAGTTGACCCAAACCTACCTACATATCCGGTAAAAACAAACAAGGCATTGAAAAAAAACCAATGGTAAATTTATGTTAAAAACTTCCTCAACCCTCTGCAGGGTTGAGGACGTTTTTAGCATAAATTTAAATTTCAGCCAGCAAACTTTAGAAAAAAAGAAGAAAATACTCATTAAACTTATTAAGTGTAAGTGTAAACGGATTTAAAACTTGGACAAGTCCCAAATCAATTTTAGTATTATTTCACCAGTAAATAGTATCAAATAACACCTGTACATGTATTTGTGTTTAAAATATCAGGTTGCATAGGTGTGGTTAAAAAACAGTGTTCATCCTTAGACCACTACACAGTACAATTGTCGTCTGCTGTTGCTTTTATATCTTGCCTTATTTCTCAATAAAAACATGCTTTGACAGCACTTCAGAATCATTTCCAATGGAAATGATTCTGAAGTGCTGTCAAAGCTTGTTGTAAATTATTCTAAAGCATGTTTTTGATGATAAAAATGGAAACTAGAAAATAAACAGCAGACGACAAAAAATTAAGATAGTGGTGTAAGGGTTGAAGACAACGACTATCCCAATTTACCTTAATAGGCAAACTGCCACTAAAAGCAAAATATTCACATTTCTCACATTGGACACTTTGCACAATTTAATTATACCCCCACAAACAAAGTTTGTTGGGGGTATATAGTAGTCAGCTTGTCGGTCAGTCGGTCGGTCGGTCTGTCGGTCTGTCGGTCTGTTGGAAATTCCCTTCCGCTCTATATCTTCTACACCGATGCATGGATTATCAAATGGCTTGGCACAAATGTTTCTCATGATGAGAAGGTGTGTCGTAATCAATAACCACGCACCTACGTCCAAGGACAAGGTCACAGTTGAAGGTCAAAGGTCAAACCTATCGAAATTCCCTTCCGCTCTATATCTTCTACACCGATTAATGGATTATCAAATGGCTTGGCACAAATGTTTCTCATGATGAGAAGGTGTGTCGCGATCAATAACCACGCACCTACGTCCAAGGTCAAGGTCACAGTTGAAGGTCAAAGGTCAAACCTATCGAAATTCCCTTCCGCTCTATATGTTCTACACCGATGCATGGATTATCAAATGGCTTGGCACAAATGTTTCTCATGATGCATGGATTATCACACTATGCCCAGGGTCAAGGTCACAGACTTGATGCATTTGAAACCTTAACGCTCGGCTAAATGGTTTATAATCAAAAATGCCTCGTTTTCTTTGGCTGCCAGTGGGGGGTATTCGTGTGCCGACAGGCCACATTTCTAGTTTCATGTAAATTTAACCCTTACACCGCTATCTTCATTTTTTGTTGTCTGCTGTTTATTTTCTATTTTCCATTTTTATCATCAAAAACATGCTTTGACAGCACTTTAGAATAATTTACAACAATTTACAATATGCATTGACAGCACTTCAGAATCATTTCCATTGGATATGATTCTGAAATGCTGTCAAACTCGGCATAGCCTCGTTTCTTATGAAATCAGTAAACTATAGAATAATTTACAGCATGCTTTGACAGGACTTCAGAATCATTTTCATTGGAAATGATTCTGAAGTCCTGTCAAAAACATGTTTTTATTGAGAAATAAGGCAAGATATAAAAGCAAAAGCAGACGACAATTGTTGTGTGTAGCGGTCTAAGGGTTAAAAGATATTCAATTCCTTTTATCAAGTACTCAAAAACGAATTAGTATGTAAATATGATTCATATAAAATTCCCCATACCATATATACTGCATAATTGAAGGCCATGTGGTATATTTTCTCATATCCGCCACAAGGAAGTTAAACTCATTGTATGATATAACAGCACAGCACGAGAAAAATGTGATAAAGCCTATGGGTTTTGTGACCAGTTTGTTTGTTGTGGTTTAACGGCCTATCAACAGCTAAGGTCATTTAAGGCTAAGGTCATTCAATGGGTTTAGTACTTGTCAAGGTCATTACCAAGGTCAGGAATGATCGAGACAAATTGTCTCCCCTATTATCATATGAACCAAGTATACTTCAATTGTTATGACGTTATGCCCAATATAGCTTGATCTGACGAACGAAAAGTGGTAACAATGCAGTTGAGTGAGTGAGTGAGTGAATAGGGATTAACGTCCGCTTTTCTGACATAGAGGTACAAGCCTCAGGGAGTCTACACGCAGACGGGTCAACGGGGTCGTGTCCCGTATCCACCTGTCCGAGGGGGGTAAATCCCAACTTCAGAACTCAATATTTACAATCAAAATATATATTCAGTCCTGAAATTAGAACAACCTGATCTGGTGCCAGGTCCTCACCACACCAGCATCATTTATCCCATCCCCTAAAAGTAATAGGATTAGCGCTAATCTTACTTTTATATATGGGGCATAGCCTGACTCAACTCTCACATACAAGAAAGCCAAAAATGTATATGAGGGCCAAATCCGGTATAGTGGGTTCCGGAAAGTATGAATCCAATCGTTAAGCCAGTTTAATCGCCTTTTACAACAATGCAGTTGAAGTGTAAGGGATAGGCTAGAGTAGATAAGTACACGTAGTCACTTAATCACTTATAATGTACACTATATTACATGGGGAACACACAGGAATACATGATACATTGATATGTGAACATCACTGTACTGTGCATGATACCATTCAATTACAAGGTTGTAAGCCAATCGACTGTTATACTTTAACGCAACTTAAAAGCTATAGACGAATAAACTCAGTATGTGGTATCTCAATGGTCCCATAGTGGACAATAGTATGAATGCACAAGTACTTTGATGATCGCTAATCAAAGTGAAATAACATACAAGTATAACATGGCAGAACGAACATTGGAGGACAAATGACAATCATCTGAGCTACCCCAGTGCTGGCGTATCTCAATAGATAGTGGTAACCTCTGAGTATCAAGGTCCCAAGGTCTGCCTCACCCGCAGTATGAGGTCTAGTCACCAATATGGCTATTATCCAACTTCAGTGATCAAAATGTGGCAGCTTCGGACCGAATGCTCTGCCATAGTCCCTATCATGCCTATCTTCATCTACTACTCCACCCCTTTCTACTTTTGCCATTTCTACCTGGTGCTTAGTATCTAGTTCTCGCAATTTGAATTCTAGAGCTAACTGTGCTTCATTGGCTAAACGATGTGATTCCTTATCTAGCCGCGCAGCATCTAATCTATCTTTCTCCATCTGCCTAGCCTCTAGTCTTTCCTGTCTTTCTCTCTCCTGCTCTTCTTTTACAAAGGCCCTTAACTCTGAATCTGCTAGCCCCAAGCTTCTGCCTATCTCCATTAGCTCCTTAATGGACGACATTCTCACTCTCAACTCAACTCCGGATTATCGATTTACACGCTTTACCCGACGGTACACAAGGTCTCTAGCACTCAAATCACTTGGTGATTTGTGCGAGTCTCTTGCTTCACGTCTATAAGGTTAAGGTAAATCAATCCGGTCTCTACTCCTAACGACGGTATAAGTTTCTCAATTCGGGTAAGTCAATCCGGTATATGTATGGTCTAATGTAATGGTATATTTACAATTCCCCCTCTATGGTACTGGACACAAAAATTGGGGACTGGTTATAGACACCTGGCAGGATATAGTATTGTTCATACACAATATAATAGTGGTAGTAATCTCGCCTCAGATGTAGAAGTGTCTAGTGATAACCTAGAACACCCGCTGTGCCATCATCACAGGGAGGTACTGTTCAACAAATCCAAAGTTACAATGACCCTTACATCGACTATCTCTCAAGATCGTCTCAACTCTATACTTCTGTACCTAGGTAGTCAAATCATGTATGTGGTGATGTATTAGTGCCTAAGTGTTGGAGGGCATCTTACATTAACTCCCAAGGCAAACAAATACAAGATTGAATTTTGACGACGCTAGGGGTACAGCTATTCTAGCCTCCTTACTTCAACTGCTTTGAAGAAACTGATTATAAAAAGAGGAAACAAATCCCACTTCTGACACCATTGTCAAGGTCATTACCAAGGTCAGGAATGATCGAGACAAATTGTCTCCCTTATTATCATAAGAACCAAGTATACTTCAATTGTTATGACGTTATGCCCAATATAGCTTGATCTGACGAACGAAAAGTGGTAACAATGCAGTTGAAGTGTAAGGGATAGGCTAGAGTAGATAAGTACACGTAGTCACTTAATCACTTATAATGTACACTATATTACATGGGGAACACACAGAATACAGGAATACATGATACATGATGTGAACATCACTGTACTGTGCATGATACCATTCAATTACAAGGTTGTAAGCCAATCGACTGTTATACTTTAACGCAACTTAAACGCTATAGACGAATAAACTCAGTATGTGGTATCTCAATGGTCCCGTAGTGGACAATAGTATGAATGCACAAGTACTTTGATTGATACGCTAATCAAAGTGAAATAACATACAAGTATAACATGGCAGAACGAACATTGGTAGGACAAATGACAAATCTCTGAGCTACCCAGTGCTGGCGTATCTCGATAGATAGTGGTAACCTCTGAGTATCACGGTCCCAAGGTCTGCCTCACCCGCAGTATGAGGTCTAGTCACCAATATGGCTATTATCCAACTTCAAGTGGATTAATCCATAAACAATATATGTAGTCTTACTACAATCCCTTAGCCATGATATACCATGATAGGAGTATTACCATACACTATCAAAGTATACATATGTATTGCCTATGCAATATATTTCCAAAGTATGAATGTCAAAGTCAAAGCCGGATGTGGTTACATCACATGATAGTCAATAACGATAATGTTCCGGAAGCTGGTACCGGAAGTAAAGTTCCAAAGGTAGTATTATTTCTTTCCGGAAAATGGTGGACCAGATGTAAAGTTCCTATGGCATCACTCGACTGTAGCAACCCGGATGTGGTGGACCGGATGCAAAGTATCCATGGTGAATCAATGGGTTGTAATACCGGAAGTGGTAGACCGGATGTAAAGTTCCGATATAATACAAATGGCGATTATCACGTTGGCTAAGACGCCGGGAAAAGTTTCACTTAGGTGACATTCAACTCGGTGGTAGTATAATGATATGATATGTGTGTATGGCGTTTCACTTCACTAATCTATGGCTGTGACTGTCTGCTGAACGCGATGTAGCTATCACACACTGCTCTATACAGGCCTGTACCCGGAGCTGCTACACACACTGCGCCAGACAGATGTACGGACACTCGGACGACCCGGTACTCTGCACTGACTGGGGTCTGCCCTCAACGAGTGGACCAAAACGTCCAATGTTGCTCGCTGGAGCGATCTCAAGAGGCTACAAAAATGAAATGAGTCTCCAATTACTGGACGAATACGCACAGACAGACAGAAAGGATGCACAACGGACTAAAACGGGAATCGAACAACGGCAAATCACAGCTGAAATAAAATGTTGTAGGTACATACCAAAATCCTCCGTGTCACTGGTGAATACAGTACTATCCTTCTGTTACCAGAAAATATGTGTCCCACCAACACATAGCGAGACATCGCTTATATACGCTCCAGTGAAACCACGCACGGAATAATGAATATGCCTACCCCTCGTTCGACATCTCACATAAATATTACAAAACAAAACCATGGCTTTTGCCATTTCACCCGTGGGTTATATTTGGCATAAATATATGTTCCCACGCCATAAATTCAACCAAACTAGTGTACAGCCCTCGCAGAATAAATACCATCCAACATGGTATATCCCACACTACCATAAATCTGCACACTATAGACCCAGATCTCATAATCCGAAATCTACTCGACTGGTCTCGACATGCGAAGGTCGCTTTTTGGCCCCGCCAAACCCCTCCATATCGGTCCTACGGGCTGTACACTCAAATGAGAGTGTAGCACATACTAAACTCAAATATCGTGGTCATTTACGGAAATATCACGACACAAAGCATCACCCGTATGGGATCTGATATATCCGTGTTGGCCAGTACCAGTCTATGCTGCAACACTAACCCGTAGCATACATAACAGGGCAGACCATGGTATGGTCTGCGCTATATACTGGCTTCACCTACAGAAGGTCCCTTATCTGGTGAACAACTGACACGCGGACAAACTCGGCCGGCACGGATAGTGGACATCCGTAATACTAAAAGGGGTCTTTTCCCTAGCGAAACCAGCACACGCAGTCAACGAGTTCTCTACCACACACATGCATAGTCTGTGACAAATATGGCGTGACATCAGTAAAACATTCCTCATAAAATGGACGTGTATTTAAATCCACAAAAAGGACACGCATAAACGTATTTCCACCAATACAACATAAGCCCCCTTATTACATGCACATTGTACATGGCAAATGTACATGCTAAATCTCAGGTATGTAAAAATCACAGGTGTGTGAAATCACAATACAAAACAGTACCACACATCACAAATATACAATTATACGGAAATCCGGAATGTACAAGAATGCACGTGTCACGCGACAGTACTAAATCCCATACATTACCTGTACAAGTAAATGAACAATTCAACATGTTCAAGTACATGTACAAATGGGGGGAAAATCCCAAAATCAGAACTAAATATTTACAATAAACTAGATGGCCGCGGCCTGCATGTCGCGCCTTGTGACGAGGCATGGACACTAAAAAAAAAGATATAGTATAACGAAAAACTTTAACCAAAAAACTTAACCAAAAAACTTAACAAAAAACTTTAACCAAAAAACTTAACCAAAAACTTCAAAGTAATTTGGCCTTGACATTGGGCACAGGGGCCCGCAAGGGAGGGGGGTAGAATGAAAATATAGATGATGATAAACACCCATGTGAAGTTTCAAGGTAATGGGCAAAGCAGTTGCAGAGACATAGTATAACAAAAAAATTTAACCAAAAGACTTAACCAAAAACTTTAACCAAAAAACTTAACCAAAAACTTCAAAGTAATTTGACCTTGACATTGGGCACAGGGGCCGCACGGGAGGTGGGTACAATGAAAATATAGATGATGATAAACACCCATGTGAAGTTTCAAGGTAATGGGCAAAGCAGTTGCAGAGATATAGTATAATGAAAAACTTTAACCAAAAAACTTAACCAAAAAACTTAACCAAAAAAACACTTAACCAAAAAACTTAACCAAAAAACTCAACCAAAAACTTTAACCAAAAAACTTAACCAAACAACTTAACCAAAAACTTTAACCGGACACATGTATGTACGTACGTACGTACGTACGTACGTACGCCAAAATGCCGACTATATCGCGCTTTCCGCAAGCGGGCGCGACAAAAACTTAACCAAAAACTTTAACCAAAAAACTTAACCAAAAACTTCAAAGTAATTTGACCTTGACATTGGGCACAGGGGCCGCACGGAAGGGGGATAGAATGAAAATATAGATGATGACAAACACCCATGTGAAGTCTCAAGGTAATGGGCAAAGCAGTTGCAGAGATATAGTATAACGAAAAACTTTAACCAAAGAACTTAACCAAAAACTTCAAAGTAATTTGACCTTGACATTGGGCACAGAGGCCGCACGGGAGGGGGGTAGAATGAAAATATAGATTATGATAAACACCCATATGAAGTTTCAAGGTAATGGGCAAAGCAGTTGCAGAGATATAGTATAACGAAAAACTTTAACCAAAAAACTTAACCAAAAAACTTAACCAAAAACTTTAACCAAAAACTTTAACCAAAAAACTTAACCAAAAACTTCAAAGTAATTTGACCTTGACATTGGGCACAGGGGCCGCACGGAAGGGGGGTAGAATGAAAATATAGATGATGATAAACACCCATGTGAAGTTTCAAGGTAATGGGCAAAGCAGTTGCAGAGATATAGTATAACAAAAAACTTTAACCAAAAACTTTAACCAAAAAACTTAACCAAAAAACTTAACCAAAAACTATAACCAAAAAACTTAACCAAACACTTCAAAGTAATTTCACCTTGACATTGGGCACAGGGGCAGCACGGGAGGAGGGTAGAATGAAAATATAGATGATGATAAACACCCATGTGAAGTTTCAAGGTAATGGCAAAGCAGTTTGCTAGAGATATAGTAATAACGAAAAACTTTAACCAAAAAACTTAACCAAAAACTTTAACCAAAGAAACTTAACCAAAAACTTCAAAGTAATTTGACCTTGACATTGGGCACAGGGGCCGCACAGGAGGGGGTAGAATGAAAATATAGATGATGATAAACACCCATATGAAGTTTCAAGGTAATGGGCAAAGCAGTTGCAGAGATGTAGTATAACGAAAAACTTTAACCAAAAAACTTAACCAAAAACTTCAAAGTAATTTGACCTTGACATTGGGCACAGGGGCCGCACGGGAGGGGGGTAGAATGAAAATATAGATGATGATAAACACCCATGTGAAGTTTCAAGGTAATGGGCAAAGCAGTTGCAGAGATATAGTATAACGAAAAACTTTAACCAAAAACTTTAACCAAAAAACTTAACCAAAAATCTTAACCAAAAACTTTAACCAAAGAACTTAACCAAAAACTTTAACCAAAAAACAACCAAACAACTTAACCAAAAAACTTAACCAAAAACTTTAACCAAAGAACTTAACCAAAAACTTTAATCAAAAAACTTAGCCAAACAACTTAACCAAAAACTTTAACCGGACACACGTATGTACGTACGTACGTACGTACACCAAACGGCCGACTATATCGCGCTTTCCGCAAGCGGGCGCGACAAAACCTATACCGCCCTGAAATAAGAATAATCTGATGCCAGGTTTTGTGACCAGTGTAGATCCAGATCAAAACTGATGATTGTACCTCTCAAAAAAATTAACACATATTTCTTTCCAAGTCACTTGACCTCGAGCACAAGGGCCACATGGGTGGGTTATAGAAAGATAATATGGCTGATGACAAATAAGCATAATATTTTTTATGAAGTTTGAAGCCAACCTGTTTTAACCCTTACACCGCTATCTTAATTTTTTGTCATCTGCTGTTTATTTTATATTTTCCATGTTTATCATCAACATGCTTTGACAGCACTTTAGAATAGTTTACAACATGATTCGAGAACACTTAAGAATCATTTCCATTGGAAATGATTCTGAAGTTCTGTCAAACCATGTTTTTATTGAGAAATAAAGCAAGATATAAAGCAACAGCATATGACAATTGCTGTGTGTAGCGGTCTAAGGGTTAATACAGTAACTGAGATAGTAGTAAAAAGTAGGTAACCAATATCTTTAACACAAATCTCTGGATGGCAGGTGGGAGATTGCATGCCGGAATCCCGACTGGTGACTTGGTTTGACCCTCACGTACGTCGTTGGCATTCATAAATTGTGAAAATTTCTCCCTTAAAACTGTAATTAGCAAAATAAGTATACATGTCCTTTGCAATTTTGATGAAATCGGCTACTGGCTGTGACTGGAGAAATGGAGACAATTGCTAAGTAGACTTGTCTGCCTAAGCACACTTTGCGGGAGGGAGTAATGATTAATTTGTACTGAAATGCATATACAACTGACAACTATTTATATTGGATGATTAATAAAATTACATGCATGGAGAATTATTGCTGTATTTATTAACCCTTAGACCGGTATCTTAAATTTTTTGTCGTCTGCTGTTTATTTTCTATTTTACATTTTTATCATCAAAAACATGCTTTGACAGCATTCTAGAATAATTTACAACATGCTTTGACAGCACTTCAGAATCATTTCCATTGGAAATGATTCTGAAGTGCTGTCAACGCATGTTTTTATTTGTGGGTGGTTGGTCGGGTGAACGCGATGGCGTAAATTAACGGTGGGGTTCCTCCTTACAGGAATCACAATTTGCCTGGTTTGGCCCTCAGGTATGTTTTTATCTTTGGCTTTTTTGTTACCTGGGAGTTGAATTGGGTTATTGCCCATTATAAAAGTAGTAAGATTATTACTGATCCTACTGCTTTTGGGAGGGGCCAAGTGATTCTGGTGTGGCGAGGACCTGGCATCAGATCAGGATTATTCTGATTTCAGGGCTGAATATATAGTTTTGTTATTGTGTAAATAATCAGTTCTGATTTTGGGATTTTCCCCACATTTGTACATGTACTTGAAAATGTACATGTACGTGTACAGGTAATATATGGGATTTAGTAGTAAACCCATTGACCCGGCCTTAAATGACCTTAGCTGTTGATAGGCCGTTAAACCCCAACAAACAAACATGTTTTTATTTAGAAATAAGGCAAGATATAAAAGCAACTTCAGACGACAATTGTTGTGAGTAGTGGTCTAAGGGTTAAATTATCATAGCCATTTTTTTGGTTAGAAAATATTTTATTTCATTAAATTAAACTCAGTTAATTTATGAATAAATTGAAAATTGCTCCCTCAGAATATACTTAGGAAGATGAGTGTACTTAGCGATTTTGGTGAAACACTGCAGATCAAACAGCACACTCCTGTAGCCCGGTAACAATCTATATTCCTTGTTAGAAGCATGACGGGTGTTTTATTGATCATTTTGGAATGGTGAACAGTGCAGATCATGATCAGACTGTGCTGATGCGATCTATATTCCTTGTTAAAAGCATGACGGGTGTTTTATTGATCATGATGGAATGGTGAACAGTGCAGATCCTGATCAGACTGTGCTGATGCGATCTATATTCCTTGTTAGAAGCATGACAGGCGTTTCATTGATCATGATGGAATGGTGAACAATGCAGATCCTGATCAGACTGTGCGGATGCACAGGCTGATCTGGATCTACACTGGTCACAAAACCCATAAGCCCCATTTCTCGATCACAGATGTCTAGAAGATTTACATCTAGGCACATCCACAACAAAGTTGTTGTACTTCCTGACACATATACAAACACCATATGAAATAAGCCATGTGATTTTGTACCTATAAGACGTCGGATATCTGTCGAAAAATATTTAAACTATGTACGATGTTTTCCGTATATGACGTTGAAAGTGGACGTAATAAACCAAGCAATTCCGCATTTGCTTTTGAAATTTAGTCAACATTCCAGATCATTTACCGAAACTAATACAGTTTGTATAAATAATTTTAATGAAGAATCGCACATCTTCTCGGGTACAAAATCACATGGCCAGTCTCGTAAAAGGGGCACATTCACAGTGTGAAACAACAATTAAATTAGTACTTGAAAATCACATCATCCAGAGCTCCAGATAAGGTGCGTATTGGCGTATTTTACGCACTTATTTACGCATTGATTATCAACGGTGGAAGTACAAAATCCTCACAGCAATGTGAAAATACGCATTGATTTTCAAATTGAGAAGTGGAAATACTGTAATAAAGTTGAACATTTACTTAGTTGAGCTGCAAAAAGCAAACACTGTTTTTTTCAGCTCAACTAAGTAAATTTTCAACTGTAATATAGAATAAATAGAATAAGTAATAATACTCAAAGAAGTGAATGGTTAAATTGTTTTAGGCTTTGATCATTTGTTAATAATAAAGAAAATCAATAATCCATTTGTAATCAAATTGCAATACAGTGAAACCTTTCTAAACAGGACACCAAGAAAACACCTGTGATCTTTTTTTGACAAGTTTCTTCGTCATTTACCTCGGGTGATAATGTCTGTTCGTGATCGCATAGCACACAACTATGAATGATCAAATGCCGGATTTACAATGAAACCTATCCCCAGGGTGTCCAGTTTAGAGATGTTTCACTGTAATGTAATAAATTATTTTTATTTATTTTTTTACATTTTTTGTGGGGGTAGCATGAAATAGGATGAATGAAATACTACACAACACTTTTTGTTTACTTCCTATTTCTCTCTATTATTAATTTTTTTTTTTTTTGGTATTTTTATTTTCTTTTCTTTATCAAAAATTACATGTGTAATATATATTTACTCAGTAATATGTTTTGATTGTATAAACAGAAAACACTACACAACATTAGCAACCATTGTAGCCCCTGTAGAATTAGTTTCCAGTTTAGAGAGGTTCCACCGTTGTATTGGATTGCGACAGTCGTGGCTGTTCTGAAAACAAAGAACACAGTAGACAGACAGAACAGGGTGGCAGGTGGGAGTATGCGATGGGTAATTTAACGATCAGGGTTCATCCTTACCGGTGTAACAGGAAATCTCCCCCCCTAGGCTTAAGCCTAGGAAATATTCCCCCCCCTGGAAATTCTCCCCCCCCCCCCCCCCCCCCGCCCCCCCCCCCCCCCCCCTGGAAAATTTCTCCCCCCCCCCCCCATCACCACCTTCACAGACACTGACCACAAAACTTTTAATGTATTTTCATATACATTGTTGATATTGTGCTCAGAGGACGTAATATCCCTACATGTATACCCAACTAACATAGTCATAATGTATGTCTGCTTGTGGAGAAGTATGTGAATAGGCGAGGCAGCATTTTCTATAAAAGAGCTCTCCCATTTAGTATAATATCTATACATAGACAATATAGTGGTGGTGGGGCGGTAGAGATTCTATTTACCGGTATATGCAATAATTCCCCATTACCATAAGATAACTATTATGTATATTGGCTGGTAGTGAGTTCTCTAGGTTAAATCTCTACCATAGCTGCATATGATTGGTATAAATGTATAGCACATATCACATGGTGGGGGTGGGTCTAGAAAATAAAAACAGTATATCTGTGTAGAACAGCAAGCATGTGGCATGTATTGGTGGGGGGGGGGGGGAGATTTCCCCCCCCCCCCCCACCATCTACCATATGCATAGTGGATATGGACATCTCTTTGTAGACAAGAATGGCCCACGATTGGGGGAGTATTTCTGATGAAATGAAATAATGTATGTTGGTGTAGAACAGATAGCATGTGGCATGTATTGGTGGGGGGGGGGGGGGCAGATTTTCCTAGGAAATATTCCCCCCCCTCCCCCCACCATCTACCATATGCAAAGTGGATGTGAATGTCTCTTTGTAGAGGAGAAGAATAGCAGGTGATTGGGGGAGTATTTCTGATGAAATGAAATGAAAGTTGGTGAAGAGATAGCATGTGGCATGTAAATTGGTGGGGGGGGGGGGGGGGAGATTTTCCTATGAAATATTCACCCCCCCCCCCCCCCCGCCACCATCTACCATATGATTAGTGGATATGGACGTCTCTTTGTAGACAAGAATAGCCCACGATTGGGGGAGTATTTCTGATGAAACAAAATATTGGGGGAATATTTCCTAGGAAAATCCCCCCCCCCTCCCTCAATACATGCCAAATGCTATCTGTTCTACACCAACATACATTATTTCATCAGAAATACTCCCCCAATCGTGGGTTATTCTTGTCTACAAAGAGACATTCACATCCGCTATGCATATGGTAGATGGTTGGGGGAGGGGGATATTTCCTAGGAAAATCTCCCCCCCCCCCACTCCCTCAATACATGCCAAATGCTATCTGTTCTACACCAACATACATTATTTCATCATGAGGGAGGGGGGGGGTGTATTCTTGTCTACAAAGAGACATTCACATCCGCTATGCATATGGTAGATGGTTGGAGGGGGGGAATTTCCTAGGAAAATATCCCCCCCACCCCCCCCCCCCCGCCAATATGCGTCACATGCTAACTGTTCTACACAAACATTTTCACTTGATCAGAAATCTTCCCCCAATCTTGTGATATTCGTGTCTATCAAGGGACTTACACTATGCATATGGTAGATTGGGGTGGGGTGTGAGGGAGGTGATTTTTTATGCTCCCCTTTCTTATACTACCAAATGACATACATTGTGCCTATGTGCACATGTTTTGTGGGAAATAATTCTGCTTTGTAGCATTCAAACACAAACTTTTGGGTGGGGGGGGGGGGGAATTTCCAGGGTGGAGAGAATTTCCTAGGAAATTATTCCCGGGGGGGGGGGGGAGATTTCCAGGGGGGATTTCATGTGACACCTGTATGTGACAGTTGAATCTGGTTATACCCCTTATGTGAGCATTACGATTATTCGTAATCCTATTTTAGGGGAAGCGGCCAAGTGACTTTGGTGTGGTATGGACCTGGCACCAGGTCAGGTTATTCTACTTTCAGGGCTGAATATATTTTTTCTCGATGTAAATACAGTGAAATCGCGATGGCTCGAAATGCCACGGGACCGCACATTTTGTTTGAGTGATCGCATCTTTCGAGCCATCGCATCTTTCGATTTTGTTATATTTGCCAACTACTGTACCCGTCGCATTTAGGAAATAAAGAAAGCACAATAGAATGTATCCATGTTTTAGATGATTATAATATTTATCATGCGAAATTAAATAAACTGCATGTATTTACAAAACTTTCTTTATTTCAATTATTATCAAAGTGAAAAGGAGAAAAAGTCCAGTATTTACTATAAATAACGGCGCACATAATTAATGCAGCAGGTGGTTGTGACGTCACTCGAAACAGTGGTCTTTTCAATGGGCGTTTTTCGTTCTAACTCCTGGGTAGCCTCTCGAATAACACGGGAGTTAAAACGAAAAACGACCAATGACTTACATTACGACAGACCCTATTAAATACTCCGAGTGGACGAAACCCAGAATATTTAATAAATCGCCGTATGCCGTTGAGCTGTTATGAGACACAAACAACAAATAAAGAATACCATAATTTTAATTTCACAAATAATGTACAAGCATAACAATAAATAGAGTTACCACAAATTATGTTGAAAGTTTCCGAATAATCTAATATAGAATTCACAAAATGATCGCTATCAACAACGTTAACGATCAAATTGCACCACTTTAGGCAATTAACTGCACTTGCAAAGAAATCACATTTCACAGACAGGTAGAGCGTGGCTCGGCCTTTGATCGTAACAAGTCGGGCGCGGAGGTGTGAAAATTACCCTAACACAAACTTCGACATCAATTTCGAGTCCTCGTATAGCAAAATAGCGCGAAATTTGTCGGTGGGACTTGACAATTGTTTCGAGCGATCGCATTTTTCGAGGAGTTGTATTTCGAGTCATCACATGTAAAATAAATTAAACATATAGGGAAAATTATAGGGACCGCAACGCCATTTCGAGCGAGCCCGACATTACGAGCCATCGCATTTCGAGCCATCGCGATTTCACTGTATTCCGTTCTGATTTTGAGATTCTCCCCCTAATGCAGCAGGTTAAAACGGGATCAAACCCGTTTGCCCGGCCTTACATGACCTTAGCTATTGATAGGCCGTTAAACACCAATAAACAAACAAACATAATTCATTATTACATCACTACATGAAAAAAATGTGTTTTTCTATTCAAACTATTGCTCTGAAATGTATATATGGCTGTGACTGGAGAAATGGGGAGTATGTACAGATCTGGATGTACACTGTACTCCATTCCAGCAATGAAACACATGTCAAGCCTCTAACAAGCAATATAGATCATTATCAGGCTACATGACTTCTATTTGATCAGGAGCTACACTGTGCTATTTTATCAGGGTTTGCATTGTTCGTCATCTAGTCAGTGAAGCGCCGAACATGCTTCCAACAAACAGAATATATCTTTATCAAGTTGCACAAGTGCGTAGAGGATCAGGAACCACAAATGTGTAAGGCCCCTTTTTTCATAAGGGGCTTGCCGGTAATGTATTTGTGTCCAGTATACTCCTGTAGCCAATTTCATCAAAATTGCAAAGTATACTTTTCTAGCAAAGGATACCTTGAGGGAGGAATTTTCAATTTAAGGATAAATTTATTAATTTCTATTATACTGAATTTATTACATTATCACAGCCAAAATGGAATTAAATAAATGTATAATTGTGTCACTATTCCATTACTGTCTGTTTCACGAAAGCTGCCCAAATTTTACGGCTATATAAACAATTCAAAACCAAGATTTCTTTTGATAATATTAAATTAAAGGAAAAATTAAGAATGAGCCTTCTTTTTATTTCGTGAAATTTGGTCAAATATTGATTTTATTGCGAAAAAACAATTTCCCCATGTTAAATCCCCATAGACATCTACACGGAGTGAAGATGTCTATCACATGAAATAAGTCATTTTAAATAAATGATTACTCCCTCAAAGTATACTTTGCTACATAAGTATACTTTGCAATGTTTATGAAATCAACTACTGGCACTCTAACATTATGATCTTAATTTTTAACATCACATATTATAACTATACAAAATATGTATACGTTTTTGACATTATTCAGAGCTCCAGATAAGTTTTGTATCTAAAGAGTACAAGTATTATACGCCCAGATTTCAAATTCAATGCATATTTTACTTTTACCAATGTATTATTGATTTTATTCATTATTAAATGGGAACAAATGATAAAAAAAAATAATATTTTTTAACAATTCACTTTTAATATTTGAGCTGCAGCTCAACTATTAGTAAATTTTCAACTGTTTTATCAACAGTATTTTCACTACTAAATTTGAAAATCAATGCGTATTATTTATCACATTGCTGTGATAATCAATGCGTATTCTGCTAAAATAAGTGCGTAAAATACGCCAATACACACCTTATCTGGAGCTCTGACTATTATATTAAATGTCTATAGTCTGTTTCGCGAAAGCTGCCCAAATTTTGCGGCCATATAAACAATTCAAAAACAATATTTTTTTCGACATTATTAAATTAAAGGAAAATTTAAGAATGAGCCTTCTTTGTTTCGTGAAATTTGGTCAAATATTGATTTTATTGCGAAAAACAATTTCCCCATGTTAAATCCCCAAAGACATCTTCACTCCGTGAAGATGTCTATGAGACTATGGGGATTTAACATGGGGAATTTTTTTAGAATTTCAGTAATCCTGGACCGATTTTCAAAATTTAACTTTTGTTTTCTTAGATAGATCATTTCCAAGCTATCTAGCTAGGTTTTGGAGTCAATTTCCAAACTATTTTGTTTTTTGACTCCTCCCACACTCCTTTACCTCTTTTTCCCCCATGTTAAATTCCCATAGAGAAATCAATTTTTCTTAATAAAATCATTAATTTGACCAAATTTCACGAAATAAAAAGAAGGCTCATTTTAAATTTTGATAAAATTTAACATTATCAAAGCAAATATTGTTTTTGCATTGTCTATATAGCCGTAAAATTTGGGCAGCTTTTGTGAAACAGACAGTAGTTTTGTGCTCATCAAATGATGAAAAATTGTGAAAATATACCTTTAAAGGTACATATCCACTCAGTAGGCACAAACAGTTATTTATATCAGAGACATCAATTATTGAGACATTTTCTGGCAAATTAAACATTCATTCACCATTACCCCACTTATTGATTGGCATTATTATACATTTTATATAAATACATAATGAAAATATATTATGACTCGTTTGCATATGAAAATAGCCTGATACCACAGCGCGTCACTATCAGTAAAATAAATATTATTAAATGATTATACCTGTATAGTAGGCACTCGTAATGTTTAGAACTAGTCTGTTTCACGAAAGCTGCCCAAATTTTACGGCTATACAGTGTATAGACAATTCAAAAACAATATTATTTTCGATAATATTAAATTAAAGGAAAAGTTAAGAATGAGCCTTCTTTTTATTTCGTGAAATTCGGTCAAATATTGATTTTATTACGAAAAATTGATTTGTCTATGGGAATTTAACATGGGGGAAAAAGTGGTAAGGAAGTGTGGGAGGAGTCAAAAAACGAAAACTTTTGGAAATTGACTCCGAAACCTGACTAGATAGCTTGGATATGATATAAGAAAACAAAAGTTCAATTTTAAAAATCGGTCCAGTATTTCTAAAATTCAAAAAAAATTCCCCATGTTAAATCCCCATAGACATGATATAGAACTAACAACTGCATATATTTGATGATTAAAAGTATGCAGCATTATTTCCTGAATTTATTACATTATCACAGCCAAAATGGTTGTGATAATGTAATAACTTCAGTATAATAACAAGAAACGAGGCAAAGCCACGAAGGCCAGGTTTTTTCCAAGCATGGACACTTGGATAACATAATTATACCCACTTTTTGTAGACTAGATGGCCGTGGCCTGCATGTCGCGCCTTGGGGCGAGGCATGGACACTAAAAAAATAGATATAGTAGATGGAAAAACTTTAACGAAAAAACTTTAACCGGACACACGGACGTACGGACGGACGGATGTATGCCAAAATGCCGACGATATCGCGCTTTCCGCAAGCGGGTGCGACAATGATGATAAACACCCATGTGAAGTATCAAGGTAATTGGGTGAAGCAGTTGCAGAGATATAGTACACGAAAAAACTTTAACAAATAAATTCAAAGTAATTTGACCTTGACATTGCGCACAGGGGCCGCACGGTTGGGGGTTAGAGTGGAAATATGGACGATGATAAACACCCATGTGAAGTTTCAAGGTAATGGGCGAAGCAGTTGCAGAGATATAGTATAACAAAAAAGTTTTAACCAAAAATTTAACCAGACGTACGTTAAAAAGTTAACGTTGAAAATGGCTAAGTCAATTACGTAGAAATAATAGGTGAAGGTAGAAAAATGGTCACATGTTGGATAGTTGTATGTGGTAGGCACCCCTTGGTTATGAAGCTGTGAAAGTTTGGTGGTCCTAGGTGGTACAGTACCAAAAAATGACTGGACTTAAACACGAAAACTTAACATTGTAAACGCGAAAAGTTAACATTGAAAATGGCTAAGTCGATTGCGCGGAAAAAATGGGTCAAGTTAAAAAAAAGTAACATGTTGGATAGTGATATGTGGTGGGCACCCCTTGATTATGAAGCTGTGAAAGTTTGGTGGTCCTAGGTGGTACAGTACCAAAGAAATGGACTTAAACACGAAAACTTAACATTGAAAACGCGAAAACTTAACATTGAAAATGGCTAAGTCGATTGCGCGGAAAAAATGGGTCAAGATAAAAAAAAAGTAACATGTTGGATAGTGATATGTGGTGGGCACCCCTTGATTATGAAGCTGTGAAAGTTTGGTGGTCCTAGGTGGTACAGTAACAAAGAAATGGACTCAAACACGAAAACTTAACATTGATTGTGGACGCCGCCCGCCCGCCCAAAGGCTTTCGCCAATCCAATAGCCTGGATTTTTTTTCAAAAAACCTGGCTAAAAATTAATAAATTAATCATTAAATTGAAAATTTCTCCCTCAAAGTATACTTTGCTAGATAAGTATACTTTGCCATGTTGGTGAAATAGGCTACTGAAGTACTTCAAGTTGAAGCCTGTTGAGGCATTAATTTGATGGTGGGTCAGGTATTTCCCACAGAATGAAACAGGACAATCAGAGGAATGCATGTGTGAAGTACCAAGAAGCTCTGGTGGGTGGTTGATCGGGCGAAAGTGTAAATTAACGGTAGGGGTTCCTCCTTATAGGAATCACAATTTGCCTGGGCCCGGTTGCTCAAAGCTTCTGTTAGCTTAACAGACTGTTAAATTCTTAGCTTTGCTAAGGATTTAACAGTCTGTTAAGCTAACAGAGGTTTTGAGCAACCGGGCCCTGGTTTGTTACTCAGGTACGTTTTTATCTTTGGCTCTTTTGTTACCTGGGAGTTGAATTGGGTTATTGCCCAATATAAAAGTAGTAGGATTATTACTGATCCTACTGCTTTTGGGAGGGGGCCCCAAGTGATTTTGGTGTGGCGAGGACCTTGCACCAGATCAGCATTATTCTGATTTCAGGGCTGAATATATAGTTTTTTATTGTAAATATTCAGTTCTGATTTTGAGACCCCCCCCCCCTCCCCCTTTGTACAGGTAATATATGGGATTTAGTACTAAACCCATTGACCTGGCCTTACATGACCTTAGCTGTTGATGTTGATATGCATTAAACCCCAACAAAGATACAAACAAAACCAAGAAGCTCTGAGAAAATAAACAGAAGCTATAAGCAATTTACCCTAATCCTATGTTTGTGGACGACGGAAAAGTGCCGACTATATTCGTGCCTGCCGCTAAAGAATGGCGAGACATAAATGGCGAGACATAAATGGGGTGGCAAGAGGCTACTAACTAGGTCTGAATATTTTCCTGGGCTGGAGTTTTCTGTCCGTTTCGCTGCCCGACGGAGTGACAGCATCGCCCTGGGAGTGGAGAGTGTGGTCCGAGTCATCTATATCACTGTCGTCAAACATCTCATCGAGCACCTCGCTACTGTATACGTGTTCCTACAATCATGTTGTGCCACGGTCTCAGATCCAGGGGGACAAGTTCAGGATTTGGACCCCTACCCCATATTAGATCAATGGCACATCAGAGCTCCAGATAAGTTTTGTATCTAAAGAGTATTATACCCCCAAATTTCAAATTAAATGCGTGTTTTACTTTTACAAATGTATTATTGATTTTCTTCCTTATTAAATTAGGGAACAAATGATAAAAAAACAAATGTAAAAATTCACTTATTTCAGCTGCAAAAAGCAAACAGCTCCACTATTAAGTAAATGTTTTTATTACATTATTTTCACTACTAAATTTGAAAATCAATGCATATTTTGTAATCCCACTTTTAATAAACAATGCATGTTCTGTTAAAATAAGTGTGTAAAATACGCGAATACGCACACCCCCCCCCCTACCCCAGTCAATGCTTGAAAAGGTAAGAATAATTTTGACAAGCCTCAGAATTCCCTCTATATGCCATACATTTCACTGTACCAATTTTCTCGTTATCTAACAAGGCTCGGAAATGGTAGGAATTCCTCGACAAGCCTCGTAATTCCTACACATTTCCTAGCCTCAACTGCTGAACTTGTGTCAAAAGCCTGATGTCTTCTATATGCTGTACATTTCACTGTACAAATTTTCTCGTTATCTAACAAGCCTCGGAATTCCTATGCATCGCCCGGTGTTCTCTATTTGCCATACATGTGCCTTACCTGATGATGTTGGACAATTTGTTGTTGATGTTGCTGCTGCTGTTGTTGTTGTCGGGCGTGCACATGTTTCTGCCAGCGAGCGTGCTGAAGCTGCTGATACTGTTCCTGTAGGCGGGAACATGTGGCCTCGGGACAGCTGTGTCGTGCCTCGCACAGCTCTTGCTCCACACTACAGGGTTACAGTTTCTATTACAGAAAGTGAGCAGGGGCTCACGTATATCCCCGGCCGCCGCCTGGACCGACAAATTTCTTTTTTTTAACGCGGACGGACAAATGGACGGACAGACGGAATTACGAAAACTATATACCCCTCGACATATTTCATATACAGTCTATACATGTTTACCGTAATACCTCTAAATATTTGGACACCATTTATTTGGGGAAACATATTAAAGTATATGGTTTCCCCACAACAGCGAGTGTGCCAATATTTATGATTAGTATGGCAGTAGTGGTCTAATCACAATAACAATATATTTGGATACAATTTGTTTTGGGAAGTTTCCCAAAGCAAATTGTGTCCAAATATTTAGGGTTAATACGGTACCAAGAATTATCAGTACCGTAGTTTGACTTAAGGGGCATACCAGGATTTTTTTAATAAAATACTACAAAAATAAAAACGTGTTTTCATCATGATCATAATATATGATTTAAACATAATTTTTCGGTCGTTGTTTTATTGTTTCAAAATTTAAACGTTTTCAATCAAAAATCATGTCTAAACATACTGTGACAGTGTCAATATTTTTGTTCCAAAATGCGCAAGAATGCAGGAAATGCGATGTAGATTTCAAAAAATGTCCGGGGGGAAATGCCCGGACACCCCTAGCCTCCGCTAGGTCGATTATTTTGCAATACTTGACTATATTATCGAACGAGCTTAGTATTGCCAAATAGTTACGCCCCCCCTAACCCGAAATCCTGGATCCGCGCCTGATATACGTAACATATATATGTATGTGAACATTGCCTCATTGCTGTATACTATACGGCACATATAGAGGTGAAGTCGGCCATTTTAGTGTGTTCCAGCCATCAGCCAATTTCACCTCGTGTGGCGTTTGACACTGAATGGAAAATGCAAAATAGAATATGATATAATGTATCTAATCATATGTAGAAACGCCAGGACAGCACATGACATTCCTATAAAATATATTACACCAAACTGTAAACTATGTCAGTTTTATGAACAGTTTTGTGCAGGATTTATTTTTAACAACACAAAGTGCCAACGTAAATAGCCTTATACCGGTACACAGAAAATGGCAGTGTTTCACCTTTGCCTGGCTGACCGCACAGGTGGAAGACTCGGACCTGTGACACAAAGTAAATGCCCATTACAAAAAAATCCATTACCCCACCCACTTGGTCTCATACAGTACTATCTTCTATTATAGAAGATAGTACTGTACGAGACCAAGTGGGTGGGTTAATAGATTTTTTGTAATTGTCATTTTTTTTGTGTCACAGGACTGAGTCTTCCACATGTGGCTGACCGCACAACACATACCGTATATATTCACTACTGAAGTCTGTTACCGTATTAGAAACCATTACAATATACCTGACATTGCAGTGAGAGTAAATAAGGCCCATTTGTATTTACATCTAGCACAGTGCAACATCTAGGAAATGTGTACAAGCTGACCATATAACTGCTACAATTTTTAGAATGTTGGCAAAAGTACACCGATATCCGACTTGTAGTACACTTTGGTGTAATGTAATTGATAGGAGTGTGTGCTTATCAGGCTGGGCTCGGAAACAGAAGGAATTCATACGTGCCTTTCCCCAAGAACATGAAATGACTACTAGTCTTGTATGTTCGATATATGTATACCTGCAAAATTCTTGGTCTGTCTGTACGTAATTTGATACTGAAACCTTTTGCTTTTCCAGTTCAGACGTTTTCTTTATTTCTTCATGTAGGTCCGACAATATCCCTACCAAGTAGATATATATATATATAATATTATATATATAAATATTATATATATATTAAAATTGTAGAATGTCTAAGTGCAAGTATAATATATAAAGAAAGTAATAACTCTAAGTTACAAGTATCATGACTTATTTAATACTTACGTAAACCTTAAACCCTACTACCGCTTTCGTTAGACTCTTCAGTGGTATTAAGTATTATGTGACGTTACACGTTGCCAACACAAACGTACGTAACGTCACGTTTCACGATGTTCTATGAAATTACGTACTACATGTATACTTTGGTTTGAACAGTTTTTGGAAATATTTTTCTTTTTCTGAGCGGAGAGTTCGACTCGTACTTTTAAATTTATAAAAGGGAAACATCTGAAACTTCGGATATCGGTCTTCAGCACATACATCTATATGTCCACTCAGTGGTATTTGTCGAGTTGCAGGGTCTCGTATTTGTTGTTTGGTTATATATATTTTACATTATGCCATGTTTGACACATACTAACAATACTTATATAAACATTTTAACCCAAGTGCTTTCAAACCTTATGGTGATCATCAGAGGTACATGTACAATATTTTTTTACTTTTTTTTTTTTCATTAAATTTTAATGAAAGTTGTACACTTGTAGTACACTTTGGTGTAATATAATTGATAGGAGTGCGAGCTTATCAGGCTGGGCTCGGAATTAAACGAGCCACAAAGTGGCAGGTGGGAGCATGCGATGGGTAATTTAATGATCGGGATTCATCCTTATCGGTATCCCGAACGGAGACCTGGTTTGGCTCTCAGGTACGTCTTTGGCATTTTTGTATCTGAGGTTCGTTTAATCTGGTTATACCCCTTGTCTGAGTAATACAATTACTAATCCTATTACTTTTAGGGGGAGGGGCCAAGTAACTGGTGTGGTATGGACCTGGTACCAGGTCAGGTTATTCTAATTTCAGGGCTAAATTTATATTTATTTCGATGTGAATATACCGTTCTGATTTTGAGATTTTCTCCCCAATGCAGCAGGTTACCGTACATGCGGGATCAACCCGTTCGCCTGGCTTTAAATGACCTTAGCTGTTGGGCCGTTAAACACCAATCAATACAATCAAATCCACCTTTCTCCATTGACTTGAGACTTTTGCAAATGAAACAATTTTCAATACACTGTGCATTAACCCTTACTATGCTGAATTAAATGTTGTCGTCTGCTGGAAATCTTTTATTTTCAATATTTCTCGACAAAAACCTGGTTTTGACAGCACATGAGGGAGACGATTCTCATGTGCTTTCAAAACCAGTTTTTTGTTAAGAATTAAAGCAAAAATGAAAAACAGCAGACGGCAATTAACGTCAACAGCGTAGGAAGGGTTAAAGGTACATGCCAACTCAGTAGGCACAAAATGTTCGTTATAGGAATTAAGTAAGTGTATAATTGTGTCACTATTCCACCAGTTCTAAAAATTACGAGTGCCCGCTAAACAGATATAATCATTTAGTAATATTTATTTTACTGATAATGACACGCGATGGTATCGGCCTATTTCTATATGCAAATGAGGCAGGATAGTTTTTAATTATTTATACTAATTACGTGTGTCACCTGAAAAAATAATACTTTCGACAGATTATAAAGTATTGCACATCCAAAAATATATACAGAGAATAATTATTATTTCCGTTAACATTTTAAGGAAACACGGTTATCGCCCCTGATATCAGTGTGGAAATTTATGTCTGATATAAAATGTATAATAATGCCAATCAATACGTGGGGTAACGGTGAATTAATGTTTTTTTGCCAGCAAATGTCTCAGATGATGTCTCTGATACAAAGAACATTTTGTGCCTACTGAGTGGGCATACACCTTTAATCTAGGACAGAAAAATTCAGTCTTCTGGTAAGACACATTTCCATTGTTTGAAGATCAAAGAAAAAGCCATTAAACAACATTAGATTTCAGGGGGTAACGGAATATGTCAAAGGACTACTTTGTGTTATGCCACGCCAACGCCCCTAACCCCATAAATACCCAATATTTGCCCAGACGGACAAACTGGCGGACGGAAGGATATACAAACTAGAAAATGTGATGCACTTAGGGCCCCTATTTGAGAAACTCGGAAATGATTTGTAAGTGCTGTCAAACCATGTTTTTATTGAGAAAAAAGGCAAAATATTAAGCAACAGCAGACGACACTTTTCGTTTCCAGCATTCTAGGGGTTAAGCTAGAGCCAGTGGGCAGGGGCTCAAGGATACCACAGGCCACTATATCCATATCTGTCCTGCTATAATTGAGAGAGGCCATGTGATGTTTGTACCTTTTTGAAGAGTTTCACAAAAAAATATTTACGACATTTCCAGTACTAAGGTGACAAAATTTACAGAGCAAATGTGGAAGTAATTCTATTCCACATTTTCTCTGAATGTTTCATCAACTTACTATGTCATTTACAAACAAAACGGACGGACGGACGTTCTATCATTTTGGGTCTTGGGGTATTTCTATTGTTTGAAGATCAAAGAAAAAGCCCATAAACAACAGGAGCTAACGGAATAAGACAAAGGACAATTTTGTGTTAGGCCACGCCAATGCCCTTAACCCCATAAATACCCAATGTTTGCCTGGACGGACAGACAGACAGATGGAAGGAAATACAAAAATATATAGTTTAAATAGGTTAAAATGGACCTGGATGCAAGTGCGAGTGACCCACATTAACCGCATACTTACCAGCATTTTTATTATTCAACTGCTCTAGACCTTCGTGCAAGCTTTTCTTCAGAGCTAGTAACAAGTCTATCACGGCTTTCCTCGTAGTATACTCTGCAAGCTCTAGAGAAAAAATGTTTTTGTTATTTTTCATTTAACACTTAGACCGCTATACACAACAATTGTCATCTGCTGTTATATCTTGCCTTATTTCTCAAAAAAAACATGGTTTGACAGCACTTCAGAATCATTTCCAATGGAAATGATTCTAAAGTGATGTCAAATCATGTTTTTGATGATAAAAATGGAAAATAGAAAATAAATAGCAGACAAAAAGAATTAAGATAGCAGTGTAAGGGTTAACGTATTTGGTATTATCACTCAGTTGAACAGTTTTGTCGACTGTATTTTTTCACATTTGTTTGTTCTTATTTACATATATTTTCTTGTTTCTACTTGTTCATAGTCAATGATCATCATTATCCTTTAGCATTAAGTTACAGTCTGGTGACTCTTAAATATATCCATACAAGGTCAATCTGTAAACTAGAGAAAGTGACCGACGCAAATTTCAAAGTAATTTGACCTTGACCTTGGAAATGAAAGCCGCATGGGTAGGGTATGGAATGAAAATATGGATGGTGATAAGGAAGTATAATGAAGTTTGAAGTCAATCCGACTAACCGTTGCAGAAATAATGGGTACCCGAAAAGTTTAACGCAAATCTTAGGGACGCAAAATATCTAAGTAATTTGACATTGACCTTGGACATGAAGGTCGCAAGAGGATACAGAAGTATATGAAGTTTGGGGTCAATCCGACTTACCGTTACAGAGATAATGGGTACTCAAAATCTAAAACGCGGACGGATGGACAAACAGACGGAAGGACAGATGGAATTACGAAATGTATCTACCCCTCGACATACTTTGTATGCCGGGGGTATAAACATGGTGGTCAGCCAGCAATGTGATGAAGCATTTTATCAAGTTGAGTATTGTTGTTTGTTTGTTGGGGTTTAATGGCCTATCAACAGTTAAGGTAATTTTAAGGCCGGGTCAATGGGTTTAGTACTAAATCCCATATATTACCTGTACAAGTACATGTACAAATGGGAGGGGGGTGGGGGGATCCCAACATCAGAACTGAATATTTACAATAAAAAACTATATATTCAGCCCTGAAATCAGAATAATCCTGATCTGATGCCAGGTCCTCGTCGCACCAGAATCACTTGGCCCCCTCCCAAAAGCAGTTGGATCAGTAATAATCTTACTACTTCTATAATGGGCAATAACCCAATTCAACTCTCAGGTAATAAAAGAGCCAAAGATAAAAACGTACCTGAGGGCCGAACTAGGTAAATCGTGATACCTATAAGGAGGAGCCCGTACCGTTAATTTACGCCATCACGTTCGCCCAACCAACCATCCACAATCAAGTCGAGTAAACAATTTATAAACAAATCAAAAGATATGCAAACTTAGGTTGTGTATCCAAATCTTACTGGACATGACCTACCGGTATGTTTCGAAAAAATAAATTACTTATACTTTTTCCTCGATACATTCTCTGAAAGTGTGATGTATTCCTATAATATATCGGACTATGTTTTCAAAATCTTAGTTTATCATTGATATAAACATTTGCAAGGCCGAAAGGCATCGTTATCACTAAGCTAATCCCCTCGCTGGCAGTCTAGATAAAAAAAAAGAAAACGTTAACGCATTTGCCTTACAAACAAGGTGAACATAAGTACTCAATGACCTTGACCTTGTGTGGTCGGACCTGAGTCATATGCAAAACAAAGCACCATCCCTAGACAAACATTGTGGCCAAATATTATGAAAATCGGTCAAGCGGTTCATGAGTAAACAAAACAAACTTTAATGCAATTACCTTACAAACGTCAGACATGGGTCGTATGCAAAACCATGGACACACATTGTGGCCAAATATTATCAAAATGAGTGAAGCGGTTCATAAGTTATTGACAAATGAAAGGATTTACTAACCTAAAATATTTTGTCAGTGTAACAGTAAAAAGTTTTTTATTGACATGTTTTTAATAGATAAGAGATATACATCGTACGCAGAGAATGGATTTTTGGGCATTACGAAAAAAAAAGAGAGTTTGCCTACCTACCCATGTTTGTAAAGCAGGGTCAGGCTTGGGCAAACTTAATATTACTTAACTCTTTGCATGCTAGCGGCGAAAATATCCGCCAAACGAATTAGGGGTATATGTTTTATTTCTCTCTGTAAATATGTCTTGAAATTTCATTAGAATCGAGTCCTCAGGAAATTCCAAGACATATTCATGATATTTACGGGGAGAAATACAAGAAAATATGATGAATTCTTGTCCGCAAGTTTTGAACTATTTATAGCCCACAAGTTTCCCAGCATGTAAAGAGTTAATTGTGACCCAACCTACGTATCCATGTTTGTAACATAGGGTCGGGTTTGGGCAAATCTAAAACCATTTAATTGTGGCCTAAATGTTTTTTATTTGTATAATATGGCATTATACATACCTACAGAGCTCCAGATAAGGTGCCTATTGGCGTATTTTACGCACTACATTGCAATTTTAGGAGAATATGCATTCCTTATCAAATGTGGGAGTACAAAATACTCACTGCAATGCGAAAATATGCATTGATTTTCAAATTGAGTAGTGATAATACTGTGTAAATAAAGTTGAAAATTTACTTAGTTGAGCTGCAAAAAGCAAACTGTTTTTATCATTTGTTCCCTATTTAATAAGAAAGAACATCAATAATACATTGGTAAAAGTAAAATAAACATTGAATTTGAAATATGGTGGTATAATACTCTTTAGATACAAAACTTATCTGAGCACTGTACCTGTTTTCAACAGGCCCTCCTCCTCAGCCATGTGCAGTATTTGTTGCTTATACTCTGCCTCCCTCCGGGTTTGGCCACTCCCACTCAGGTCATAGGTCAGGGAAAACTTCTCCAGCTCGATGCAGAACATTTTCTTCTCATTCGTCAACTCACTCTCCATGCTCTTCTATACAACAAACAAGGCCACCATGAACCTACATGTAATCCCCTTGCTGGCAGCTTTGATGATACAAGACATCAGTCTAACCCTAACACTGACCCTAACGGGGTTGGGGTCAGGGTTAGATGGAAGTTTGTTTGTTTATTGGTATTTATTTAACGGCCTATCAACACACAGCTAAGGTCATGTAAGGCCGGGCAAACGGTTTCGATCCTGTTTCAACCTGCTGCATTGGGGGGAAAATCCCAAAATCAGAACGGAATATTTACATCGAGAACAAATATATTCAGCCCGGAAATTAGAATAACCTGACCTGGTGCCAGGTCCATATCACACCAAACTCACTTGGCCCCTACCTCTAAAATAGGATTACGAATAATCGTAATACTCACATAAGGGATATATAACCAGATTCAACTGTCACATACAAAATGCCAAATACGTATGTGAGGGTCAAACCAGGGGCCCGTTTCACTAAACTTCTTACGCTACAAACTTTCTTACGTCTACGATACATTTCGTACGAACTTCTTATTGTAAGAAGTTTAGTGAAACGGGCCCCAGGTCTCCAATCGGAATTCCGGTAAGGATGAACCCTGATCGTTAAATTACCCATCACATGCTCCCACCTGCCACCCATGTTAGATCGAAGTAGCCGTCAAAATAAAGTCATATTACCTTAACCTTGAGCACAGGGGCTGCAAACAAGGTGAACATAGACAATGTGACCATGACCTTGGGTGTTCAGACGTGGGGTGTATGTGAAACAAATCACCATCATTAGATACACATTGTGGCCAAATATTAATACAATCGGTGAAGGGTTTCAGTAGTTATTATAGGAATTAATGGCCTTTTTGTGGAATTTATCGGGGTATAAACTTGGAAAAGTCGCGGGAATAATGGACGAAGGCGACTTTTCCAAGTTTATGTCCCGATAAATTCCACAAAAAGGCCATTCATTCCTTATAATTCCAGCATTTGAAATAAATTCATCAAGAAAATGTGTTTATTTTCCGTTTTCTTAAGAATTATTTTAACTGTGCCTCACGGTTACGGAAAGTAGTTCGGCGTAGGAGTTTACTGGGATATAAATTTTGGACAGAGACTTGCTACGGGTCAATCAAATGTTAGGGAATTGTGTAAATATTTTTGTGCTGGAATTATTGAGAAAAAAGCATTTTTAATGCATATGCCTTACAAACAAGGTTAACAGTAGTCCTCAGAGACCTTGACCTTGGTTGTTAAAGATGTGGGGTACGTGCGAAACAAAGCACCATCCTTATAGCTACACGTTGTTGCCACACATTATTAATCAGTTCATAAGCTATTAAGAAATGAAAGGTGTTGCTAATATACATATGCATATTCATATGTACGCGTACGTACACGAGTACATGGACTAATGCCTATCGGCGAGGGGATGTTTTTAGTTTGTTTGTTTGGGTTTAACGGCCTATCAACAGCAAAGGTCATTTAAGGCCAGGTCAATGGGTTTAGTACTAAATCCCATATATTACCTGTACAAGTGCATGTACATGTTCAAGTACATGTACAAATGGGGGGAAAATCCCAAAATCAGAACCGAAAATTTACATTAACAAAACTATATATTCAGCCCTGAAATCAGAATAATCCTGATCTGATGCCAGGTCCTCGCCACACCAGAATCACTTGGCCCCTCCCAAAAGCAGTAGGATCAGTAATAATCTTACTACTTTTATAATGGGCAATAACCCAATTCAACTCCCAGGTAACTAAAGAGCCAAAGATAAAAACGTACCTGAGGGCCAAACCAGGCAAATCGTGATTCCTATAAGGAGGAAACCATACCGTTAATTTACGCCGTCTCATTCGCCCGACCACAACCCACTGCTTATGGTGTAGCTGTGTAGCTTACCAGTGTAGCTGCTGATCGAATAGCACATTCCTGTAGCCTGATAACGATCTATAGATATTGCTTGTTTCATTGATGGAATGGCCAACCGTGCAGATCCTGATCTGATCTGGATCTACACTGGTCGCACTTCCCATAAGCCCTATTTCTCGTCAGACATATTTACGGCACCAACACAGGAATTATTTGATTTATTATAGCTAATGATGTATTCGTACATGTACTTAAAAAGATTATGTAAATACTGAAAATTTCACCTTACCCTTCGATATGTGGGTCGTATGGGTGGGCTCTCGAATGAAAGTACATGTATTGGATCCGATGAAGACAAAGAAATATGAAGTTTCAAGTTAACGTGACAACACAAATGTTAACGTGGATTTAAAAGTAATCAACTCTTGACATTTGGTATATGGGTTGCATTTGTGGGCTACAGAATGAATGAATGTATGGATGATGAGCAAAAAGCAGATGAAGTTTCAAGTTAATGAGACTTCAGATTACATACATATTACGGAACATTTAGCTTCATCAGGGGCCCATTTCACTAAACTTTGTAAGACTAAAATGTTTGTAAGTGCAAACTCATAATAGTCTGTAAATTTCACATTAACAATGTTTTCTTGTAAACAATTATTGGATCTACATGTATTGAGCATAGGCTGCATATGCAGCCTATGCTCAATAAATGTAAATCCATTAATTGCAATTTCCATATGATCCTAAATTTGCACTTACAAACATCTTAGTAGTACAAAGTTTAGTGAAACAGGGCCCCAGGGGTGGGACAAGTTCCAAATGCCAAATCTTGAAAATTGCTAAAACAAACGTATTTTGACACCCACAAATGCGTGTGCTTCCCAGGTTGAAAAATTAGTATTTTTCTGCAATTATCAGGAACCTTAAATCCTGATATCCTGAAAATACCTCCCCTGAACATGTAGTGAAAAACTAACACATATATCGAATGGAAACACGCAAACACAACACGGAAAAAAAACAACTAACACACAGAGTAGTTATCACTATTTGTGGCTGTCACTGGAGAAATTGGGCTTATGGGATTTGTGACCAGTGTTGCTCCTGATCAAATAGCACACTCCTGTAGCCTGATAACAATCTATATTGATTGTTAGAAGCATGACGGTTGTTTCCTTGAAGTCGATGGAACGGCGAACAGTACAGATCCTGATCAGACTGTGTGAATGCACAGGCTGATCAGGATCTACACTGGTCACAAAACTGGTTTCATAATTTTGAGAACAAAAACACCCCATGTTCATAAATGGACTGGTCTGAAAATCATTTTGTGATAATTGGATTGGTTGTAAAATTAACATATCAAAATCCATTCTAGTTACTTAGGGGTGAAAGGGTTAATCTGCCGAGGTCTGTTCATGGATGTGCAAAATAAATGTTTAGCCCTTCGATAGCGCACCCCACTAAATTAATTACTGCATACGGGCCTGATATATAAGCGCTCTCAACAAAACCAGATGGCCGAAGCCCGCATGTCGAGCCCGCCGAGGCATTTTTAAAAACTTTAACGCACATTTCGGACAGATGCACAGACGCACGCACGGACACACGGACGTCATTGTGATCACTATGTCTCGCTTTCCGCAAGCGGGCTTGACAAAAATGAGGTAATTGTTAAGTCAGAATCCAGCGATCAATATTTACCAACATATAAGGTAATATATATATATATACGACATACATCTACTTTTCACTGAAATTTGGTACAGTACCTATCTAGAAATCCATATTTACCAACTTTGACTTTAACGCCTCAATTCTGCTGTTCAGCTCATCTCTCTGTTGCCTGTATATATTCTCCTGACTGATAAGCCATTTGGCTTTCAAATCCTCGGTACTGAACTCCTGTAGCTGCAGACAAATGCAAGGAATCAGTTTTGTTTGTTTGTTTCTTTATTGGTGTTTAACGACCTATCAACAGCTAACGTCATGTAAGGCCGGGCAAACATGTTCGATCCCATTTTAACTTGCTGCATGGGGGGAGGAAAATCCCAAAATCAGAACGGAATATTTACATCGAGAAAAAATATATTCAGCCCTGAAATTACAATAACCTGACCTGGTGCCAGGTACATACCAAAGTCATTTGGCCCCTTCCCCTAAAAGTAATAGGATTAGCCTACGAATAATCATAATACATGTACTCACATCTTAAAAGGTATAACGAGATTCACTAAACTTCTTACGACTAAAATGTTCGTAAGCGCAAATTTAGAATCGTCTGCAAATTTCAATTGATGGATTTACATTTATTGAGCATAGGTTGCATATGCAGCCTATGCTCAATAAATGTAAATCCATAAATTATTTACAAGAAAACAATGTTAATGTGAAATTTACAGACTATCATAATTTTGCACTTACGAACATTTTAGTCGTACGAAGTTTAGTGAAACGGCACCCTGGTCTCCAGTCGGAATTCCGGTAAGGATGAACCCTGATCATTAAATTACCCATCGCATGCTCCGACCTGCCACCCACCAAGAAACCAGTAACACTCGAAAACTTATTTAACGCATTAACCCATTTCAGTGTAGGATACGATAATTCTTGTAAATAAATCTCATTATTTTGTTTATTTCTCCGTGAGAGTGGTAACAACATATACTTTCGAGATGAAATAAATAAAATAAGATTTGTTTTCTCATAAAAGTTTCAGTAAGTTCACAGGGTAAGTGAGCCAGACTGGGCCTATGCAGTGATGTGACAAACTAGGATGATCAATGAATTTCACAGCAGTAATCATTACATTGACCAGTTAAACCTCTCAAAACCGAACACACTGGGAGGTCCCCAGCGTGTCCGGTTTAGAGATGTTCCACTGTAAAACAATTCATGGATTTACATTTATTGAGCATAGGCTGCATATGCAGCCTATGCTCAATAAATGTAAATCCATGCAGGCAGATGACTGCTTTAAAGGTACATGCCCACTCAGTAGGAACAAAATGTTATTTATATGAATTAAATAAGTGTATAAGTGTCACTATTCCAGCAGTTCTAAAAAATATGAGTGCTATACAGATATAATCAGTTATAGTAATATTTATTTTACTGACAATGATGCGCGGTGGTATCAGGCTATTTTCATATGAAAATGAGGCATGACTTATTTTTAATTATTTATACTAATTAAATGTGGCACCTGAAAATATAATATTTTTTAAAGATTATATAAAAGTATGATCATTGCATGCACATCAACAAATAAATACAGAGAATAAATTGTAATGTCCGTTAACATTTTAAGGAAACACGGTTATCACCCCTTATATCAGTGTGGAACGTTTTACGTCTGATATAAAATGTATAATGATGCCAATCAATACATGGGGTAATGGTGAATGAATGTTTATTTTGCCAGAAAATGTCTCGGATTATGTCTCTGATATACAGAACATTTTGTGCCTTCTGAGTGGGTGTGTACCTTTAACCCATTGGTATATATGGATTCAATACTTTTTATTGAACAAAATCTGATTATTTTGTTTATTTCTCAATAAAAGTATATGTTGTTACCACTCATATGAACCGTCTCATCGAGACGGTTCATATGAGTGGTAACAGCATATACTTCGCACAGATACCGGTATAGAGAAAATAATGGGAAAAAAATCCAAATTTTCAAAGAACATACATTACTATCGGAGATACATGCCATGGCAATGCAATGTAACATGTCGATTAAGCACAACTAAATTTTCTCCGTGTCCGGTATAGAGAGGTTCGACTGTATGTTGGAATTGGAAAGAGAGACTGGTGTCAAGAACGAAATGTGGCTTATGGATTTTACAACCAGTGCTAGACCCAGATCAGCCTGTGCATCCACACCGTCTGATCAGGATCTGCACTGTTCACCATTCCATCAATGAACCAGTCCTACTGTGCTCACAGGCGATTCTAGCGTGTCTTGGATGGTCAATTATTGTTTGTATATACATGAAACACCTTTCTAAACAATGTACAAAACAATTCAAATGCGCCCGGATCTGAAGATTATGCACCTTTCTAAACAATGTACAAACAATTCAAATGCGCCCGAGTCTGAATTTAGATTACATAATCTTCAGACCCGAGCGTATTTGAGTTGCTTTGTACATTGTTTAGAAAGGTGTTTCATGTATATACAAACAATAATTGACCATCCAAGACACGCTAGAATCACCTGTGGCTGTGCTTCTAAAAAGTAATGTAGATCGTTATCAGGCAACAGGAGTGTGCCATTCGATCAGGAGCTACACTGGTCACAAATCACAATAAGCCTTATTTCTCCAGTCACAGTGAACAGGAAACGAGGCAAAGCCACGAAGGCCAGGTTTTTTCCAAGCATAGACACTTGGATAACATAATTATACCCACTTTTTGTAGACTAGATGGCCGTGGCCTGCATGTCGCGCCTTGGGGCGAGGCATGGACACTAAAAAAAATAGATATAGTAGATGGAAAAACTTTAACGAAAAAACTTTAACCGGACACGGACGGAAGGACGGACGTATGCCAAAATGCATAAAATGCGCTTTCCGCAAGCGGGTGCGACAATGATGATAAACACCCATGTGAAGTATCAAGGTAATGGGTGAAGCAGTTGCAGAGATATAGTACACTAAAAAACTTTAACAAAAAAATTCAAAGTAATTTGACCTTGACATTGTGCACAGGGGCCGCACGGTTGGGGGTTAGAATGAAAATATGGATGATGATAAACACCCATGTGAAGTTTCAAGGTAATGGGCGAAGCAGTTGCAGAGATATAGTATAACAAAAAAGTTTTAACCAAAAAACTTTAACCAGACGTACGTTAAAAAGTTAACGTTGAAAATGGCTAAGTCAATTACGTAGAAATAATAGGTGAAGGTAAACAAATGGTCACATGTTGGATAGTTGTATGTGGCAGGCACCCCTTGGTTATGAAGCTGTGAAAGTTTGGTGGTCCTAGGTGGTACAGTACCAAAGAAATGGACTTAAACACGAAAACTTAACATTGTAAACGCGAAAACTTAACATTGAAAATGGCTAAGTCGACTGCGCGGAAAAAATGGGTCAAGTTAAAAAAACAGTAACATGTTGGATAGTGATATGTGGTGGGCACCCCTTGATTATGAAGCTGTGATAGTTTGGTGGTCCTAGGTGGTACAGTACCAAAGAAATGGACTTAAACACGAAAACTTAACATTGTAAACGCGAAAACTTAACATTGAAAATGGCTAAGTAGACTATGCGGAAAAAATGGGTCAAGATAAAAAAAAAGTAACATGTTGGATAGTGATATGTGGTGGGCACCCCTTGATTATGAAGCTGTGAAAGTTTGGTGGTCCTAGGTGGTACAGTACCAAAGAAATGGACTTAAACACGAAAACTTAACATTGTAAACGCGAAAACTTAACATTGAAAATGGCTAAGTCGACTACGCGGAAAAAATGGGTCAAGATAAAAAAAAAAGTAACATGTTGGATAGTGATATGTGGTGGGCACCCCTTGATTATGAAGCTGTGAAAGTTTGGTGGTCCTAGGTGGTACAGTAACAAAGAAATGGACTCAAACACGAAAACTTAACATTGATTGTGGACGCCGCCCGCCCGCCGCCCGCCCGGCTTTTGCCAATCCAATAGCTTGGATTTTTTTTCAAAAAACTTGGCTAAAAATATTCACCTTTGTAGACAATTGGGTCTGCAGACTCCGACATTCTTCATTAACAGCCTCCACATTGCGAGCTGATGTTTGCAGTTCATGTTTCACTGTAAATAGGGATAGTATATTGACCAGAGCCCCATATAAGCTGCGTATTTGCTTAAATACCCAATTAAAATTGTCAAAAACCAATTGAAATCGGAAGTAGCGAGTATGCAAAAACCAATACAAATTGTGAGGTACCTTTATCATCCTGCAGAAAACAATAAACAGACCACATATGTAGCATATTTTTCTTATTTTCCATGAAAACACATCTTGGTATTTCATTAGAATTGCCTTTTCATTTCGAAGCAAACTATTCAATAATTGCTAATCTGTTTTTGTGTAAACAGTAGTGTGATTTTATTTTACCTAATTAAAATACCCAATTTCTTCAGAAATGATGGAGTGACAATACTCAATTACTAATTCCTTATCTGGAGCCCTGCTGACACTCACAGTAAAGCTACAGTTATGGATGTGGACCAATTTAGTGCAAGAAAAAACTCAAACTGTCTATGGTAGATACAATAACTTGTGACATGAATTTCAAATACTGTACGTGGTTTGAGATATTTTCGTGGCATATATCAGATCATACATAGTACATGTACTGAAAGAACTGAAACTGTATCACCAGAAACAAAAAGTAAGAATTTGGTGTGCCTGCCCCACATTGATGATGCCCCCATTGGCAGCCTTTATAACAATATTGATCTGTAGCCTATTTCATCAACATTGCAAAGTATACTATACTAGCAAAGTATACTTTGAGGGAGAAATTTTCATTTTTCGGATAAATTTATTAATTTTTATTATACTTAATTTATTACATTATCACAGCCATTTTGGCTGTGATAATGTAATAAATTCAGTATAATAATTCTGCATACTTTTAGTCATCAAATATATGCATTTGTTAGTTCTATATGAAATAATGCATTTCAGGAAAAATAAATGATTACTCCCTCAAAGTATACTTTGCTAGTAAAGTATACTTTGCAATGTTGATGAAATAGGCTACTGGTGTGGGATGCAGAAAGCGAGACATAGTGCACTTCTCACAATGACGTCCGGGTGTCCGTCCGTGCGTCCGTCCGTATTTTTAATTGTTGACAGTATTATCACCGAAAACCGGCGATGCAACATAGAATTAAATGTCGAATCTAGCCCAGTCATTGGGGAAACTGTTAGAACGGGCAAACAATTGACACATTCAAAAACTAGAAATGTGGCATTAAGGTTTCGAATGCACCAAGTCTGTGACATTGACCCTGGGCTTAGCGGGGGCCGGACGAATGTGGATTTGTCACAGGGCGGTAGAGGACCATTAGAGCAATGCGTGTGTGAAATGTGAAGCAGATCCGAGCAAGGAAACAGAAATTATAAGCCATTTACCCGAGCGTTAAGGTTTTGGGACGGACGTACGTACGGACGCCGGTAACACTATATGCCCACTCACCATATGGTAGGTGGGTGGAAGAGGGCATAATAAACGATACAATTTGTGTTTCTCGAGTCGGGTTCCATATGGTGAAGAGGAAATACGATCGATTACACACCATGAAAATCTTGTTGGAACGTAAATGCCAATTGTCGCGTACGATACGTCAGCTGCTATTTTAAGTATGTATGGTCGCTCGTTAGGGGCATTTCTTTACTTCTTTTGAAAGTGATGGGTTGTTGCCTAGGGGATAGAACACTTGACTTCAAATCTGGAGGTTGTGTGTACAAAGTAGTAACACAGTGATTCGTCGCATTTTGCCGAGTAATTTTGTTGCAAAACGCCGCAATTACTTACGATACAAAATGTGACGTGAAAAATAACATGCAATACCGTACATTGATAGGAAAACCTTGCCTGCATATTTACCTGTAGCGCATGCAGACGTCACCGTGATACACGGTGACCGTCTCCGGGAATCACCGCGAATCACCCTTAGGGCATCGCTGGTTTCAGTGACGATCACCGCGAATAATCGTCACCGCGAATCACAGTGACATGTCCGCGCTGAGGAAGATCGCGGGGATGGGTGGGTCGCGCACGCAAATAATTGAGTGTACTGTACGTGTACACCGTCGTAGACATACCTATTATATACCAAATTGGAGAATAGAAACATATCTTTAACCCTTCCTACGCTGTTGACGGAAATTGCCGTCTGCTGTTTTTCATTTTTGCTTTAATTCTTAAAAAAAAATGGTTTTGACAGCACATGACAATCGTCTCCACTGGAGATGATTCTCATGTGCTGTCAAAACCAGGTTTTTGTCGAGAAATAGTGAAAATATAACATTTCCAGCAGACAACAACATTTAATTCAGCGTAGTAAGGGTTAATATGATACATTTACCATCAAAATAGGCATTATGAAATATGAATTAGAACCGTTTATAAAAGTTCCATTTCCAGTTACCACATATTAAGTACACGAGCTCTAGCTGGTGAATAGACCTGTCTGCAAAAATAGCGACCGACAGCCAATGCTTCTAAAAATAGATCAATAAAATGATGATACCTAAAAACATTTCCCAGGTGGTTGACAAGATGTATAAATTGTAATAATAAAAATACTTGCATCTCATTGGTCAGTTTGGCTAACTAGATGGCCACGGCCCATATGTCGCGCCCGCCAAGGCATTTGATAGTACATGTACTAAAAAAAAACTTAAGGTAAACTCGGACGCATGCCAATGTACCGACTATATCGCGCTGTCCGCAAGCGGGCGCAACATAAATCATGGATTATTTTCACCAACAAATGGATTAAGAGAAAAATATATTTCAGCTGATTTTGATAAAATGTAGTGAGAGCATTGATTCATTATGTATTTTTTATGTGATTTTTCTCAAATATAATTATGCAAGAATGTCTCACTGTCAGGCACCAAACTGATCCCTAAAAATATTCTAACGCGACATTTCTGTCTTTAAAACGCTGGGCGGCTTACAGCCAGAACGCAAACGCATCAACTTTCTGTCAATTCTTCATGCGCCCGCTGGCGCAGGGAGCTATGCATTTAAAAATCAATCAAATCATTCAAATATCACAATTTCCTTAATTGAACATTTATCTCTTCAAAACAACTCCCACCTGCACAAATAAATCTCTTAAAACGTATTTATTCACATTATTCCAACACCATGTTTTTCAATATTCATGAAATTAACATAATGAATGCCCTTTAATTTCATTGTTTGTTATTTATAGTCATTATCATTAGTAATTAGGGATATTAGTTAATCAAAACATGTTCTTTTGGTGGTTTTATTACTGATATTATTGTACAACTTGACACATAAGAATAACAACTAATTTGTTTACTTAATAAATAATTTATACCTGATTACAACTGTAATTATTGTTGACCATTTGCTGAATTATTTAGCCATGTATATGTAGGATTCATATACAACATGCATTTCCGTTTGACAGTATAATGATCTTTGTGCATTCTGGCATTAAGTCGCGCTGCATTACAGACAGAAATTTCGGGTTAAAAATATACATGTATCACGGTAAAAGTACCTTCAATCATATTATTTTTCCAAATATGTCCAATTGGAAACGAGGCAAATTTCAGCCACGAAGGCTAGGTTTTCGTAAAGATCTAACCACACATACTTCAACTTAACATTAACAAGAGTTGTCAGAAGACAACGAAGCTCGCCTGTTGGCAGCCTTCACTCAAACGTGGCACAGTTGCATAAAAAACATGAATATTATATAACTTGACCTTGGGTTAAGGGGCGTGTGGTGGACCTTGACATTGGGGTCAGTGGTGCAAGGTGGGTCATGGGTTTGCTGTATCATAATATAGCATATTAAGATGAATGCATGTATGAAATATCAATGCGCTCCCTGAAAACAGAAGTAAAACAAAATTTAAACCAACTTTAAGTTTATGAACGAACTAATTTAAGTTGGTGATTTTCTACAGCATGATAGCTATTCACATGAGGAATGCATGTATGAATGTGCTAAGTTTGTGTCCTTCACCTTGGGGAAAGAGGTCATGGATTTGCTGTAGCACAATAGAGGATCATCACATGAATGCATGTATGAAATATCAAAGCGTTCCCTGTAAAGAAACAGAAATTACACAACATTTACCACAACGTTAAGTTTATGAACATGCTAAGTTTGTGACCTTGACCTTGGGGTAAGGATTGGTTCGTGGGTTGTGGATATGCTACAGCATGATAGAGAGTCATCTGAGGAATGCATGTATGAAATATCAAGGATCTCCATGAAAGGAAACAGATGTTATAAGACATTTACCCCAACGTTAAGTTTATGAATGTGCTAAGTTTGTGATCTTGACCTTGGGGAAAGGGGTGGGGGTGGGTCATGGATTTGCTATAGCACGATAGAGTATCATCAGATGAATGCATGTATGAAATATCAAGGCGTTCCCTGTAAAGAAACAGTTCTAAGTTATAAAAAGACATTTACTCCAATGTTAACTTTATGATGTTGAACTTGGGGAAAGGGGTGGGGGTGGGGGGGGGGGGGGGGGTCGTGGATTTGCTGTAGCACAATAGAGGATCATCAGATGAATGCATGTATGAAATATCAAAGCGTTTCCTGTAACGAAACAGAAGTTACACAACAATTACCCCAACGTTAAGTTTATGAACATGCTAAGTTTGTGACCTTGACCTTTGGGTAAGGGTTGGGTGGTGGATTGTGGATTTGCTACAGTATGATAGAGGGTCAACTGAGGAATGCATGTATGAAATATCAAGGCGTTCCATGAAAGGAAACAGCACGATAGAGTATCATCAGATGAATGCATGTATGAAATATCAAGGCGTTCCATGAAAGGAAACAGATGTTATAAGACATTTACCCCAACGTTAAGTTTATGAATGTGGTATGTTTGTGACCTTGACCGTGGGGAAAGAGGTGGGGTGGGTCATTGATTTGCTATAGCATGATAGAGTATCATCAGATGAATGCATGTATGAAATATCAAGGCGTTCCCTGTAAGGAAACAGAAGTTATAAAAAGACATTTAATCCAACGTTAAGTTTATGATGTTGATCTTGGGTAAAGGGATAGGGGGTCATGGGTTTGCTGTAGCACAATAGAGGATCATCAGATGACTGCATGTATGAAATATCAAAGTGTTCCCTATAAAGAAACAGAAGATACACAACATTTACCCCAACGTTAAGTTTATGAACATGCTAAATTTGTGACCTTGACCTTGGGGTAAGGGTTGGGTGGTGGGTTGTGGATTTGCTACAGCATGATAGAGGGTCATCTGAGGAATGCATGTATGAAATAACAAGGTGTTCGATGAAAGGAAACAGAAGTTACAAGACATTTACCCCAATGTTAAGTTTGTGAATGTGCTAAGTTTGTGACCTTGACCCTGGGGTAAGGGTTGTGTGGTGGGTCATGGATTTGCTACAGCATGATAGAGGGTCATCTGAGGAATGCATATATCAAGGCGTTCCATGAAAGGAAACAGAAGTTATAAGACATTTACCCCAACGTTAAGTTTGTGGACGACGCCGACAACGCCAGGGGTATGCCATAAGCACTTCTGCACTTCGTGCAGGCGAGTTAAAAATGACTAAGTAATAAATGTTGAAAAAGTAGGTCAAGGTGGAATGAAGCTCATATGTCATACTGAAGTTTCTGATGTACACCATCAGCAGATGCTGTTGTCCAAGTCCAAAACTAAATATTGAAAATGACTATATATGTCACGATGCGGAAGAAGCATCAGGTCAAGGTCAGATGGATTTAATACTGCAGTTTCTGGTATACATCAGTAGCATATCAGAGCTCCAGATAAGGTGCATATTGGTGTATTTTACACACTTATTTTAGCTGAATACGCATTGATTATCAAAAGTGGGAGTACAAAATATGCACAGCAATGTGAAAATATGCATCGATTTTCAAATTTAGTAGTGAAAATACTGTAATAAAGTTAAACATTTACTTAGTTGAGCTGTAACAATAATACATTTGTAAAAGTAAAATACGCATTGAATTTGAAATCTGGGGGTATTATAATACTCTTTAGATAACAAAAAATTACCTGGAGCTCTGGCATATGCTTTTGTCCAAGTTTGGTGGTTTACAGCTTAGTCAGCTAGTAGATGTTAAAATGAGTGACAAATGGACTTACACACAAAAACATAACGTTGAAAAGTCATTGAAGCCGACCAAGTAGGTCATGGTCAAAGTGTGCCGAATTTATTTTTGGAAGCAGCTGCAGTATGATCCAGTTAAACCCAATACAAGATCTGGTTAACCATTTGATTCTATACCTTGTCCTTAACGGTTAATAACCTTAAAATAATTTGACCCTACCATGCCTGGCCCCTGGGTCCCCCAACCCCTTATTTTGAAGCAAATCTGAAAGACTATTGATTATTCTTGCCAAGTTTTGTTGAAATAGGTCCTCCAGTTTTTTTAAGTTTTTTTTTTTTTTAGCTTATATTTAACGGCGGCACTGGCTCTAGGACCTTGCATGCCGTCTCCCAAGAAGAACGGAGGTAGAGAATATTGAGAGAAGCCGGTAATTCGTATTTACAGAGCAACTACGAATTATCGGTACCCATTTACAGCTGGGTGAACTGGAGCAGTGTGGATAAAGTGTCTTGCTCAAGGACACAACGCACGCCGCTAGTCAGGCTCGAACCCACGATCCTTGGATCAGTAGTCCGACACACTAACCATTACGCCACGGCGCTCCACAAGTTGAATGTTTAAGAAATTGAACCACTTTTTATGGCAGCCATCTTGGATTTCATGATTGACGCCATGCAGTCTTCAGTTTAAAGATGTTGACAGAGGTTTCATCCGATGCCCATGTTTGAAGTTAGGAGACTATAGACAAATGTCATTTACTAGATGTTCGAACATGTGAACGGAAAGATTGACGGAAAGCGGAAACAACAGCCCCCTGCCACTGGATTTGGCTCGGGCTTTGTGTCGGTTCAAAAGTTCTTGAGAACTTATGTTACTTGTTATATATCTTGCCGACGTTAAATAAAATTTATCTTATCTTATGGGTGAGCTAAAACACACTGAAATTTACTAAGTTGCGGGCAGTAACTCTGCAAAACTCCCGTACGGACGGTACGAGAGTTTTGCAGAGTTACTTCCCGCAACTAAAATTTACCGAACTCTAAAATGCAGTAAATTACATTCATTTAGGTAGTTTTTGCGGTTTTGTGCGGCCTTTTCCGAATGGATGATCTTTTCAAACAAGTCATCTATTGTACTCGTCATAATAAAGGTGTCTGCGGGCCTCTTGCCGTGGTATCTGTTTTGAACCAGAAACAAAGCTCTTCAGCATGCAGACAGCATTTAATTCAAAAGGGTGAGTCAACCCACCATCTCCGTGATTTATTTCTTGTAAGTTGAGTAAGATTATTAATTTATACACTTAACAGTTACAAACGTTGTTTTTCATTATATAGTATAAACCTAGTTTACATGTTTCCGAGATGCATTGCACTAAGCTCACAATAGATGAGGTATTTTAAGGTATGTGTCGGAATCGACGACCTTAATTCCTTTCGATATAAATAGGAAATCACCTGCGACACATTTTCGTGGAAAAATCTATTTTTAAACCGATATTCCAAGAGGTGCGGTTCCCTGCATATTCCATTTAAATCACGAATGCGAAACACTATTTGAGAACCAGCTGTTGTTAGTAATCAACAAACGAACCATGTAAAAGTGGTTGTAATCGACAAAAATAGAATTTTACCTCATAAACTAATTGTGTGGGTACAAGTAGCTATGGCCGAGGCGGGAGATCATATTACTTTTACAGAAGACGACCGGAATACAGGCGACACTGCTCCAGAAACTAAAAGGATGGACGCCATTGATGCTCTACTGGAAAGGACGAGGAGGTGAGACTCGGGCTGAGCTCTAGACTATCTATCTATCTATCTATCGATACTGTGCACGCTCCAATCGGAGCATTATGACAGGAAATATGGTGGCAAGTTGCGTTGATCAAGTACATATGAACGAAAAAAAACAACAACAATATATGTGGTACTAATATTTTACACAAGGATATTGAAAAAGACCAAAGATAGACTTGCCACTAAAACTATTTACAAGAAGTGGGTGTCTGCTACATGAGAAAAAACAACATCATGTAGCAGACTGTTCCATTTAGATTTTGGATTTGAACCTGGATACGGTTTCCGAGGAAACAATATCGATAGGTAGACAGTTCCATAACGGTATAATCTTGGGAAAAAAGGAGAATTTGAAAGAATCCGAGTAAGCCAGTGGTCTACTGTATTGATAGTATAATTTGATACGGGTGTTTGGCAGAGGATCGAGTTGACATGGGATTAGCAACCAGATGGAGGTACGTGTTTTTGTCGATCTCAACAAGGTCATTGTGGATTTTGTAGAAGAATATGAGGCAGGCCTGGTCCCTACGTTGGGCTAGAGTTGGCCATGACAGATCTTCTAGCATGTCGCCAACGTGGCTTTGGTTTCGCCATCTTCTACAACACCACCTAGCAGCAGTTCTCTGAATTTTTTCAACTTTACTAATGTCTGAAACTGTATATGGGCTCCAAATGCTAGCAGCAAATTCCAGTTGAGGCCTGATCATAGTTTTGTAGGCTATGTCTCTTGTACATTTGGGAGCAAGGTCAAGGCGTGTCGTCCTTGAAGGGAAAGCTTCTACGTCCGTTCCAGTACTATCTGGTGTTCCACAAGGCTCTGTGCTTGGTCCTGCGTTATTTCTTGTTTATATTAATGACCTCCCGGAGTACACAACCCATAGTACTGTCTGGCTCTTTGCAGATGACACATTGTTGTACTTAGCTTTACATAGCCCATCTGACTGCAACAAACTTCAAGAGGACCTTCATAATCTCGAGAGATGGGAATCCGACTGGCAAATGTCTTTTCATCCTGACAAATGCGAGGTTATTCACATTACCACCAGGAAGGCTCCTGTTATGCATAACTACTCTCTCCACGGCCAAATTCTTTCTTCAGTTCCTTGTATTAAGTACCTCGGGGTTAACATCAGCCACGATCTGAAGTGGAATAAACACATAAACTCCGTCTCATCTAAGGCCAATCAGACTCTAGGTTTTCTGAAACGTAACCTCAGGATCAACTCGAAGATTGTCAAAGAACGAGCTTATAAATCCCTTGTTCGTCCTAAACTAGAATACTGTTCCACAGTCTGGGACCCCAAGAGTATTAGCAAAGACAATGAGGGTGACTTAACTCTGCATAGGCTTGTACACCAACTCGAGATGGTCCAGAGGAGGGCTGCAAGATGGGTTTCTAACCGTTATCACAACACATCTAGTGTAACCGATATGCTGCACAGTCTGGAGTGGAGATCACTTGAACAGAGGAGAGTCGATGCCAGACTGAGTATGCTGTACAAAATTAGGAACAATCTTGTAGCCATAAATGAGGATAACTACTTAACACGAGGCACTGGTAGACGCCAACACCAATACCGCCAGTTGCGTGCCGACAAAGACTACACTCGTTTCTCCTTCTTCCCCAGAACCGTTGTTCAGTGGAACCAACTGCCCACTGACACCTGCCTGGCAGAGTCGCTGGATTCCTTTAAGGCTCAGGTCTTGAAGGTTCAGCACTCCAGACTCATTTAATTCTAAACCTTCTTCTTTCTCTTTTTCTTTCTCTCTCTATGCTTCCTTCTACCGTTCCTTGGCCTACTGCTCTATCTAGTCTTTTTCGTTTTTCCTCTGATTTTCCCCTAGCACTCAACTGGTGATAACACTCATGTGTGAGGGTATACCAGTATACCGGCAAAAGCAAAAAAAAGCAAAAATGTTTCGTCTAAGAAAACCAAGTGTTCTGTTTGCTTTGCTGGTAACGTTTTGGATATGTGTGCCCCAGGACAGATTATTAGTAAAGGTATTTTGCAGAGGGTACGCTTTCCAGTATCTGGTCATGAAGACTATGTAGTCGTATACAAGTTGAGAATTTGGCAGGTGACTACTGACTCTGAGGGTGTGACATTTTGAAGCATTAAATTTCATGAGCCATGTTGTTTCCCACTTAGCGAGTTTGGCAATGTCGTCTTGAAGTGCTTGGCAATCTGTATCTCTACTTATGTTTCGATAGAGAACACAGTCGTCAGCAAAGAGACGGACAGAGGAATTTACATCATCTGGCAGATCATTAATGTAGAGGAGAAACAAGACTGGGCCCAGGACAGAACCCTGGGGGACACCTGATAAGACGTCTGCTGGGTCTGAAGCAACACCATCCAGAACAACCTTTTGGGTTCGGCCTGAAAGAAAGTAATGAATCAATTTGTTTGTGGTTCCCCTTATCCCATAGAAGTCAAGTTTGTGTACTAGTCTGCGATGGGGGACTTTGTCAAAAGCTTTAGCAAAGTCCATGATAATGATATCTGTTTGCCTGTGACCTTTATTGTTTGCCCTGTCTAGGTTGGAGGAGAGATCATGAACAAATTGTACAAGTTGGGATTCACATGACCTGCGACTTCTAAATCCGTGCTGGAAGTCTACTATTATTTTATTTGTCTCTGCATGTTTCATTATGTTGCTAACAATTACGTGCTCTAGTGTTTTGCAGCAAATGCATGTTAGGGGAACTGGGCGGTAGTTAGCAGGGTCATATTTTTCGCCTTTTTTTGTAAATAGGTGCAAGATTGGCCAGGCGCCAGTCATCAGGAACTATGCCGGACTGAATAGATTTGTTGAAGATACAAGCCAGTATCGGGCTTATCTCCTTTCGGCATTCACTCGGGACACGAGAACTGATATTATCCTGTCCTGTAGCTTTGTGAGGGTTAAGCTTGCCAAGTAGCTTTTCAATGCCATACTTGTCAACAGTTATATCGGCCATGCTCTGATATGGGCTTTGTCCTTTATCTGGGAGGGAACCATCAGGTTGGGCAGTGAAGACAGACTTAAACTGGGAATTTAAAATGTCAGCCTTGGTTTTATTGTCTGATCTCAAGATACCATTATCTCTAAGGGAAGCTATATTGGAGGAGTCGTTTTTTTGGCTTTTGATAAAAAAAAGACCAGTACTTTTTGTTTATTGTTCTGTTGTGCTCATTGTCCGAGTCGTTCGGCTCATCAGAAAAAATACCAGATATGTATCGCCAGTAGGCATCTCGAATCGATTTTTGAACATGCGCTCTGAATTTATTGTATTTAGTCTTGAGCTCAGTGGATGTAGAGTGTTTTACTTTATGGTACAATTTCTCACGCTTGTGGATTAGGCGTTTAATGGATGTGTCTATCCAGGGACAACTATATTTGGATTTGGTCATTTTGGATGGAATGAACCTGTCTATAGCAAGTGTTAGTTCATCCCTGAACTCAGACCACATTTCATTGACCGACTTGTCAAGTGAAGAAGTAGGGAAATTGACACTAAATGTCCTAAGATAGTCCCAGAGACCTTCCATGTTATAAAATAAAATCTTGTAAATATCGGGTCACGTGATTACACGATTTTCATTTGCGACATTATTGATATCAGTTATCAGTAGAATATATATACAATTTCATTACAATTACATGTAAAGAATGTTGCCATTCTGTTTCCTTGCACAACATCTGACAATATTCAATATGGCCGCCACAATAGAGACAATTACATGCATGTGATCGATGTATGCTAATAGTCACTGAAAACCGTTTTTTTGAAGAAAAAAATACAACAAAGTTGTAGGAATCACATGTTAATTGTTTGCAGATGATTGTAAATTATACAAAACTATTTCAACTGAACGAGACAGGAGAGAACTACAAGAAGATATTAACAAGCTTTGTCAGTGGAGTAAGGAGTGGCTTTTGAGATTTAACATCCAAAAGTGTAAAGTAGTTAGCTACGGGAACAACATCCCAACACATGATTATATGATGACTGAAAATAATGCTACTATCCATACTTTAAACACAGAGGACACAGAAAAAGATTTGGGAATTTTATTTAAATAAAATTTGAAATTTGATGAACATATAAGTACAATGGTGAACAAAGTCAACATAATCATTGGTCTAATTAAGAGGAAATTTGCTTATATTGATAAGGATATGTTTCTTAACACTGTACAAGGCGTTAGTGAGATCACACTTAGACTATGGTAATTTGATATATTATCCTATTACAAAGAAAAATAAGCAACTAGTAGAAAATGCACAGCGTAGGGCTACTAGACTAGTTCCAGAACTACAAACAATGTCATATGAGGAGCCCCTGACTGAACTTAATCTTCCGTCATTGGATTATCGGCGACGGCGTTTTGACGCTATCGAAGTTTATAAAATAATTCACCATATTGACAACATAGACGCAAGTGTGTTTTTTACATTATCGGAAAATACATTAAACCTGAGAGGTCACAACTACAAATTGACCAAACCTCGTGCCAACAAGTCTATTCGCTTGAACTCTTTCACACATCGTGTTATCAACGTTTGGAATAGCTTACCATCGGAACTTGTCAATGCAGAGACAGTGATGTCCTTCAAGACAAAATTAGATAAACTGTGGCTCGCTAAGAGATTTGATATTACAGCCGTATATTAAGTTTATCTCGGACCGGAAGTGGCGAAAGTAATTATTTACCAAGAAGTATTTGAGCTAGGGGGATAACAAGCTGCAAGAGCTTATTGAGTTCCCCTACAGTCAACAAAGTATATACATATTTCAATAATTTGTTTATTATTTGTAAGATTAAATACAGAACTTACCATTTGTTTTGAACATTTCTGTGAAAATCCAAGATGGCCACCAAAATAGTGATAATGCATGTATTTTCAGTGACGTAATCTTGATGTATACTAAATACATTTGGTAGTGCAAAACTAAATGTTCAGTTGTCATAGATTGTTGATATCAAGTGATTAAATGGATTACTTTTCTTTTGATAGTGAGCGTATGAATGAGTTACACCAGATTGAGCACGACAACCGACCCGTCACTGGTCAGACACATCGTGATCAAATCAACAATTTCCTGTCTAAAAACATGGAGATTCGAGAAGTTGTGGATGCTGCTCATGCCTCAGGTAATTTGTAGCAACGCCTGGAGAAATGGGACTTATGACGATTGTGGCCAGTATATTCTCCTTAACTGTGGCTGTGACTGGAGAAATGGAACTTATGACCATTGTGGCCAGCATAGCTCCTGATAGCACACTCTGCTACCCTGATAACGGCTTAATTTTGCCAGCTTTTGTTAGAAACATGGTATTCAAATGCATTTGTGGTAAACAGTGCAGACCCTGACCCAAGCTGGTAAAAATGTTGGCCTTTGAAGAAATTGTAATTTTAAAATTAAACTGAAAAATTACTATCGTAACGTAGAACAGGAATAAAAAAAAATTCCTTCATTTTTTTCTCTTGATATTTAGACAGAGCTCCAGATAAGCTGCGTATTTGCGTAAATACCCTATTAAAATTGCCAAAAACCCAATTGAAATCAGAAGTAGCGAGTATCAAAAAGCAATAACAAATTTGTGGTACCTTTATCTTGCTGCAGAAAACAATAAACAGACTACAAATGTAGCATATTTTTCTTATTTTCCATGAAGACGCATCTTGGTATTTCATTAGAATTGTCTCCAAGGAGACAATTCTAATGAAATGCCAAGACATGTTTTCATTTCGAAGCAAACTATTCAATAATTACTGTCTGTTGATGTGTAAACAGTAGTGTGATTTTATTTTACCAATTAAAATATTGAAATACCCAATTGCTTCAGAAATGATGGAGTGAAAATACTCAATTACTAATTCCTTACCTGGAGCCCTGTTAAGAAGAAGAATAAACATGCTACTTGTCATTCAGACCATATCTGAAGAATTACTATAAACAGCATAAACACCTGTATATTCAACTATTCCAGGCAAAGAGAACGTTCCCCTGAACACAGCGAATGTTGAGCAGCACCGACCTGAAGCTATGGTTGTTGAGATCCAGGGATTATCGTCGCAGCACCGCGTCTCCAGCAGGCTTCAGACCGCAGCATTCCGACATCATCTCGAGAACATTATCCGCGGAAGCATTAGGAGCGTCACGTCGGCTCACAGCTCGACGCCGTCCCAGCATGCAACACCACCACGCTCACAGGTACCACTGGTTTATAGCAACACGTTAACTGGAATGTGACTGTACTGTTATATCATTATGTCAGAATGGACTTGATTTCTTCTGAAATTTCTAATTTCAAGACTGAATATATTTTTATGTAAACAGTCAGTTTTTTTGCACCCCCCTCCCTCCACATCAGTACAGATGAAACAGGCCCGTAGCCAGACTTGTTTAAAGGGGGGGTGGTTTCGAAGGCCCAAGGGGCCTGAGGTATCTAGGGGGGTCCAGGGTGCATGCTTTTTTGCTAAAAAAATGGACATCGAGGCTGGGCGGGGGGGTCGTCTGACCGCTCCGACCCCCCCTGGCTACGGGCCTGTGAAATATGAGTGTCGACCTTTTGACATGGCCTAAAATGATCTCAGCTGTTGAGAGACCAGTTAAACACCATTATTAAAAATAACTCTTCTGAAATGTAATTTATAAACAATATTTTGAGACAATTTATTGAGGTTGTTTCAAAGTCTACAGTAACTACCGGATGAAGGCCGAAAGGCCTTCAGCCAGTATGTTGGACGTTTAAAGTTTATAAGGCCATAACAAAAGTACTTTGGTTCTCTGATATCGCCGCGTCAGAATAATTCCTGCATGTCACACATTTTATCGTCATGGAGAAATAACATCATACTGTAAATTCGCCACATGATCAATAAAAAACACTACCAGTACCATGCAAAAATATGCTAAATGCAATGATGTCTGACGAAAATCTGGTGATTTTTCACATCGATCGAGGTTATAGTAACTTTATAGAACATATATGCATCTGGCAATTAGAAGAAAAAAATCAGAGTTGAACATCTCAAACAAACGATTAACAATATATGTAAAAAATCCGCCATCCCGCCCCACATTCCGCAAATCCCATGTCTGAGAACCAAAGTTCTTTTTTATGGTCTAACATTGTTGAGGGGTTGTTTTATTGTTGGAATGGCGAACAGTGCAGATCCTGATCACCTTGTGGTCAGGGCTCGCGCAGTGTCCGGTTGTCACGTCTTTATAAATGTGGTCATGACTGGAGAAATGGGGATATGGGTTTTGCGACCAGTGCAGATCCAGATCAGCCTGTGCATCCGCAGTCTGATCAGGATCTGCACTGTTCGCCATTCCATCAATAAAACACCCGTTCTGTTTCTAACAAGCAATATAGATCAATATCAGACTACAGAATTGTTCTATTTGATCAGGAACTACACCGACTTGTCCAAAATTCCATAAGCCCCATTTCTCCAGTCACATCCACTAAAGGGTTAATGATGACTATTTTTAGACTCCGGTATCACAAGAACAGCCTCGATCTTTCACACCAGTTTCGTGGAAATGACTTCCCGTCGGGACAGTGTGTCGAGTCAGAACACCCAGTCTAGTCATAGCAGTGAGCAGTCAGTGGACTTCTCCGCTAGAATTCAGGACCCCAGAGGTAAGGCCATAGCAAGTTGTTTCTCTGTTAAGCGTCCACGTGCGGGTTGGTTTTCAAAGTGTTTCTGGGAAAAACAAACAAATGTGTATGCTCTTTTACACTATATACTGGTGAAATAATATGAAAAATGATTGGGTGACTTGTCCATGTATTAAATCCGTTCATGAATGTCCATTACTAAGAGTATGTTTATGCCCCTAGTCTCGGTAGAGCCTGAGCCATATAGTGTTTGGACTGTGAGTCCGTCCGTCTGTCCGTGTGTCCTGCACATTAAGAAGTTCGCCAGAGTTTCTCAATTATGTTATAACTTCTATTTCCCTTGAAGGATTACTTAATATTTCAAAACAACATACTTGTGGACAAATGCCAGACATCCATGCTGCCCTTAATATGACGTTGACGATTTGACCTTCACAACTTTGAACTTTTTCCCACATTAAGAAGTTTGCCGGAGTTTCTCAATTCTCTCGTAACTTCTATATTCTTTGAAAGATTACTTTAATAGTTAACATCATCACACTTGTTGACAAATGCCACACATACATGCTGCCCTAAATATGACCTTTACCTTTTGTCCTTGACAACTTTGACTTTTTCACACATTTAATAAGTTTGCTGGAATTTCTCAATTCTGTCATATCTTCTATATCCCTTGAAGGATACATCATACTTGTGCACAAATATCACGCAATCATGCTGCCATTAATATGACCTTCACCATTTGACCTTCACAACTGTGCTTATGAATACGTATTTGGTTAATTAACTTCCCCACAGTTTCTCCAATCTGCCACTGGGTACATTTGTATGCCGACAGGCCACATTTTCTTCTTTTTTCTAAAGGTTGCTGGCTGAAATTTAAATTAAGCTAAATAAACTTCCTCAACCCTTACCCTTGCGGTTGAGGAAGTTTCTAACGAATTTGTAACAAATTATCTTCGTTTGTTTTCAAGGCCTTGTTTGTTTTTACCGGATACGTAGGTAGGTTTTAGTCAACTGGGTGGACTTAACCCTTACACCGCTATCTTAATTTTTTTTGTCTGCTGTTTATTTTGTATATTCCATTTTTATCATCAAAAACATGCTTTTACAGCACTTTATAATAATTTACAACATGCTTTGACAGCACTTCAGAATCATTTCCATTGAAAATGATTCTGAAGTGCTGTCAAACCATGTTTTTTATAGAAATAAGGCAAGATATAAAAGCAAAAGCAGACGACAATTGTTGTGTGTAGCGGTCTGGTCTAAGGACTTAACCTTTAAGAAAACATTCATTTTTGGTGGTATGACGGTGCTATGACCTAAAAATAATAGAGCACATGCAGCCCATTATTTACATATACAGCCAAAAAGCCAACATGTCCTCGGCATTCTTTTCAATGGAAACTATTAATAGTTAATAGCAGAAAACGTTACCTGATAAATAGAATACCAGCCTAGCGTTTGTTGATATCAAGTTTATCAAGCTCGGCTCGGAAACGGTATGAATTTCTTTGTGAGCATTGAAGTTCCGATGCATTTACTCACCTTGACTGATATCAAACGACAAGAGACTGGTATTTTCTTTGTAAAAAATATCAAGTTCATTAGGCTCGGCTATGAAACAGTAGGTATTCCCTGGCGAGCCTCCGAGTTCCTACGATTAAAGTTTTGTAGCCAGGCTTGCCTGATAAACTTAATTAATATGACATGACACTAGACTGATACTCTTTGTTTACATCTACTATGGAAAAATATAAGACTAATTTACTGAATATATCATCACCATCCACCCCTAAAAATAATACCAGATTAATTTTTTATTTTCATATATTTATAGATAAGAAAGCTCATTTAAAAATTATTGTTTTTTAACACAATTTACAGAAAATTTGAAGAAAAAAAATTACAAATAAAAGTCACCCAAAAGTCCCATTTGTTGCAAAAATTTGGATGATATTGAGTAAATTAACTTTATATTACATGCTACCCAGTGATTCAGGAGCGATTTATTTCCTTGAAGGAAATATTTCCTCCTAGATGTTCGCGAGACATAAGTGACGTCGCGTTTTGACGTCATTTCCGGCGAAGAAACAATTCATACGCTAGTGCAAAAATTGTCCATTTTGACAACGTTATAAGCTGGTCTAAGATTTATTTCCCTTAACATCTGTAAAAAAGACAAAGAAACTCGTGCTCCAAGTTTCCAGATGTCTCTTGCGGAAATAAATCCGGTATTTCAAAATGGTAGTTGAACTTTATATGGCCCCAGCAAGGAGACCAATACCTTCAATTGTTACAGATACTGTAAGATGAAGTTTCTAAGCTGGGAGCCCATACTATTACAACAGGTTCCCTAAATGACCTTAGCTGTTGCTGAGATGTTAACCCTTCCTACGCTGTTGACGGAACTTGCTGTCTGCTGTTTTTCATTTTTGCTTTAATTCTTCCATTGGAGACGATTCTCATGTGCTGTAAAAACCAGGTTTTTGTCGAGAAATATTGAAAATAAAACATTTCCAGCAGACGACAACATTTAATTCAGCGTATTAAGGGTTAAACCCATTCACTTTTGCTGTATATAATGTATGTCTGTTTGTACAGGTCTGTTGTCTGCTATAAATAACTCGGTGCCACTTGCTCCCCCAGTTCCTGAACCCGAGAGGTAAGTTAATGTCGTAATCCTCCCAGAGCTCCAGATAAGGCCATAAAAAAGTACTTTGGTTCTCAGAAAAGTGACGCTAGAGAGCGGATTTTTCAATACATGTACATATTTGTTTATATCAGATATTCGTTTCTGATTGTTTTCCAAGTCGCCAGAGGCATTTTGCATGTCAATTAAACATGTGGTTCACATATACATGTATGTGTAATAAAGCTACTACGTACAACCTCTTTGGACGTGAACAAACACCATATTATCGTCAGATATGATTGGATATAACATATTTTTAAAGGATAATGCAGGGATTCCGCTGGGGGAAAATCAAAAAATCGCCAATTGGCGATAAAAATTTACAATTTTCGAGAAAAAATATTTTTTTATTTTTTTCCGAAAATTGTAATTTTTTATCGCCAATTGTAATTTTTTATCGCCAATTGCGAAAGTGGTGATCGCCAGCGGAATCGCTGATAATGTTTATGATTGATCATGTGGCAAATTTACAAAGTTGAAAATGCTTTTTGCAGCTCAAATATTAAAGTGAATTGTCAACTTTGATATTTTTTTTTGCTCATTTATTACCAGTACCTATTTTAGATTGGAAAAAAATGTGGTAAATTCATTTGCAAAAATAAAATATGCAATGAATTTGAAGTCAGCTGGTATTATGAAATATGCTTGACACACAATACTTATCTGGAGCTCTGCTAGCTGTCACAATGTTTGTCACAGATACATTAACCCTTTCAACCCCACAGGCCTGTATAGATGTACATGTATTGGCAAAACATGTAGATCCAGATGAGCCGGCTCGTGACAAGCCGTCTCATCAGGATCTGCACTTTTTGCAAGTAATTTTCATATTTTTGAGAACTAAAACACCCCCTTTTCATGAATGGACTAGTCTGAAACTCATTTTGTCTAAATTTTGAAAAACGATATTGCTAAGTATCCAATTTTTTCATAAATGTATTAAATGGGAAAATAGGATGATTTTGGCTAAAATTGTGAATGATAATTGCTGCTGTGATTGTAATTGTAAAATGGATTTGAGACCAGTGTGGAAGTTGATGATGATCCAACATTATATAGAGCTTGATAGAAACATGACTGATGTTTCATTGATCAAATGGCGAACAGTGCATATCCTGATCAGTCTGTGCGGACTCACAGGCTGATCGGGATCTACACTGGTTGTAAAACCCATAAGCCACAAATCTCCGGTCACAGCCACATATATGCCAATTTTGCACGATTTGTGAGAAAAAAAAGTAGCTGATGTATTTTTATTCAATTGTGAATGAGCCTTTTCCAGTAGCCTATTTCATCAACATTGCAAAGTATACTTTACTAGCAAAGTATACTTTGAGGGAGTAATCATTTATTTTTCCTGAAATGCATTATTTCATATACAACTAACAACTGCATATATTTCATGATTAAAAATATGCAGAATTATTATACTGAATTTATTACATTATCAAATTGGCTGTGATAATGTAATAAATTCAGTATAATAAAAATTAATAAATTTATCATAAAATTGAAAATTTCTCCCTCAAAGTATACTTTGCTACTAAAGTATACTTCGCAATGTTGATGAAATAGGCTACAGGCCCCTGGGCCAGTAACTTTGTTAGCATAAAAAAATGCAGATAGATGAAAGTGAAATTGAATAAGGGTTGAGCGTATCAGCAACATCTAAGATCATGATATAGAGATGGGACCTCAGTTCCAAGTCTCATCTGAAAGACCAGTGGGATGTAAATACTATGAAAGCAGCTTGATGAAACACTTTCGGTCCTGGTTAATAGAACCTGACACAATTTCCGTTTTTCAGAATCGAGCCTCGACCAATCACAATAGAGCTAGTTAATGAAATTCACCGGGAAGACATCGTACAGGAAGTGAGTGAACTCGTCCATCGCCGACTGGTCACCTCGACATTGGAGGGCGAATTCCGCAACATTCTGGAAATACACGTCAGGGTGAGTTTTCACACAACTTATTGCTTTTGCTATTTTCTATATAGAGAATATTAGTATAGTGTCATGAACGTGAATAAATATCTGTCGAGGCTGAGAAATCAGGATGGGCGAGGCTTGCCGAGCACATCCTGATTTCGAGCCGAGTCAGATATTTATTCACGTTCATGACACTATAATAATATTCTATTTATCCCGTTAACCACATCAAAGTTGTTCAAATGTCTCTAAAAATGCATTTGTGGCCTCATAAGTTTGTCTTCTAAAGCGACAAGATTATCGTGTTACGTCATTCACATAATGACGTAACGTCATACATAATGACGTATCTACTAGACGTGAACGAGAAAAAATACACGTACCTGCTTTTCACGTCTAGTAGCGACATAGTTGACGGGATAAATAACAAATATTATGATGCAATAATGGGCAAAATTCAGCTCAGGGCGAATTCCGCAACATAATGGAAATAAACAGTAGGGTGAGTTTTCTGTATCCATGTCCATATGATGAGAGGGTATGTGATAAATACATTCTTAGGGATTCAAATCTTAATTCCGCAACATTCTGGAAATACACGTCGGAATAAGTTCCCCCTAACCATAATTATACTCTTTTGGATGAAATTTAAAACCCGAGGTCCTTCTCTATGTTTAACTCTTTGCATGCTGGGAAACTTGTAATTGTAGTTCATTCACCACAGAAATAATGTAGAAAATCACCATCGAAAATGTGATTTATCCTTTGTTTTTGTACATGGGGTTAAATACGTCCAAAAACTTATTTCCTTTTGTAATGACACGTATATGGTCAACTAAACTACCTTGTATCGCATTAAAACTTTGGAGAACTTTCACAGCTGTAAATTGCGGCTGCTGCAGTGAATATGACATGACCTAGTTTCGAGATAGGGTTAAATTCGATTCGTTTGTATGCTACTCCAGTTTGTTATTTTTTTTTAATAAATCAATTGGGATGTGTAAACTTTGAACGTACAAAGTTTATGGAATAATGGTGTTTTAAAGTAACATTTTCTGAATAATATATGCAATATGCCACTGATAAGGAACAATCGGCCATATTCACACACCAGCATGACCAAGACATACACGAATGTAATGTCGGAGCAAATGATTGGATGAAAATAATAATAGAAACATCTTTTAAGAATATATTGTTATATTTAAATACACCCTTTAACATGTTTAAGGAGATTTATATGTTGAATAACGTCTGCAGTACGAGTATACATGATTTCGACGGCATAGAGTTTGGCGTCCAGTAGCCGATTTCATCAACATTGCAAAGTATACTTTACTAGCAAAGTATACTTTGAGGGAGTAATCATTTATTTTTCCTGAAATGCATTATTTCATATACAACTAACAACTGCATATATTTAATCATTAAACGTATGCAGAATTATTATACTGAATTTATTACATTATCACAGCCAAAATGGCTGTGATAATGTAATAAATTCAGTATAATAAAAAATAATAAATTTATCCTAAAATTGAAAATTTCTCCCTCAAAGTATACTTTGCTAGTAAAGTATACTTTGCAATGTTGATGAAATAGGCTACAGGAGTAATACTCGAGTAGCCAAATCGTTCCGAAACCCAATAGACTGGGTAACGTACCAAGTTAGCGACGTCCTTAACTTGAGCGTCTGAAAAAAAATGTAAATAATCAGAAATTTGTAATTCCTATGGTAAGTTTTTATCTGTCAGAATTTAATAGCTTTCTTGCCTTATTGATTTATTTTGTTATAAATTTGCTGTTCCACTAAATGAAAGACACACACGTCGTTAGGTGTTCCAAAACTAATTGATTGAGGCTACGTGACTGACTGGAGAAATTTGCCACTGTTTCTCCTGATCAAATGACACACTTGTGTAGCCTGATAACAATCTATTTTGCTTGTTCGAAGTATGACAGATGGTTATGGCGAACAGTGCACTGGATGATCTGTAGCCGATTTCACCAACATTGCAAAGTATACTTTTCTAGCAAAGTATACTTTGAGGGAGACATTTTCAAATTGAGAATAAATTTATTAATTTTTATTATACTGAAATGGCTGTGATAATGTAATAAATTCAGTATAATAATTATGCATACTTTTAATCATCAACTATATGCAGTCTTTAATTCTGTATGAAATAATGCATTTCGGGAAAAATAGATGTTTACTCCCTCAAAGTATACTTTGCTAGAAAAGTATACTTTGCAATGTTGGTGAAATCGGCTACTGGATTTACACTAGTAACAAATCCCATAAGCCCCATTTCTCCAGTCATTATCACATATATGATCTTAGCTGTTGATGGGGCATTAAATCTATTTACTTTTCATTTTCCATGCCCATGCATTTCTAGAGGTTCGGAGGGAATGCCATGAATCCATCCTTATGGATTCATATCTTATTTGTCAAAGTTTTACTGGGATTGTATCGGGCTATTTTGATATGCAATGGGGCAGGATATTTTTTAATTATTTATATCACTTTTAAATGTGTCTGACACCTGAATGAATACTTTTTTTGAATACCGGTACCCATTATCTGTGCAATGGTAAGTCGGATTGATTGTGATTTATTGTACATGAAGCTAAAAACCACATATTGGATATCTGAGACACAGTCACTTTAACCCTTTCACCCCTAAGTAACTGGAATGGAATTTGATATGTTAATTTTGCAACCAATCCAACTGGTACAAAATGATTTTCAGACGAGTCCATTTATGAAAAGGGGTACGTGCTTTTGTTCTCAAACATGAACATTATAATAATTTCCAATAACCTCCGAAGGGAAGCACATTTAATACACATTGTTTTAAAGTTACTCTTTTTATTAAATTTTCGACCACATGGTATTTATCAAAATAGTGTGAAAATGTATCGGCAGTCCTATGTGACGTCCATAGTGTAGCAGTAAACCTGATGTTATGAGCCGAACGTCATGACACAAAAAGTGCAGATCCTGATGAGACGGCTCGTTACAAGCTGTCCCATCTGGATCTACAATGCTTGCCAATACCACTATACAGGCCTGTGGTGTTGAAGGGTTAATTGTTAATCCGAATGACTGACACATATTCCAGGACCGGGCGGTAACTGTAGGCGGCGATGGCGAGCGGGTGCAGGAATTCATCCAGTCCATTCCCCAAAGCCAGCCCCACATCCGTAACGACTTCTCGCATCTTGGCATCGCCACGGCAGGAGCAGACAACTGGGACAACATTTCCGTGACGAGCATCAGTGCGGCCGCGGTGCCGTACACGCAGACGAACCTGTTTATGAGTCGCGAGATGGCCGCACTGAAGGCGCAGATGCAGGAGATGAGAAGCATGATGAAGGTCAGCTTTGACCTCCAACTTGAAATTCAGAGGTCAATCAGACAGGAGGTGGCCGCCGGCCTCGCAGCTGCTGCAGGTATTTTGTTGTTGATTTGTCAGGCAGCTACTATCTATACATACATGTAGTTATTGAGCACAGCTTATGTTGTTCGATTTTATGGTTGGGATTGGCTCGATGGTCTTCCATACACGGTATGTCCGATGTTGTTGTTGTTACTTCGATTTTAGTGTTGGAATTGGCTCGATGACTTTCCATAACATGTTTGACCAATGCTTCACCGTGCAGCTATGTATATGTGGCTGTGACTGGAGAAATGGGGCTTATGCGTAGACTGTAGCATATTAAAAACTGTTGTTTTGCAAAGAGATTTTAAACTAAAGAAACACTCGGAGCTCCATATAAGTTTTGTATCTAAAGAGTTTTTCCCCCTGTATTTCAAATCCAATGCGTATATTACTTTTACAATTGTATTATTGATTTTAGCCTTGGTTTTTTTAAAAGAAAATCCCGGCTATTTGATTGGCAAAACTGGGCGGTTGGACGGACAGACCAATGTTAAGTTTTTGTGTGTTGTCAATTTCTCTGTTACTGTACCACCTAGAACCACCATACTTGCACAACTTCATAACCAATGGGTGCCCACCACATACCACTATCCAACATGTGACATTTATTTGACCTTGACCTATTTTTTTCTGCGTAATCGTCTTGGCCATTTTCAATGTTAAGTTTTCGTGTTTTGGCCATTTCTGTGTACTGTACCACATAGAACCACCATACTTGCCCACCTTCATGACCAACGGGTGACAACCACATACCACTATCCGACATGTGATCATTTTTTACCTTGACCTATTTTTTTCGCATAATTGACTTCATGTTCAGGTACATTTCTCGGTTACTGTACAACCTAGAACCACCATTTATCCCGTCAACACAGTGCGTATGTGCCGTGAAACACGGTGCCGTGAAACATTTTTGATATCCAGTCAATACAATTTTTGCATTTTACTGCCATTTCTAGGTGTTGACGGGATAAATAGAATAGTAGGTTAGTGCCGTGAATGGGAAAAAATATCTGGCGCGGCACGGAAACGGGATGTGCTCGGCAGAGCCTCGCCCATCCCGTTTTCTGAGCCTTGCCAGATATTTTTCCCCATTCACGGCACTAACCTACTATTCTCTATCTATTTGCCTTATTTCTGAACCAAAGTATATGTTGTGACCACTCATTTGAACCGTCTCGGCGAGACGGTTCAAATGAATGGTCACAACATATACTTCTGATGAGAAATAAAGACATTCTTGAGCCTTGCGGATATTTTTTCCCATTCACGGCACTAACCTACTATTCTCTATATATACTTGCACTGCTTCATAACCAACAGGTGCCCACTACGTACCACTATCCTACAAGTGACCTTTTTTTTACCTTGACCTCTTTTTTTCCGCATAATTGATTTAGCCATTTTCAGTGTTAAATTTTTGCGTGTAAATATGTTTCTCACTTACTATGCCACCTAGTACCACCATACTTGTACAGCTTTATAATTCCAGCACAAAAATATTTACACAATTCCCTAACATTTGATTGCCATCTTAGGCCACTATCAGTTGTCACTTTCAATCGGGGTCATAATAACATTAATAGCCAATTATCTGTTATCAAATTGTCTATGCCTTGAGGAAAACTTGGCCTTCATGGCTTTGCCTCATCTCTTGTTTTCCTTTAATATTAAATAGGGAACAAATGATTAAAAATAAAACAAATTTAAAAATTCACTTATTTGAGCTGATTGCTTTTTGCAGCTCAACTAAGTAAATTTTCAACTCTATTATAGTATTTTCACTACTCAGTTTGAAAATCAATGCACATTTTCACATTGCTGTGAGTATTTTGTACTCCCACTTTTGATAATCAAGGCATATTCTTCTAAAATAAGTGCGTAAATTACGCCAATCCGCACCTTATCTGGAGCTCTGATTACACTAGTCACTACTGAAAAATTACATATAACCATTACTTCAATGAAAGAATGTGGTCTCATACCTTACACATGCAAGTGTACGTGTGTGTTTTATTTTTCAGGGAGCACCACCACACAGCCTGAGGCAGCAGTTAAGACGAAATCGCGGCCCGTTAATGACACACACTGTCTGATCTGTCTCGACAACCACAGTGACTCGGTGCTGTACCAGTGCGGACATATGTGTGTCTGTTACGCATGCGGCCAGCGCCTCAAGGAGCGGGGAGCCAACTGTCCCGTGTGCCGGGCGCCGATCAGAGACATCATACGGTGCTACCGGTGCAACCAGGACTAAACGCGTTGTTTCCGAATGGCGTGACGTCATGAGTTTACAGTAGATTTCTTTTAATAACGTTCTAATGGCATACGGTGCTGCAGGCAGAACTCCAGTTAAGGTGCGTAATTTGGAGATAAATTTCTTATTTCTCCATCAAAAATGGCAAGTTGGGAGTGCTTTAGAATCGTCTCAATGAGACGATTCTAAAGGACTCCCAACTTGCCATTTTTTATGAAGAAATAACAAAATTTCACCCCAAGTTAGTCAAATTGCGCACCTTAACTGGAGCCCTGGCTACAGGTGCAAGCAGGACTGAATATTGACCAATCCATGACCTCTAGTACTGCACTCCGCACAGGCATAAAATGCTTGACATTGATATATGTGCCAGTTTCCTAACGAGATGCCAATTCAGCTCTGCATAGAGCGGTCGCATGAACACAGTTTTCGTCTAGTAACCGGCGCAAATAACTTGCGCTGGTTACTAGACGAAAATGTGCAGTATCTGAATGGGAATTCGAGAATCCGGCACCTATTTCAACGTGAAACATACGCCGGCACAGAGTGAAGTACCAGTGATGAATAATTCCAGCACAAAAATATTTACACAATTCCCTAACATTTGATTGGTCCGTAGCAAGTCTCTGTCCAAAATTTATATCCCAGTAAACTCCCATGCCGAACTACTTTCCGTAACCGTGAGGCGCAGTTAAAATAATTCTTAAGAAAACGGAAAATAAACACATTTTCGTGATGAATTTATTTCAAATGCTGGAATTATAAGGAATGAATGGCCTTTTTGTGGAATTTATCGGGGATATAAACTTGGAAAAGTCGCGGGAATACTGGACGAGGGCTTAAAAAATTACAATTTTCTAAAAAAAATCAAACAATTTTTTTTTCATTTTTTTTTTTTTGAAAATTGTAACTTTTTATCGCTTCGTCCAGTATTCCCGCGACTTTTCCAAGTTTATACCCCGATAAATGTACAAAACAATTCAAATGCACCCGGGTCTGAAGATTGTGTAATTTAGAAAGGTACAACACTAGCATTCATCACCGTTGTATGAACATCCTACATGAAGTAGTAAATTCATACTCGCCTATACAATGTGTTGCAGCGTGTCGAAACCGCTATTTGGGGAGGGTTTTCGGCATAGATTTTACAGTTGCTAATACATACATAAATCTCACAGATTTCGAGTGTAAACTGTACCAAAAACGGTGGCGAATGCTAGTTTTGTACCTTTCTAAAGTACATAATCTTCAGACCTGGGCTCATTTGAATTGTTTTGTACATTGTTTAGAAACGTGTTTCATGTACATGTATATACAAAAAATAATTGACCATCCAAGACACGCTGGAATCACCTGTGCTTTATTATACAGTTTGCTCGAGTTTCATAATTCTGTTGTTTTGACAAAGAATCAGTTTAATACCATCGATGTAAATAAAAACCTAGATCATGTGAATGTAAGAAATGCATGGTAATCGATCTTAGTGAAAGTTATAAGTTATTGTAAAGAACTTTTAGAGCACCCATAAAACACATGGTAATCGACTTTGGTGCTCTATATATCAACAAAATCCATCTGATTGATTTAAAAAAAAATCTACTGTAATAAGTATGTCGCAGATTACGTCGCGTCGGAAAATGGCATTCGGAAACCATGTGATACCATACCCTGTATCAGAATGGGTGATGACGGAATGTAATGCCGTGTAAAATCTGTATATTGTTAGAATAGATGTACATGTACTTTGAGCTTGCATAAAAGAATGGCTTGAGTGATATGCAAGAAACTATAGGGGGCCGTGACTGGAGAAATATGACTTTTATGCAGGGATTCCGCTGGGGGGAATAAAAAAATCATTTTTTTGTTTTTTTTTCGAAAATTGTAATTTTTTATTGCCAATTGTTTATTTTTATCGCCAATTGCGAAAGTGGCGATCGCCAGCGGAGATGGTTTTGTGACCATTGTAAATCCAGATCAAACATTCCTTGAGCCTGATAATTATCTATATTGATATTGATCATTGATGGAATGGCGAACAGTGCAGATCCTGATCAGACTGCACAGATGCATAGGCTGATCTGGATCTACACTGGTCGCAAAATTGCTTGTTCGAAGCGTAACAAATGTTTCATTAATGGTATTGCGAACAGTGCATATCCTGATCAGACTGTGCAGATGCACAGGCTGATTTGGATCTACACTGAACGTAAAACCCATAAGCCCCATTTCTCCAGTCACAGCGACATATTCGTTTTTTGAAATCGTAAAAAATGTGTACATGTGTAATAGAGATATTTTACAACATACGCATCTCACCCCTGTGAGATTGTTATTCTTGTGATGGATCATATACGCTGACCCAAAACACCTCTGCAAGCATAAGCAGTGGGGTAGAAAGTTGACACCTGCCCCACTACCCGATGTCTTTCAAAATCGTTGTTAATGTTGTAATTACATGTTTCGTTTTCTGAGACTTTGTTTGCCCAGCCGTGAATGGAAGGGACATTTAGAGTATAAAAAGAACAAATGTTTTTCATAATGCAATAAATGCAACAACCCATGGCTTTTGTCGTGCCCGCTTCCATACAGCCCTATATAGTCAGCACATTGGCAAAGGTTTTCGGTATACTATCAAAGCCTCAGTGGGCCCGACATGCGGACTGCGGCCATCTAGTATTCGTTAAATGTAGCTATGACTAGAGAAATGGGGCTTATGGGTTTTGCGACCATTGTATATCCAGATCAGCCTGTGCATCCGCACAGTCTGATCAGGATTTGCACTGTTCGCCATTCCATCGATGAAACACAACACACGCCATACTTCTAAGAAGCAATCTAAAATCATTATACCCTACCCTGCCCCCCCCCGCCCCCCCCCCCCCCCCCGAGTTGAGAGTTGAGGGGGGAGGGTTTCTGGAGTCAGGTTGTCCGTTCGTCCGCGTGTCATCAGAAAAAGATGTTATAGCTTCTATTTCCTCCATAGAAAATTCTTAATATTTCACCAATGCATTCCTCTAAGGCTCTACTATCATGCTGTGACAAATCCATGACTGTCCAACCCCCGCTGATCCCAAGGTCAAGGTGACATACTTAGTGTCTTTACAAAACATAACAGCGGAGAAATTGGTTATAAGTTCTATTTCCTTCATCGAAAATTCTTAATATTTCACGCATCCATTCCTCTAAGGGTCTACTATCATGCTGTGAGAAATTCACAACCGTCTGACCCTCGTTGATCCCAAGGTCAAGGTCACATACTTTTGTTTCTTTACAAAACTTAACATCGGAGAAATTGGTTATAACTTTTATTTCCTTCACATCGAAAATGCTTAATATTTCATGCATGCATTTCTCTAAGGGTCTACTATCATTACCCCCGATCCATAGGTCAAGGTCACATACTTTGCAAAAAAACAAAAACACAGATTAACATTGTGGCATCTGATAACGATCAAATCTATGACCACTATCTTTCATATGTCAGGCTCACAGACTTGGAAAAAATCTACATATTTAGGTGCACCTGGGCCCATGCGGGTGATATTCCGTAAACCTCACTTTCTGACAAATCTAGTTCTGCAACAAAATGATGGCTTTTTTGTGAAATTTATCTCTGTGCAATATATATGACATGCATGTAAGTAATAAATGTGATTATATATTTAGCTATATGTTTATGTGTTTAATTTGTAAAGCATTCAACGCGCATGTATTTCAAACGTTTGACCTGTACATGTTAAATTGTGATGCATTTTGTGTAGTGTATACGTAATACATCATATTGTATTGTTTCGTAGTGTAATTATTTTATCGTCCACTTGGCGTATAATGCCCACCAAGTACACCGAAAGATATATTTTATCATAGCGTGCCACAGGTAAGCCACAGGTAAGCTATAACATGTATTAGGTATGTATCATCTGTAAATTAATAATATGTATAATCATGTCCACATATGTGGTGTAAAGAAAATAATTTACATTTTTATAAATGACAGTCAATAACATACATGTAACTGACACGCCACAACAAAAACAAACTTTTGGATTGCACAACGTTTAGTACAACGAGCCCCTGGTCCTAATATCATAAGATGTGGGCCAAATACCTTATATCATCAATGGAGGATAATGATAATACACATGTCTTGGTCCCGATTGGAGACAGTAGATGCTTAGAAAATAAACAACATCAAAAAATGAACATGTTCATTGCAGGCATGAAAGTTTATCATTTTGAAAAAATGGAATAAAACATATTAGCTGCCTATTATTGTCTTTGTAATGTTGTTAACAGCTATATAGTGGGTGGGTGGTCGGGCGAACGCGATGGCACACATTATCAGTAGGGGTTCTTCCTTATAGGAATCGGGATTTGCCTGGTTTGGTCCTCCGGTAAGTTTTTATCTTTGGCTCCTCTGTTACCTGGGAGTTGAATTTGGTTATTGCCCATTATAAAAGTAGTAAGATTATTACTGATCCTACTGCTTTTGGGAGGGGGTCGAGTGATTCTCGTGTGGCGAGGACCTGGATCGGATCAGGATTATTCTGATTTCAGAGCTGAATATATAGTAAATATTCAGTTCTGATTTTGAGATTTTCCCCCATTTGTACATGTACTTGAACATTTACGTGTACTTGTACAGGTAATATATGGGATTTAGTACTACACATTGACCCAGCTTTAAATGACCTTAGCTATTGATAGGCCCTTAAACCCCAACAAACAAACCAAACAAAATAAACATAACAGCTATATAATTCCAGCACAAAAATATTTACACAATTCACTAACATTTGATTGGCCCGTAGCAAGTCTCTGTCCAAAATTTATATCCCAGTAAACTCCCATGCCAAACTACTTTCCGTAACCGTGAGGCGCAGTTAAAATAATTCTTAAGAAAACGGAAAATAAATACATCTTCTTGATGAATTTATTTCAAATGCTAGAATTATAAGGAATGAATGGCCTTTTTGTGGAATTTATCGGGGATATAAACTTGGAAAAGTCGCGGGAATACTGGACGAGGCCTTCCGGCCTTCGTCCAGTATTCCCGCGACTTTTCCAAGTTTATACCCTGATAAATTCCACAAAAAGGCCATTTATTCCTATAATAATTTGTTTACATATTCATCAGCACAAATTGCCTAGCTATCTAAATACGATTTATACATACCGGTACTGCTTGTATGGATATTGTTCCGAGTGCATAACATTAATTCCATTTACATTACACTTGATTACATAAGAGGTATGACAACTACATCTGCTGCATTGGCTGCATGTCTTCTAGCATGCACAGCTGATCATCTTCCGTATCAAGGTGTATGATCACATGGTTACCACAACAACAACACATACTGAAACTTCCAGAAGCCCTCCGATTCAAAGTACGTATTATTTTATAATTATTTTATTATGTAACGGATTTTGATGAAATATGGCGCATCAATTGTTAAGCTGCAGTTGGTGGTCTCGGTACTGTGGCCCAAACTTCTTATTCTTCGCGAAAACGACATACGTATGTGCCAAACTCACGGGACCATCAAATGCAGCTCACGAAGACGCGTTTGTTGCGCCATATTTCATCAAAATCCGTTGCCTATTAAGGAAAATATAAAATAATACTTACTTTGGAGTGGGCGTGCTTTCAACACTTTCAGACATTGTTGTTGTTGTTGTAACCATGTGGTCCTGCACCTTGAGTATGCCCTGTGAGGCTGGCGACATGGTCGTCCACTTGACAGGCAAATTCAACATCCCAACCATGGCTATATGGGAATGAGTATATGACTTTCGGGTGTGGCTGGTATGCCAAAATACAGCCTGGTAATTTATCCCGTTCACATATTGAGCCAGAACATCAACACAAGGAGGTATTCGACTGGGGTCTGCTGTCGTGTAGCCAAACATAATGTGCCTTACTTTATCATGTTTATTTACACTAGATTCATCCAATTAGGTCTCATGGGACAGTGGGCGGCTAGCTTTAAAAAGGGGGTGGACCATTTTTGTCGCGCCCGCTTGCGGAAAGCGTGATATAGTCGGCCGTTTGGCATACGTACGTACGTACGTACGTTGGCGTACGTACGTGTGTCCGGTTAAAGTTTTTGGTTAAGTTCTTTGGTTAAAGTTTTTGGTTAAGTTTTTTGGTTAAGTTTTTTGGTTAAAGTTTTTCGTTATACTATATCTCTGCAACTGCTTTGCCCATTACCTTGAAACTTCACATGGGTGTTTATCATCATCTATATTTTCATTCTACCCCCCTCCCGTGCGGCCCCTGTGCCCAATGTCAAGGTCAAATTACTTTGAAGTTTTTGGTTAAGTTTTTTGGTTAAAGTTTTTCGTTATACTACATCTCTGCAACTGCTTTGCCCATTACCTTGAAACTTCATATGGGTGTTTATCATCATCTATATTTTCATTCTACCCCCTCCTGTGCGGCCCCTGTGCCCAATGTCAAGGTCAAATTACTTTGAAGTTTTTGGTTAAGTTCTTTGGTTAAAGTTTTTGGTTAAGATTTTTGGTTAAAGTTTTTCGTTATACTATATCTCTGCAACTGCTTTGCCCATTACCTTGAAACTTCACATGGGTGTTTATCATCATCTATATTTTCATTCTACCCTCCTCCCGTGCTGCCCCTGTGCCCAATGTCAAGGTGAAATTACTTTGAAGTGTTTGGTTAAGTTTTTTGGTTATAGTTTTTGGTTAAGTTTTTTGGTTAAGTTTTTTGGTTAAAGTTTTTGGTTAAAGTTTTTTGTTATACTATATCTCTGCAACTGCTTTGCCCATTACCTTGAAACTTCACATGGGTGTTTATCATCATCTATATTTTCATTCTACCCCCCTTCCGTGCGGCCCCTGTGCCCAATGTCAAGGTCAAATTACTTTGAAGTTTTTGGTTAAGTTTTTTGGTTAAAGTTTTTGGTTAAAGTTTTTGGTTAAGTTTTTTGGTTAAGTTTTTTGGTTAAGTTTTTTGGTTAAAGTTTTTCGTTATACTATATCTCTGCAACTGCTTTGCCCATTACCTTGAAACTTCATATGGGTGTTTATCATAATCTATATTTTCATTCTACCCCCCTCCCGTGCGGCCTCTGTGCCCAATGTCAAGGTCAAATTACTTTGAAGTTTTTGGTTAAGTTTTTTGGTTAAAGTTTTTCGTTATACTATATCTCTGCAACTGCTTTGCCCATTACCTTGAGACTTCACATGGGTGTTTGTCATCATCTATATTTTCATTCTATCCCCTTCCGTGCGGGGGGGCCCCTGTGGCCAATGTCAAGGTCAAATTACTTTGAAGTTTTTGGTTAAGTTCTTTGGTTAAAGTTTTTGGTTAAGTTTTTTGGTTAAGTTTTTTGGTTAAAGTTTTTGGTTAAGGTTTTTGGTTAAGTTTTTTGGTTAAAGTTTTTCGTTATACTATTTCTCTGCAACTGCTTTGCCCATTACCTTGAAACTTCACATGGGTGTTTATCATCATCTATATTTTCATTCTACCCCCTTCCCGTGCTGCCCCGTGCCCAATGTCAAGGTCAAAATTACTTTGAAGTTTTTGGTTAATTTTTTTTGGTTTTTTGGTTAAAATTTTTAGTTAAGTTTTTTTGCTTAAGTTTTTTGGTTAAAGTTTTTCGTTATACTACATCTCTGCAACTGCTTTGCCCATTACCTTGAAACTTCATATGGGTGTTTATCATCATCTATATTTTCATTCTACCCACCCCCCTCCAGTGGCGGCCGCTGTGCCCAATGTCAAGGTCAAATTACTTTGAAGTTTTTGGTTAAGTTAATTCTTTGGTTAAAGTTTTTGGTTAAGTTTTTTTGGTTAAGTTTTTTGGTTAAAGTTTTTGGTTAAGGTTTTTTGGTTAAGTTTTTTGTGGTTAAAGTTTTTGTTTTTCGTTATACTATATCTCAGCAACTGCTTTGCCCATTACCTTGAAACTTCACATGGGTGTTTATCATCATCTATATTTTCATTCTACCCCCTTCCCGTGCTGCCCCTGTGCCCAATGTCAAGGTCAAATTACTTTGAAGTTTTAGGTTAAGTTCTGTGGTTAAAGTTTTTGGTTAAGTTTTTTGGTTAAGTTTTTTTGATTAAAGTTTTTGGTTAAGGTTTTTGGTTAAGTTTTTTGGTTAAAGTTTTTCGTTATACTATATCTCTGCAACTGCTTTGCCCATTACCTTGAAACTTCACATGGGTGTTTATCATCATCTATATTTTCATTCTACCCCCTTCCCATGCTGCCCCTGTGCCCAATGTCAAGGTCAAATTACTTTGAAGTTTTTGGTTAAGTTTTTTGGTTAAAGTTTTTGGTTAAGTTTTTTGGTTAAGTTTTTTGGTTAATGTTTTTGGTTAAAGTTTTTCGTTATACTATATCTCTGCAACTGCTTTGCCCATTACCTTGAAACTTCACATGGGTGTTTATCATCATCTATATTTTCATTCTACCCCCCTTCCGTGCGGCCCCTGTGCCCAATGTCAAGGTCAAATTACTTTGAAGTTTTTGGTTAATTTTTTTGGTTAAAGTTTTTGGTTTAAGTTTTTTGGTTAAGTTTTTTGGTTAAAGTTTTTCGTTATACTATATCTCTGCAACTGCTTTGCCCATTACCTTGAAACTTCATATGGGTATTTATCATCATCTATATTTTCATTCTACCCCCTCCCGTGCGGCCCCTGTGCCCAATGTCAAGATCAAATTATTTTGAAGTTTTTGGTTAAGTTCTTTGGTTAAAGTTTTTGGTTAAGTATTTTGGTTAAGTTTTATGGTTAAAGTTTTTGGTTAAGTTTTTTGGTTAAAGTTTTTGGTTAAAGTTTTTGGTTAAGTTTTTTGGTTAAGTTTTTTGGTTAAAGTTTTTTGTTATACTATATCTCTGCAACTGCTTTGCCCACTACCTTGAAACTTCACATGGGTGTTTATCATCATCTATATTTTCATTCTACCCACCTCCCGTGCGGCCCCTGTGCCCAAGGTCAAATTACTTTGAAGTTTTTGGTTAAGTTTTTTGGTTAAAGTTTTTGGTTAAGTTTTTTGGTTAAAGTTTTTCGTTATACTATATCTCTGCAACTGCTTTGCCCATTACCTTGAAACTTCACATTGGTGTTTATCATCATCTATATTTTCATTCTACCCCCCTTCCGTGCGGCCCCTGTGCCCAATGTCAAATTACTTTGAAGTTTTTGATTAAGTTTTTTGGTTAAAGTTTTTGGTTAAGTTTTTGTCGCGCCCGCTTGCGGAAAGCGCGATATAGTCGGCACTTTGGCGTACGTACGTACGTACATACATGTGTCCGGTTAAAGTTTTTGGTTAAGTTGTTTGGTTAAGTTTTTTGGTTAAAGTTTTTGGTTAAGTTCATTGGTTAAAGTTTTTGGTTAAGTTTTTTGGTTAAAGTTTTTGGTTAAATTTTTTTGTTATATTATATCTCTGCAACTGCTTTGCCCATTGCCTTGAAACTTCATATGGGTGTTTATCATCATCTATATTTTCATTCTACCCCCTCCCGTGCGGCCCCTGTGCCCAATGTCAAGGTCAAATTACTTTGAAGTTTTTGGTTAAGTTTTTTGGTTAAAGTTTTTGGTTAAGTTTTTTGGTTAAAGTTTTTGGTTAAAGTTTTTCGTTATGTTATATCTCTGCAACTGCTTTGCCCATTACCTTGAAACTTCATATGGGTGTTTATCATCATCTATATTTTCATTTTACCCCCTCCCGTGCGGCCCCTGTGCCCAATGTCAAGGTCAAATTACTTTGAAGTTTTTTGGTTAAAGTTTTTGGTTAAGTTTTTTGGTTAAGTTTTTTGGTTAAAGTTTTTCGTTATACTATATCTTTTTTTTTAGTGTCCATGCCTCGCCACAAGGTGCGACATGCAGGCCGCGGCCATCTAGTCTATATACTTCACTACCGACCCTGCAAGTTACACCAGTGTGTCTAGAAAAATAGGTTTATGAATATTTCTTGACTTTGGGAGGCTTGACTATAGGTGTATTTTTTATAGAGTATTTTATAATTCTACGAAACTGAATGTTAGCTCCGGTTGATTTTGACATCTTGTAAAATGGCGCATGCTATGCTGTCTCGCCGGTACGGTTTGGCTTCAGAATTTAAGGTATTTTTCGGGCATTTGTAGCGAAAATTTGAGGTGGTTATGACCCCGCTTTGGAATCATTTTCAGGAAATGGTGTGGTGTTACAAGTGATAGAACAAGACATAGCAAAGTATCTGTGCCTCATATTTTCATGAAAACAATTCCGACAAATTCAGTCGCGTTGAAATATCTGGCCAAAAATAGGTGGGTGGGGGTAACTTGTAAAATAATTAATTGAACACATCTGATGCGGTTACTGCATTTTTATTGTGGCATGCGATTTGTACTTCATTTGCGAGTATATTTCAATATTTGTCGTAAAAGCCTCCTTAACTGATTGTGAGAGGCGGTGATTTTTATAAGTCACCCGCCGCCCTCAGAAAAGCAGTCAATTTTGGCTATTTTTAACAGTCCCGTGATGCCTTAGCTGTACATGGCACATACGGCATTTTCTCACTTAGTAATAAGGTTGCCTGTGGTATCGAAGATGCCATAGCTTTTACATCGCCTCACATAACTGATCATTGCTAGCCAGAAGGTTCAATGTGGATTCCTTTTCAATGTGTATGACAATGTTCACAACCTTGAACACGTCAATTATTTATCCCGTCAACACAGTGCGTATGTGCAGTGAAACACAGTGCCGTGAAACATTTTTGATATCCAGTCAATACTATTTTTGCATTTTAAAGCCATTTTTAGGTGTTGACGGGATAAATAGAATAGTAGGTTAGTGCCGTGAATGGGAAAAAATATCTGGCGCGGCACAGAAACGGGATGTGCTCGGCAGAGCCCCGCCCATCCCATTTCCTGAGCCTTGCCAGATATTTTTTCCCATTCACGACACTAACCTACTATTCTCTATATCTACTTGTAGCTCATAGCAGGTTGGAACATATTTGTTTAAATTTTATCACATAAATAACAATATCCAATGCTGGCAATTATTTGACATTTGGGATTAATTAAAAGCAACTTGATTATTGTTTTTAGTTTTAATTGAGAGCCTCGCCCATCCCGTTTCCTGAGCCTTGCCAGATATTTTTTCCCATTCACGGCACTAACCTACTATTCTCTATATCTACTTGTAGCTCATAGCAGGTTGGAACATATTTGTTTAAATTTTATCACATAAATAACAATATCCAATGCTGGCAATTATTTGACATTTGGGATTAATTAAAAGCAACTTGATTATTGTTTTTAGTTTTAATTGATATAAACTAATATACCAAAATGTGTTATCAAAACTGATTTTGGACGCCATTTTGAATTTTGCAACAATATCATACAATTTGAAGTGGCTGTTGTCAGATTTCTATAGCTGGTTCATTTCACAGGTTGAAATAACTGGAACAAGGTTCATAAATACATTAAATATACATAGAAACATCAATAAGTGGAAATAAAATAAGCTAAACAAAATTTTACTCCCTCTTATAACACATACTGTGATTTTTTTTAGCTTATTTTGTTTCCACTTATTGATGTTTCTATGTATATTAAATGCATTTAGGATGCACGTGCTGAACTGTATCTACACTGGTCGCAAAATCCCATATTCCTGTGTATCCAGTCGTAGCACAATTAAATGTGATCAACTGTCATACGTGAGTTAGAAGTTATTCTACCCATGAGGATTAAAGCATTCTACTGTCTGTATCACGAAAACTGTCCAGATTTTACAGATATGTAAACAATGCAAAAACAATAATTTTTTGGATAATATTAAATTTTATCAAAATTTAACCGTGCACCTTCTTTTTAATATTGCGGAAAATAAATCTTTGTGTTAAATCCCCATAGAAATCTTCACAGAGCGGTACGTGATGTCTATTTGGATTTAAAGGTACAGGCCCACTCAGTAGGCACAACATTTTCTTTATATCAGAGACATCATCCGAGATATTTTCTGGCAAAATAAACATTAATTCACCATTATCTTACATATTGTTTGGCATTATTATACATTTTATATCTGACGTAAATTTCCACACTGATATCAAGGGCAACTGACATTACTATTTATTTTCTGTATTTATTTTTAATGTGCAATGATCATACTTAATAATCTGTTATTATTTTTTTCAGGTGACACATTTAATTAGTATAAATAATCAAAAAGTACCATGCCTCATTTGCATATGAAAATAGCTTGATACCACCGTGAGTCACTATCAGTAAAATAAATGATTATATCTGTATAGCGGGCACAGGTAATTTTTAGAACTGGTGGAATAGTGACACAATTATACACTTATTTAATTCCTATAAAGAACATTTTGTGCCTACTGAGTGGGCATGTACCTTTAGCATGGGGATTTTTTTTATAATTTCAGAAATAGTGGACCGATTTACAAATTTAACTTTTGTTTTCTTAGTTAGGTCATTTCCAAACTATCTAGCCAAATTTCTATGGTGGCACAGAGGGGACATGGACATATGTTTTACTTTCGCGTGCGCACGCAATAGCTATCGCGTGCGCACGCGAAAGTAGATTTCAGAGTAAATTTCAAATTTCCGTCAAATTTCAGAGTAAATTCCTATATTTGTTTCCGTTTTTTGGCTCCTCCCCAACTCTTCAACCTCATTTTCCGCCATGTAAAATTCCTATAGACAAATACAATTTTCGTAATAAAACCAATACTTTACCAACTTTCACCAAATAATAAGAAGGCTCATTCTTAAATTTTTATAAAATTTAATATTATCCAAAAAAAAAAAATGTTTTCGATAATTATAATCCGTCAAATTTGGGTAGGTTTCGCGAAACCGACAGTAGTGTATTAATCTGCAATTATTCAATAAATCATGTGAAGTGTTTCCCTCAGGAATCATGTATGGAAACAATACAATTAGTATTACAGTGTGCAATGTTGAGCGGACTCCGTTGGCCCGGCCTTAAAGGTACACACCCACTCAGTAGCCACAAACTGTTCATTATATGAATTAAATAAGTGTTTCATTGTGTCACTGTTCCACCAGTTCTAAAACTTACGAGTGCCCGCTATACAGATATAATCATTTAGTAATATTGATTTTACTGATAGTGACGTGCAGTCGTATCGGGCTATTTTCATATGCAAATGAGGCATGCTATTTTTTAATTATTTATACTAATTAAATGACTCACCTGAAAAAAAATCTATTTTCGACAGCTTATAATGTATCATTGTATGATCATTGTACATCAAAAAGTAAATACAGAGAATTTATAGAGAATAGTAGGTTAGTGCCGTGAATGGTAAAAAATATCTGGCAAGGCTCAGGAAACGGGATGGGCGAGGCTCTGCCGAGCACATCCCGTTTCCGTGCCGCGCCAGATATTTTTTCCCATTCACGGCACTAACCTACTATTCTATTTATCCCGTCACACCTAAAAATGGCTTTAAAATGCAAAAATAGTATTGACTGGGTATCAAAAATGTTTCACGGCACTGTGTTTCACGGCACATACGCACTGTGTTGACGGGATAAAATATTAATGTCCGTTAACATTTTAAGGAAACACGGTTATCGTCCCTGATATAAGTGTGAAAATTTACGTCTGATATAAAATGTATAATAATGCCAATCAATACGTGGTGTAATGGTGAATGAATGTTTATTTTGCACGGAAATATCTCAGATTGTGTCTCTGATATAAAGAACAGTTTGTGCCTACTGAGTGGGCATGTACCTTTAAATTACCTTATATGTTGATAGGCCGTTAAACACCAATTATCAATCAATCAATCGCTGTAACTTCATGATATCAAATATCTCAGACATTCACTGGAGTATTCATATGCCTGCTTTACAGTGGAACCTATCTAAACCAGACACCTGTAGCCTATTTCATCAACATTGTAAAGTATACTCTACTAGCAAAGTATACTTTGAGGGAGTAATCATTTATTTTTCCTGAAATGCATTATTTCATATAGAACTAACAACTGCATATATTTCATGATTAAAAGTATGCAGAATTATTATACTGAATTTATTACATTATCACAGCCAAATTGGCTGTGATAATGTAATAAATTCAGTATAATAAAAATTAATAAATTTATCATAAAATTGAAAATTTCTCACTCAAAGTATACTTTGCTACTAAAGTATACTTTGCAATGTTGATGAAATCGGCTACTGGGGACCTCCCAGGGTGTCCGGTTTAGAGATGTTCCGCCGCAGGCCTCCAGATAAGGAATTGGTAACTGAGTATTTTCACTCCATCATTTCTGAAGCAATTGGGTATTTCAAAATTTTAATTGGGTAAAATGGAATCACAGTACTGTTCAGGCCCCTAGCCAGACCTGTTTGAAGGGGGGGGGGTCGTTTCGAAGGCCCAAGGGGCCTGAGGTATCTAAGGGGGTGGGGGTCGGGGGGGGTGGGGGGGGGGGTCGTCCGACCGCTCCGACCCCCCTGGCTACGGGCCTGCTGTTTACACATCAACAGACAGAAATGATTGAATAGTTTGCTTCAAAATGAAAACCTGTCTTGGCATTTCATTGGAATTGTCTCCTTGAAATACCAAGATGCGTTTTCATGGAAAATATGAAAAATATGCTATATTTGTGGTCTGTTTATTCTTTTCTGCAGCATGATAAAGGTACCACAACATTGTTATTGCTTTTTGATACTCGCTACTTCTGATTTCAATTGGGTTTTTGGCAACATTAATTGGGTATTTAAGCAAATACGCAGCGTATCTGGAGCTTTGCCGCCGTATTACAAACTGAACATTTTTCTTTCCTACAGGTTTGTAATGACTTGCTTCACTGAAACGTGACTATTAAAATACCGGAGGTGACACACACTCATCAATGTTTAATAGCTTACAAATAAATATGGTGGATTTCACGGATTTCACGACCATGTTAGATACGGTAGTCTGTAAAAAGGCAATAGGGCGATTTATTTCGTGAACAGTCATATTAGATTATTTATAATTTATAACTATAACATTTGCAAATGGGAGTGTACAGATCAACATGGTCTACTAATCGTCTGCACAATTATATGGTGCATGTGGTGGCTCGTTATGGACATTTGGTTTCGTCGCCGTGTATAAATAAACATGTAAAACAAAAATAAAACTTTATTTATTTTACAGCGATTACAAACAAGCGTGAGATCTGTACAAAAAACAGGGGATATAATTGGCATGACATAATTTGGCATGTTCGCTATACACAGGCGCGGATCCAGGATTTCGGGTTAGGGGGGGGGGGGCGTAACTATTTTGCAATACTTGACTATATTATCGAACGAGCTAAGCTCGTTCGATAATATAGTCAAGTATTGCAAAATAGTCGACCGAGCGGAGCGGAGCAGAAAAATGCATGGAATACATGGCACTTGGCATGAAACGTGCCTTGTAACTTGTAAAAAATCTTTACTGGTGTAAGAGTAAGGAAAGAATATGAAATTTCTATATTTGTGTTGTGAAATGATCATACAAGACATTTTCTTTATAGACACACTTTTGCAATTAAAGTAAATAAAATAAAGTAGAAACCATCGATTGAAAAACAATTAAAACATGCTTAAACTTTGAAAAATAACTAGCGATTTTTTCCAGGAGACATATAACTAAAATTGGGTTAAGATATGCAATACAAATCTATAATGAAACTATTTTTCCTAATCTGTGTCAGCATATCTGAGACTAAAATTCGTACGACTCAAATGTTCGTAAGTGTACATTTAGAATCGTCTGGAAATTTCAATTGAAGGATTTACATTTATTGAACATAGGCTGCATAGCCTATGTTCAATAAATGTAAATCCAATAATTGGTTACAAGAAATTTACAAACTATCATAATTTTGCACTTACAAACATTTTAGTCGTACTAAGTTTAGTGATCTTTGCAAACCGTAATATCTACGTCGCGTAGAGCCGAAACTTAAAACGAAAATTAAACCCCATAAATTTCGTTCCTTATCTGCTTATAAATTGCGTCTTTTCGTTTCGACGCCGCATAGAGACAAACATTAGAGGTACATGCCCACTCAGTAGGAACAAAATGTTCTTTATATCAGAGACATAATCTGAGACATTTTCTGGCAAAATAAACATTCATTCACCATTACCCCACGTATTGATTGGCATTATTATACATTTTATAATTATACATTTTATATCAGACGTAACTTTCCACACTGATATCAGGGGCGATAACCGTGTTTCCTTAAAATGTTAACGGACATTAATATTTATACTCTGAATTCATTTTTTGATGTGCAATTATCATACTTTATAATCTGTCAAAAATATTTTTTTTTCAGGTGACGAATTTATAATTAGTATACATAATTAAGAAATACCATGCCTCATTTGCATATGAAAATAGCATGATACCAACGCGCGTCACTATCAGTAAAATAAACATTACTAAATGATTATGTCTGTATAGCGGGCACTTGCAATTTTTAGAACTGGTGGAATGGTGACACAATTATACACTTATTTAATTCCTATAAAGAACAGTTTGTGCCAACTGAGTGGGCATGTACCTTTATAAGGTCGTTAATTTTCGTCTCTACGCGATGCATGTCTCGACTGAGCCACCATACACTTGAATCTACCGCAGTGTATGGCTGGATGTTGCCGGTGACATCTACCATGAACTAACACGTGACAGTTGTATTGGTAATTCGCCGGTGAACAGTTGCGGAACGAAATGCGAAATTATCGCTTTGGAAACTATTTATTTCTCTTGCAATGAATTCGAATATTATTATTATTTATAGTCAAGGAAATTGTTTTGATTACCCGGACGGCCGTAGCAACGCACCACTGCCGCCACGGTGCTGTGGCGTTAGTTTGGCCTTTTTTAATTGTTAGACACCGCGATTGGCCTGAATTATCATAAACACACTTGAAACATTTTTTTTTAGGAATCACCGGTGTTCTAAAACAATTAATAAGCAACAATAAGCAACAATTAACGACCACAAGACGTTCTATAAACATGACGAAGGATTTTTTATTGGCGTGCGTGTTTGTGGCTGTATCTGTTTCCAGTATCCACATGGGCGCGTCTACTACTGGTACTATTGATAGTACGGACGGACGGACAACGCCTAACGTACCGACGAGTATTCACACGGTCTCCAGCGCACGGAGTAGTTCTAGACGTTCCACACGGGTTCCGCCGATATCTACTCCACGGTGGGTACAATATGTTATATGCAACTGTTATTTTGTAGCGCTTTGACTTACATATTTCTAAATATCTCATTAACTTCTGGAAAGATATTCATGCGATCAGCGTATATGTACATGTATAAAGATTTTGTTCACATATTGGATTTGTAAGTAATTAAAGGTACATGCCCACTCAGTAGGCACAAACTGTTCTTTATAGGAATTAAATAAGTGTATAATTGTGTCACTATTCCACCAGTTCTAAACAATACGAGTGCCCGCTACACAGATATACTCATTTAATAATATTTATTTTACTGATATTGACGCGCGGTGGTATCGGGCTATTTTCACGTGCAAATGAGGCATGATATTTTTTTTAATTATTTATGCTAATTAAATGTGTCACCTGAAAAAAAATATTTTCGACAGATTATAAAGTATGATCAGTGCACATCAAAAATAAATAGTAATTAATGTCCGTTAACATTTTAAGGACACGGTTATCGCCCCTGCTATCAGTATGAACATTCAAGTTTGATATACGAAGTATATACATAATGCCAATTATATCGTCGGGAAATGGAGAATGACTGTTTATGTTGTCCGAACAATGTAATATCTAACGAATGGACGAAAATAATATTCCTCCCTATATTATAACTTGGCACGTGGGCATGTACCTCTAACTACCACATAATTTAGTTCCCTAAGGCTATGTATGATGGTATACTATATACTCACTAATTGTGACAATAAAGTAACTAAGCAATGACATGTCTAAAACGGTATATATTATACCATCCTGTGGTTGACGTGGTATTGTATATTGGTAACGATGACCCAAATCACCGGAAATCACCGAAAGAACCCATAAAACGCCGAAATATATGTCGTTCGTCAGGCACCTAGCTGTGTGTAGAAATAATTAAGCCAACATAGTAGGCGCATATGACATTCTTTCACCACCTTGTATACTGGCAGCCCGACCGACTTGAATACAGAGACCAGCGTAACGACACCCACGAACAATCTCTTGGACGTCCCGACCCCAGAGCCGACGGCCACGGCAGAGCCTCTATACTACACGGATAATGGGAGCTTTACATGGACGACAGATTTTAATCCACGTAATGGTACGGCAATTATTTATTTCGTTTCTGAACATCTATTGGAAATGTCAACTCGCAATCAAGCAGTTCCATTGGCCGAGTCTGAGCTGTAGCACATAAGTATCAGAACGAAACAAGATAGGAAATCCGATATTTATGAAACTATATATGGGTGAAAATAGAAACAAACCAGCGGTCCTAGTATCGTCATGTCATATATCCTCAATTAAACCACTTTACACAGGGCCATGATGAAAACACGTTTTTAGCTCGACTATTCGACGAATAGTTAGAGCTTATGTAGTCACCTCGGCGTCGGCGTCGGCGTCGGCGTCGGTGTCGGCGTCACGCATTGGTTAAGGTTACGCCTAGGTATATATATAAGATTCCGGCACCGCGTGCTAATTTATGGCACCCGGTGTTTTTATAAACTTGAATGTATAAGGTTTCCAAAAATTCCGGGTGCCATTTTTTTAAACCAAGTTCAAGGTCATTTCAAGGTCATTGAACTTTATGCTTGACGGAAGTCGAAAATTGCCAATATATGAGCCAATAGGTAGGTCATGGTCCTTAACTTGGAAATTGGTGTAAGTTGTTCAAACACATTTCAGATGGATATATTAAAGAATTTACGTAAACTACACTAATATTCAGTATATTATTATCATATTTTCAATATGGCCACCAAAAAGCGGGTATTTATGAGATTTCGGTTGACTTGCTACATATTCATACTCGAAATAATGTAATTTGATTGGCAGAGACTGATCACAGCTCAGCCTTGACCAATCAAACTTCCACATTTCGAGCATGATAAATAACTAAAAACTCAGAACGTTCTATAAGCGCAGGACTGGAATTACGTAATCGGAAAGTTTTATAAGCACGGGGCTGGAATCATGTACTCGGAACGTTTTAGAAATGCGGGGTGAAATTTCCTGATTTCAATCATCAGAACGGAACTACGTACTCAGAAAGTTGTATAAGCATGGGCCCTGATTTATCTTGTTTTTCCATTTTCAGATTTCTATGTGTGGCCTTCACTATCAGTGAATGATGTTGCGGAGCTGCTCGGGAATATGACGACGCAGCTCATAGACACGTACCCAAACGAAATGCAGAGAACGATTATATATGAGCAACTGAAGTATTGCCCGTATACGCCACTTTGCCGAGTAAAAGTACCCGAGAGCATACCAGATTTGTACGACTTTATAGATCAAGTACCTTGTTGCAAGGAGTGCATTTGCAATTATACTGTCTGTCAGGACAAGTCTACCACGCAACACTGTTGTCCTGATCTGGTAGTGGAGACACGAGCCGAGTTGGTATCGGACAACATAGATGTCTTGTCTAAGTTCGAATGCATTCGTGATGAGCTGGAGGCTCCTGGTGTTGCAGTAGATACAATTGGAATTCGAGCCATCACGAAATGTCCAATACATTCAGATAGCGAGATAAATTCAAATTGTATGCGACCGTATGCTGTGGTTGGTCTAACATTTTCCGACGTAGTTCCAGTAACGGACAAAGGTACTGGTATCACGTATAGAAACAGATTCTGCGCCGCTTGCAACCACGTGAGTGACGACCAACACATCGCCTGGAATATTGTACTGAGATGGTCGTATGGACCACTCGTAATTTCCTCCGAGGCGGAAGCTATGGATATGGTATTGTCAGACAACACCATTAAACTGATGTTTGTAACGGATGAAGCAGTGAGTGAAGATTGTATACTAGACAAAATCTCATCATGTAACGTTACCGGGAATTGGACGGAATACGATAGTGACACAGAACGGGCGTGTCTCCGTTACTCCGTACCGTACATGGTTAAAGCCCAGTACTACAACAACGTGTTCTGTGCCATCTGTAATGGGCAAGACCCACAATTAGCGACCTGCGACCGGTCATTTAGCTGGGATCCGGGTGTTGCTCCCTTTTCCGTTTTGTTGAGTTCCAAGTCGCGTGATGGTAGAGCAGATTTAGGTGAACACCTGGACTGCGGACCTGGATTTGTGGAAGACAGACTGAAGGTAAACCAGTTCACGTCACGTGTTCATCGGCGTCGAATACTAGTATGTGCGCTAGCGACCGCAGCATTCCTAAAAAATCCGATATGTGAACAATAACATACTTGTAATTAGCCAGGTTTATAATGCAGTCTTCCATCCAAGTATTGATTTTCCATGTCGAACAGGTAGTCATTAAATCTGGAAATATGTAAAATATGTTAAATCTTGTAATATGTAAAATACATGTATGTTAAATCTTGTAATACGTAATATACTGGCCAGTGATTGGCTTAGAACGTAGGGCGAATTATAATAGTTAATACTGTAGTGTTTATTTTGTAAATCCTATTCCCTGGTCACAGTTCTGATGCCATGTATATTCACTGGTGCGCCAGCCTTTATTTTTACATGGGAACTTTACCCAATCAAATTATACGTGACTAGAGACAGAGGGCATATGTTTTCTGAACAGTGAAGCACCCACCATTCCAGCGTTACTGAAAACAGTATGCATTCATATCATGCTACTTACGCGTGCTAGCAGATCAGTAACCGATATCACCAAAATTGCAAGTATACTTATCTCGCTCAGCACACGTTGAGTGAGAAACTTTCAATTTAAAGGTACATACATACCCACTCAGTAGGTTTAGAATGTTCTTTATAGAAATTAAATAAGTGTATAATTGTGTCACTATTCCACAAGTTCTAAAAATTACGAGTGCCCGCTATACAGATATAATAATTTAGTAATAAAAAATTATTTATTTTACTGATAGTGACTCGCGGTGGTATCAGGCTATTTTCATATGCAAATGAGGCATGCTATTTTTTTTAATTATTTATACTATTGAAATGCGTTACCAGAACAAAAATATTTTCGACAGATTATACAGATCATTGCACATCAACAAAATAAATACAGATAATAAATAGTAATGTCCGTGAACATTTTAAGGAAACAGTGTTATCGCCCCTGATATGGAAATGGTGAATTAATGTTTATTTTGCCAGAAAATGTCTGTCTCAGATGATGTCTCTGATATAAAGAATATAAAGAACATTTTGTGTCTATACTGAGTGGGCATGCACCTTTAAAGATAAATTTCTGAATTTTTATTTAATAAAAGAAAATATTTTTTTACTGAATTTATTACATTATCACAGCCATTTTGGCTGTGATAATGTAATACATTCAGCATAATAATTATACATACTTTTAAAGGTACATGCCCACTCAGTAGGCACAAAATGATCGTTATAGGAATTAAATAAGTGTATAATTGTGTCACTAATTCCACCAGTTTTAGAATTACAAATGCCCGCTAAACAGGTATAATCATGTAGTAATCTTTATTTTACTGATAGTGACGCGCGATGGTATCAGACTATTTTCATATGCAAATGAGGCATGCCATTTTTTAATTATTTATACTAATTAAATGCGTTACCTGAACAAATAATATTTTCCACAGACTATAAAGTATGATCATTGCACATTACAAAATAAATACCGAGAATGAATAGTAATGTCCGTTAGCATTTTAAGGAAAGACGGTTATCGCCCCGGATATCAGTGTGGAAATTTAGGTCTAATATAAAATGTATAATAATGCCAATCAATACGTGGGGTAATGGTGAATGAATGTTTATTTTGCCAGAAAATGTCTCAGATGATGTCTCTGATGATATAAAGTACATGTTGTGCCTACTGAGTGGGAATGTACCTTTAATCATCAAATATATGCAGTCGTTAGTTCTATATGAAATAATGCATTTCGGGATAAATAAACGATTACTCCCTCAAAGTATACTGGAGTTTGACTTGCGACAACTGTCTTAAGCCCACTTTCTCCAGCTATGACTGTTTTAATAATGTCAGTAATCTTGTCCGACACAGTAATTGACAACCACACCATGACCATACTGTAAATACTACGTTCCTATACCAGACGGTATGTGTACACGTGTGTTTAAGAAACTGTGGGCTCTCACTGGCATACACGTCATAATTATTTATCTCGTATATTTCCAGAAAACCTGTCTGAAGCTACACTGCCTCAATATGAAATGGCTGTCAGATGGAAAGTGCATCGGGCTGAACGTGTCTGCCAATATAAACTATATCGCAACAGTACGATTGACACCACTCAGTGACATCACCATACTTAAAGCCAATCTGATGGCTGATAACGTAATCATGTGGTTTTACCACGTGTTCATGGACGTCGAGGTGCAATCGGAATATGGTGCGTCGTTCTTTTCGTGGCTATGTGGCGCACAGCTGTTGTACGTAGCAGATACGACAGGAGGTTCACTGTCCGATCGGAAGCTTCTCTACTATGACGTCAGACTACAGATGGGAGTAGCCTCGTTTGATGACCCAGACGACATTATGGACGCCATCTTGCATCTAGAAAATAGAACAATGGACCAATTCTACATTGACTCCGATTTGTTATATAATATTCAATTTAATATTCAGTTCACTGACAACCAGCCGGATGTTAACTTTAACATTGTGTCCGACGTCAGCATGCAGTATAATGATGAAGAATACCATTACACAGACCACGTGGTCGGCTTGCCTTTGCCGGAACTGTTGGAGATCTACAACAATGTCAGCAGCGAATTCCAAGGCAGTCGTACCATCATTCCGCACGTGCGCGTGAATGACGACTTGGTCGAGTGTGAGTTAACCGCAATAACGGTGCGTGTTACACATACAAATGTCCGGTCATGTGCCGTGGTTAAACTATCAAAGCAAGATTACAACTGGACCACTACTACAAACGGTATACACATGCCTGATATTAATCAAGACATAAGCAACGCAGAGTTTCTATATGATCCCAATCGCACGGTGATCGTCATATGTGAAGATACTTTCGTTTCAAAGGTTAACCGCTTTCTCCAGCAATACAATGACGGCTCAAGTGGTTCTAGTGCTGAAGGCATACTGACAATTGTCAGCCTTAGTATTTCACTCGTATGTCTTATCTTGGCATTTGTCACTTTCTGTATTTTCCGTGAACTACGAACGCTGCCTGGTAAAAACAATATGGCGTTAATAGTGTCTATTTTCGTTGCACAGGTAATGTTCATCATTGCCATGTATGGTGGGTTCAACACGGATTCGACAGCTTGTATTGTTGTTGGTCTGCTGTTACATTTATGTTGGCTGCTAGCGTTAATGTGGATGAATGTCTGTACGTTTCACGTGTTTCGCCTGTTTGCTCTGACAACCGGTTCCATGCCGAGAGACGGTGGCTGGAAACCCATCCTCTGGTACAGCACGTACGCTTTGGGAATATCTACTGTATTCATTGCCATAAATATTACTGTATCATTGTTCAGCTCCGATATGTCGGATGTCGGGTACGGTGGTGGTATTTGCTACATTTCATCACCACGTATGGTAGGTTATACATTTGGTATACCCGTCGGTCTAGTTGTCTTGGCCAATATATGCATGTTTGTGACGGTAATTGTTCAAATTGAGCGGGCGCCTGTTGTCGATAGAAACGTCAAGAATCAGCGCAATGATATCCTTGTCTTCGCTAAGCTCTCGTCGCTTACCGGCGCATCCTGGTTGTTCGGGTTGTTATTCGACTGGACTGACGTTGTCGTGTTTTCTTACTTCTTTATCTTGTTGAACGCTAGTCAAGGTCTGTTTCTGTTCCTGGCGTTTGCATGCAATAAGCGCGTGTTTGATATGTACGTGAAGCGAATAAGGACGGGACGAGATGTGAGCTACAAGAGTTCACTGACGCGCGGCTCAACCACCACGACAATGTGATGACTTCAAAACAGTTTACCCTTAACAGCAGACGACAATTATCGTTTCGCGCATTCTAAATGCGCGAAACGATAATTGTCGTCTGCTGTTGTTTCATATTTTGTCATTTTCTCTGTAATACCATCGTTTGGTAGAACCATAGAATCATGATTATAAGGTCCAGCTAAACTATGTGTTTGTTGATGAGAAAGTGCATTTATGGACATCTAGATTTCAAAATTTGTGCTGTGGGGGGGCGGGAGGGGCATGCTCCCGGACCCCACTAGCATACTCGCTTCACTCCATGGAGCTCGAAAATAGGATATCCCCGTTCCCCAAATGCTGGATCCGCCCCTGAGAATGTAACTTAAAACAATAATCATCATGCAGGTGACCAAAGTTAATTCAGCATTGTAAGGGTTAACTATCTGGCTTGGATGATTCGATGTTAATTTCCATATACATGTATATTATTTCATTATTCAAAAGTCGGATTACGTTGTATAAAATTAAGACAATTTCCACGTAGTTACAATGAAGACCCTGTCTCGTCACTAGCATATTGCACATTATCTTAGCACGTACTCCGGTCAAATATTCGACATCAGGAGTGTTCATGGGTCGATGATTCTTGGCAGTGCCCAATCTGGGCCAAAACAAACTGTGTGATTTGAAGCACACATTTGGAGAATGTACACAGAAATTAAATATAATTAGCAGTAGCACAGGCCATTGTCGAAAACTCGAAAATTTCTCGTCTGTCACCTTCTATACCGGATCATCCTTTGATTCAAAGATAATTGCTTCGTAAATGTAATGGATATATGTATAACATATATGAACACTGCCTCGTTACTGTATCCTACGGCACAGTGAGTGGCCAACTCGGCCATTTTTGTGCATTCAGCCAGTTTAACCTAATCTATGGTTCGACAAAGAACTGTCAATGTGAAGTAGGACATATGATATAATGTAATCAGACATAGAAAACGCAGGACAACGGACACATCTTTGAATCAAAGGATGATATTGCAAAATGATTTCTGAGTTTATTTGTTTTACTGTCCTCGTTGCCGAACCATTTTAAACATCTGGCGCCCGTTTCACTAACCTTCGTACGACTAAGAAGTTCGTAAGTACAAAGGTAATATTTACAGCAGATTTGGCATTAGTAGTCGATTTCGGGTAACTTTTTGGTGGCTTTGTTCATTCACACTTTATAGCAACGACAAATAGGTGGACATTTTTAGTATTATCGAATCACAGTAATGTGTGAAGTAAATTGATGGAACTCTTCGTGTTTTGTTTAAAGAAGTTTAGTGAAACGGGCCCGAGAAATATATGTAACTGGGGGCCGTTTAACTCAACTTCGTAGAACTAAAATGTTCGTAAGTGCAAAATTATGATAGTCTGCAAATTTCACATTAACAATTATTGGATTTAAATTTATTGAGCATAGGCTGCATATACGTAAATCCATCAATTGAAATTTACAGACTATTCTAAAACTTACGAACATTTTAGTCGTACGAAGTTTAGTGAAACGGCCCCCTGATGTTTGACATCTGCCTGTGACTGGAGAAATGGAGATATGCCACTATGACTAATTTGGCTATAGCGCCCTACTATAGCCAGCTACGACCGTACACTATTTGTTTGAAGCAACATGGGTGATCCACCAACCGAATGGCGAACAGTGCAGTCCCTGATCAGACTGTGTGTATGCGCATGATGATCTAGGGCTTCACGGGTGATCCCAACGTCTCCAGTGACTGGATAAATGGTGCTTATTGGTTTTCCGAACGGTGAAGATCCAGATCAGTCTAGGTATTCACAGTCTGATCAGCACCTACACTGTTCGCCATTCCATCAATGAAACACCCGCCATGCTACTAACAAGCAATATATACATGTATCTTTACCGGGCTACACGAGCGTGTTATTTGATCAGGAGCTACACTGGTCACAAACGCCATACGCCCCATTTATCAAGACTCAACCACATATCGGGATTATGATCATCAATGAAACATCCGTCATAGACACTGGATCTGACAGTCAGCCAATCGGTGGCCAGGAAATCTGACAGTCAGCCATTTCATTGGTTGAAATCAGAGCGTTGACTGTCAAGTTTCCGCTATCTTGGATGTGAAAGTTACGTTTATAGGCTTTAGACTAAAAATACAGCGTAGCTAGCTAAGATATCGTCACGGTGAGATGTCCAGATGATTCTGCATGTCAAAATACATCAGGTAGGTGTAAACTTATGAAGATAAACAGGCATTGCATCAAATAATACTTAATTTGGAGTGGGCGCGCTTTCAACACTTTCAGACATTGTTGTTGTTGTTGTAACCACGTGATTATGCACCTTGCGTATGCCCCGTGAGGCTGGTGACATGGTCGTCCACTTGACAGGCAAATTCAACATCCCAACCATGGTTATATGGGAATGAGAATATGACTTTCGGGTGTGGCTGGTATGACAAAATACAGCCTGGTAATTTATCCCGTTCACATGTTGAGCCAGAACATCAGCACAAGGAGGTATTTGACTGGGGTCTGCTGTCGTGTAGCCAAACATAATGTGCCTTACTGTATCATATTTGTTTACACTAGATTCATCCAATTAGTTGTACATGGTACATACGGCATTTTCTCACTTAGTAATAAGGTTGTCTGTGGTATCGAAGATACCATAGCTTTTACATCGCCTCACTTAACTGATCATTGTTAGCCAGAAGGTTCAATGTGGATTCCATTTCAATGTGTACGACAATGTTCACAAATTTGAACACGTCAATTACCGGTATATCTACTTGTAGCCCATAGCAGGTTGGAACATAAATATATTTGTTTGAATTTTATCATATAAATAACAATATCCAATGCTTGTAATTATTTGATATTTGATCTGTAAAGGTACATGCCCACGCAGTAGGCACACACTGTTCTTTATATCAGAGTCAGCTTCTGAGACATGTTGTGCCAAAAAAACATTCATTCACCATTACCCACGTATTGATTGGCATTATTATACATTTTATACCAGATGTAACTTTCCACACTGATATCAGGGGCGATAATCGTGTTTTCTTAAACTGTTAACGGACATTACTATTTATACTCTGTATTTATTTTTGATGTGCAATTATCATACTTTATAATCTGTCGAAAATATTAGTTTTTCAGGTGACGCATTTAATTAGTATAAATAATTAAAAATACCATGCCTCATTTGCATATGAAAATAGCCTGATACCAACGCGCGTCACTATCAGTAAAATACATATTACTGAATGATTATTATACCTGTATAGCGGCCACACGTACTATTTAGAACTGGTGGAATAGTGACACAATTATACACTTAATATTTAATTCCTATAAAGAACAGTTTGTGCCTACTGAGTGGGCATGTACCTTTAAAGAAGGTGGGATTAATTAAAAGCAAATTGATGATTGTTTTTAGTTTTAATTGCTGTAAACTAATATACCAAAATGTATTATCAAAACTGTTTGTGTACATTGATATTATAGCGAAAAAAACTATTTTTTACAACCAAAAAATGCCGCCATTTTTTAAATTTGTAAAATATACATGTACATACAATTTGAAGTGGCTGTTGTCAGATTTCTATAGCTGGTTCATTTCACAGCTTGAAGTAACGGAACAAGGTTCATAAATACATTAAATATACATAGAAACATCAATATGTTGAAACAAAATAAGCTAAGAAATGTTTTACTCCCTCTTATAACACATAGATGATACTGTGTTATAAGATGGAGTAAAAAAATGTTAGCTTATTTTGTTTCCACATATTGATGTTTCTATGTATGTTTAATGTATTTAGGATGTACAGGCTGATCTGTATCTACACTGGTCGCAAAAACCCATAAGCCACATGTCTCCAGTCATAACCATACTTCATGGTGACCAACTGTCATACGCGAGTTAGAAGTTGTTCTACCCATGAGGATTAAAGCATTCTACTGTCTGTTTCACGAATCCTGTCCATATTTTACGCATATATAAACAATGCAAAAACAATATTTGTTTCGATAATATTAAATTTTATATTTTATCACCTTTTTATTATTGTGGAAAAAATCCCCAAGTTAAATACCCATAGAAATCTTCACAGAGTGATGATGTCTAATTTTAATTTAAATGTACATGCCCACTCACTAGGCACAAACTGTTCTTTATATCAGATACATCATCCGAGACATTTTCTGGCAAAATGAACATTCATTCACCATTACCTCACATATTGATTGGCATTATTATAAATTTATTATCAGACATAAATTTCCACACTGATATCAAGGGCGATAACTGTGTTTCCTTCAAATGTTAACTGACATTACTATTTATTTTATGTATGTATTTTTGATGTGCAATGATCAAACATGTGCTTTATAATCTATCGAAAATATTATTTTTTTCAGGCGACACATTTAATTAGTATGAATAATTAAAATATCATGCCTCATTTGCATATGAAAATAGCTTGATACCACCGTGAGTCACTATCAGTAAAATAAATAATTATATCTGTGTAGCGGGCACTGGTAATTTTTAGAACTGGTGGAATAGTGACACAATTATACACTTATTTAGTTCCTATAAAGAACATTTTGTGGACAGATTTACAAATTTAACTTGTTTTCTTAGTTCGGCCATTTCCAAACTATCTAGCCAGATTTCAAAGTAAATTCCCATATGTTTTTCCCGTTTATTGGCTCCTCCACAACTCATAAACCTCCTCTTCCCCCATGTAAAATTCCTATAGACAAATACATTTTTCGTAATAAAACCAATACTTTACCAACTTTCACCAAATAAAAAGAAGGCTCATTCTTAATTTTTTATAAAATTTAATAGATCTATATCTAAAAAAAAAACAATGCAAAAACATTAATTTTTTTCGATAATATTAAATCCGTCAAATTTGGGCAGGTTTCGTGAAACGGACAGTAGTCTATTAATCTGCAATTACATGTATTCGATAAATCGTGCGAAGTGTTCCCCTCGGGAATCATGTATGGAAGCAATACAGTCATATTGTGTGCAATGTTGAGCGGACTCATTGTAACTTCTCTATTTACCCGTATTGGAGTAATATGATAATTCCTAATCCTATTGCTTCTGGGGGAAGGGGCCAAGTGACTGGTGTGGTATGGACCTGGCAGCTGGTGAGGTCGGGTTATTCTAATTTCAGGGCTGAATATAGATATTTATATAGATGTTGGGATTTTCTCCCCAGTTCAGCTAGTTAAATACAGGATTGAACCCGTTGGCCCGGCCTTAAATTACCTTAGCGGTTGATAGACCGTTAAAAAACAAATAATCAATCAATCGCTGTAACTTCATGATATCAAATATCTCTGGAGTATTCATATGCCTGCTTTACAGTGGAACCTATCTAAACCGGACACCATGGGGACCTCCCAGGGTGTCCGGTTTAGAGAGATTTCATACAGGTTTGTAATGATTTGCTTCACTGAAACGTGAATATAAAATAAAATTAAAATACCGGGTGTGACACATCAATGTTGAATGGCTTAACAAATAAATATGGTGGATGTCACGGATTTGCCGACCATGTTAGATAGTCTGTAAAAAGAGCGATAGGGCGATTTATTTCATGAACGAGTCATGCGCCGACTAAAATTAGATTATCTATAATTTATAACTATATAGTATTTGCAAAAGGAAATGTACATATCTATGGAAGGTAATATCCGACATAATTATATGCGACTTGATGCTTGCGTGCTGATAATATTACAACTTACATGTTATTTCATTCGTCATTTGTATTTATTACATTTGAAATCTGCTTGTTGTAATTGTATTTGTCTTTCTTACATGTCCATTCTGCTGATTGCTTTGTTCATTCGTCTTATTTACATTACAATTATTGATACGTCCTTATTAGAGTCCCTGTTTTCTTGCACTAAGCATTTGCAATAGAAAGTAAGAACAAAGCACTCAAGCGGAAAGCAGCATTGCAAGCAGAAAGCATCAAGCCACAAGCAGAATGATGCAAGCAATATATGGGTTAGTAGTGCGTCATTATGACGTCAGATGGCACTGCTGTCCGCTCAAGTTTTTTTTTTTTGCTTATATTTAACGGCGGCACTGGCTCTAGGACCTTGCATGCCGTCTCCCAAGAATGGGAGAAAGAACGGAGGTAGAGATTTTTTGAGAGAAGCCGGTAATTCGTATTTACAGAGCAACTACGAATTATCGGTACCCATTTACAGCTGGGTGAACTGGAACAGTGTGGATAAAGTGTCTTGCTCAAGGACACAACGCACGCCGCTAGGCAGGCCCGAACCTACGACCCTTGGATCAGTAGTCCGACACACTAACCATTACGCCACGGCGCTCCAAGTAATTCTCCCTCTAATAAATTATAGTCCGACATCTGATTGGCTGTTCAAGTCACACCTCCCATGCCGGTGTTGATGTAAGATTTCACCCACAAATTATCACAGTATAGGTTAGAAGACACCAAATAGTTTTACTATATACTTTAACCGAATCCCATCCAACAAGGCCAGTCTCTCCTACTTTCACTATTCGTATATATGTTGTGGGACCTACTTGTACATGACCTGCAGCCGGTCTGTACTGGTTCTGCATGAATTAAACAATATGTTCACTTACTCCTAAGAAAGAAAAATCCAACCGCGTCATGTCCCCCAATATTGTTTACATTTTTTATTGGCCACGGAAACTCTGTTTACATCACATGACCAACACCCCCACATGTACCTCAAGTGAAACTGGGTAGTAATGGATCAAGATTTGCAAGCAAACTGTGTCAGTGATATCAAAACACACGCACGATTTTGTTCATACTGGACTACTAACTATTACCCCCTTGACGATTTCGCACCATTTATTATTCTCAAATCTATATTAACTAAATTGCATACGAATGTATGGTATTTTATACATACATGTATCCTCATAATTAAATTACATAAGTACGTAATTGAAAACAATCACATTTTTTATAGTAAGTTACACATATGGTAACTTACACAGGTTGACTGTCAAACTGGCCCGTTACCGATGCAAACCAATAACCGTCAGGGATCAGACTAAGGTGGCCCACCACCATTGATTTTCCATAAAACATTAACCCGTTACCACACATTTTGCTATTCTCTGCTACTTTCATTTTTCTTATGTATGTTGTGGGACCTATTTTCCAATAACCTACACTTATTCTGCTCTGGATCTTGACTAATTAAAATATAGATTTAATTATTGTTGAAGCTGGGGTCCCATCTAGTAGGTACAACTTTTTCTTTATGGAAATGAAATAAGTGTATAATTGCAACTTGTCCACCACTTTTAAAAATTACGAGTGCCAGCTACACAGATATAATTATTGAGTAATCTTTAATGTACTCATAGAGACTCGCGGTGGTATCAAGCTAGTTCCATATGCAAATGATGCAGTATTTTTTAAATTATTTATATCAACTAAATGCTGAATAAATATTTGTATCGACATATCATAAAGTATGATATTGCACATCAAAACATATATAAATGGAATAAATATAATTATACGTTATCATTTTACGGAAACACGGTTATCGCCCCTGATATCAAACTGGCATTTCACGTTGGATATAAAAAGTATAATAATGTCAATTAGTACGTCTGGTAATGGTAAATCAATGTTCATTTTGCCAGAAAAATGTCAGATTGAAAGAATAAAAAAAACATGTCTCCCTATAGTATAACCTGGCATGTAGCACTCTAGGTTTAAGGTTAGAGAAATTGACATCAGTTTCGGCATATTTGAAGCATTTAAAAGAAAACACTGAGCCTGCTGGTCACGAAATGTAAACAGAGTTTCCGTGGCCAAATAATGTAAACAATATTGTAAACAATATTGGGGGACATGCATGGGCGGTTTCAGGGAGGGGGGTGGGGGGGGGGGGGGCGGACCCGGCGCGCGCCCTCCCCGCCCCCCCCCAAAAAATTCGCCGAGTAAAGATTTTTTACAAGTTACAACAAGGCACGTTTCTACGATCGCGTTGTGCATTTATTGTTTATTGGGGGGTGCAGCCAAACAATAAACGCGGGGCAACAGCAGAAGCAGCAGCATCATCTAACAGCAGATAATATATTCAAGTATTGCAAAATAGTTACGCCCCCCCCCTCCCCCTAACCCGAAATCCTGGATCCGCGCCTGACATGACGAGGTTGGTCCCACAGCATCCATACGAATCGTGAAAGTAGGAAATACTGGCTGGGATTCGGTTAAATTATACAGTAAAACTATCTGGTGTCCTTTAACCTAAACATGGCGCAATAGAAAATACGGGGCGCCAAGTGGGACAGGGCTCAATTTTGTCAACAAAATTCATTTTTGTACCTATAAACTTGACAAAAACAAAACAAAATTAAATATATACTGATTTTGTCAACAAAATTAAATATATACTGATTTTGTCAACAAAATTAACTTTTGTGCCACAAAACTCAATTCTGTGTCACAAAATTCATTTTTGTGCCACAAAACTCAATTCCGTGTAACAAAATTCAATTCTGTGTCACAAAAATTCAATTCTGCATACGTTTCGTATACGTATTTGCATACGTTTCGATTATGTTGCCCACATATGGCACACGCATGTAAGAAGGACTACCATTGGTCAGAAACTGGACTGGAGAAATGGGTCACGGTCGCCGATCAGCGATCCAAAATGGCGTCTGAAGAAGTAAGTTTCAGAGAACGCTGGATGAAACACACTTGTTACTGCTTTGTAGCTTAGTGTTGCAATCATAATATAACCAAAATAACTGTACATAAAGAAGTATAATATTGATATATTGGGTTATATTTTCGCATTGAAATATTTAAACATGCAAGTGTACTCCACCATCTAGTAAAATGGACTAAGAACGATCTCAACCAATCAACGTAGAGATGACATAGACTATCAGTTACGCAAACTGATTTTTGTGGACAAAACTGACTTTTGTGGACAAAACTGAATTCTGTCTCACAAAACTGAATTTTGTTCACAAAACTCAATTCTGTCTTACAAAATTGAATCCTTTATAACAAAAATGAATTTTGTATATCAGAATTTTACATAATTGGATTTTGTGATTTTTAGTGTTACAAAACTCAATTTTGTCCAGACAAAATTGAGTTTTGTAACACTAACAAGAATTCCGCGGAATCAAATGCCTTGTCCTGCCGCCTTGACCTCGAGCCTGGGCCAGAAGGCAATTTTCACTGGCCCGAACATATTATACAATTATTGACTAGTGAGCCATAGAATATCAGATTATATTCTATGGCTCACTAGTCAATAATTGTTTTAGTATATGATAATAGTCGGTATATAGCACTTACGACCTTATGCTACTAGACAACAAGAAACGAGGCAAAGCCACGAAGGCCAGGTTTTTTCCAAGCATAGACACTTGGATAAGATAATTATACCCACTTTTTGTAGACTAGATGGCCGTAGCCTGCATGTCGCACCTTGGGGCGAGGCATGGACACTAAAAAAAAATAGATATAGTAGATGGAAAAACTTTAACGAAACAACTTTAACCGGACACACGGAAGTACGGACGGACGGACGTATGCCAAAATGCCGACGATATCGCGCTTTCCGCAAGCGGGTGCGACAATGATGATAAACACCCATGTGAAGTATCAAGGTAATGGGTGAAGCAGTTGCAGAGATATAGTACACGAAAAAACTTTAACAAAAAAATTCAAAGTAATTTGACCTTGACATTGGGCACAGGGGCCGCACGGTTGGGGGTTAGAATGAAAATATGGATGATGATAAACACACATGTGAAGTTTCAAGGTAATGGGCGAAGCAGTTGCAGAGATATAGTATAACGAAAAAGTTTTAACCAAAAAACGTTAACCAGACGTACGTTAAAAAGCTAACGTTGAAAATGGCTAAGTCAATTACGTAGAAATAATAGGTGAAGGTAAAAAGATGGTCACATGTTGGATAGTAGTATGTGGTAGGCACCCCTTGGTTATGAAGCTGTGAAAGTTTGGTGGTCCTAGGTGGTACAGTACCAAAGAAATGGACTTAAACAAGAAAACTTAACATTGTAAACGCGAAAACGTAACATTGAAAATGGCTAAGTCGACTGCGCGGAAAAAATGGGTGAAGTTAAAAAAAAGTCACATGTTGGATAGTGATATGTGGTGCATGGGCACCCCTTGATTATGAAGCTGTGAAAGTTTGGTGGTCCTAGGTGGTACAGTACCAAAGAAATGGACTTAAACACGAAAACTTAACATTGTAAACGCGAAAACTTAACATTGACAATGGCTAAGTCGACTGCGCGGAAAAAATGGGTCAAGTTAAAAAAAAAGTAACATGTTGGATAGTGATATATAGTGGGCACCCCTTGATTATGAAGCTGTGAAAGTTTGGTGGTCCTAGGTGGTACAGTAACAAAGAAATGGACTCAAACACGAAAACTTAACATTGATTGTGGACGCCGCCCGCCGCCCGCCCGCCCGCCCGGCTTTCGCCAATACAATAGCCTGGATTCTTTTTAAAAAAACCTGGCTAAAAATGGAAAAAGAATTTGAAAAAAAAACAACAAGAAACGAGGCCACTTTTGTAGACTAGATGGCCGTGGCCTGCATGTCGAGCCTTAGGGCGAGGCATGGACACTACAAAAAGAGATATAGCAGATGGAAAAACTTTAACCGGACACACGGACGGACGGACGGACAGACGGACGTATGCCAAAATGCCAACTATTATCGCGCTTTCCGCAAGCGGGCGCGACAATGATGATAAACACCCATGTGAAGCATGAAGGTAATGGGTGAAGCAGTCGTAGAGATATAGTACACAAACAAGAAACGATGCAAAGCCACGAAGGCCAGGTTTTTTCCAAGCATGGACACTTGGATAACATAATTATACCCACTTTTTGTAGACTAGATGGCCATGGCCTGCATGTCGCGCCTTGGGGCGAGGCATGGACACTAAAAAAAATAGATATAGTAGATGGAAAAACTTTAACGAAACAACTTTAACCGGACACACGGACGTACGGGCGGACGGACGGACGTATGCCAAAATGCCGACGATATCGCGCTTTCCGCAAGCGGGCGCGACAATGATGATACACACCCATGTGAAGTATGAAGGTAATGGGTGAAGAAGTTGTAGAGATATAGTACACAAACAAGAAACGAGGCAAAGCCACGAAGGCCAGGTTTTTTCCAAGCATGGACACTTGGATAACATAATTATACCCACGTTTTGTAGACTAGATGGCCGTGGCTTGCATGTCGCGCCTTGGGGCGAGGCATGGACACTAAAAAAATAGATATAGTAGATGGAAAAACTTTAACGAAACAACTTTAACCGGACACACGGACGTACGGACGGACGGACGGACGGACGTATGCCAAAATGCCGACGATATCGCGCTTTCCGCAAGCGGGTGCGACAATGATGATAAACACCCATATGAAGTATCAAGGTAATGGGTGAAGCAGTTGCAGAGATATAGTACACGAAAAAACTTTTAACAAATAAATTCAAAGTAATTTGACATTGACATTGCGCACAGGGGCCGCACGGTTGGGGGTTAGAATGAAAATATGGACGATGATAAACACCCATGTGAAGTTTCAAGGTAATGGGCGAAGCTGTTGCAGAGATATAGTATAACGAAAAACTTTTAACCAAAAAACTTAAACCAGACGTACGTTAAAAAGTTAACGTTGAAAATGGCTAAGTCAATTACGTAGAAATAATAGGTGAAGGTAAACAAAATGGTCACATGTTTGATAGTTGTATGTGGTGGGCACCCCTTGGTTATGAAGCTGTGAAAGTTTGGTAGTCCTAGGTGGTACAGTACCAAAGAAATGGACTTAAACACGAAAACTTAACATTGTAAACGCGAAAAGTTAACATTGACTGCGCGGAAAAAATGGGTCAAGTTCAAAAAGGTAACATGTTGGGTAGTGATATGTGGTGGGCACCCCTTGGTTATGAAGCTGTGAAAGTTTGTTGGTCCTATGTGTTACAGTAACAAAGAAATGGACTAAAACACGAAAACTTAACATTGATTGTGGACGCCGCCCGCCCGCCTGGCTTTCGCCAATCCAATAGCATGGATTTTTTTCCCAAAAAAACCTGGCTAAAAATGGAAAAAAATGTTTAAAAAAAGTTTAAAATGATTTTTTTTCTCAAAAAAAACCTGGCTAAAAATGGAAAAAAAAGTAAAAAAAACCTGGCTAAAAATGGAAAAAAAGTTTAAAAAAAAATGTTTAAAAATTAACAAAAAAATAATGCTCGCTACTGGAGCCCAGAATTTTTATAATAGTCCTATATTTATCTACATATCATATCTGCACAGGTCCACATATTGCCACAATATTGTCAACACAGTTTACGGAAATGTAATAACCAGGTATAATAATTTACCTGTATAAATTACCTGTAATAATTTAGCTGGACATTTAGTGGTCAAGCTGGAAATTTGCACATGCTTGCACATGCACAAGTGTTCAATTGGAGAAGGCTATTGTTCTCTCTACAGGTAAGGTGTACAGAGCGCACGAGAAAACGGGTCTTAATGCATTAATGTTCAGTTTGTAGCATAGAAAGAAATAGAGTTTGACCTTGACACTGGAGCCCGGATTTTTTTTTAATAGTCCTATATTCATCTACATATCATAGTAAAGGTATGTATAAAGTTTTATGACTGTAGCTGATAAGGTGTTGAAGTAATGACCGTAACGGAATTGTGTAAATATTTTTGTGCTGGAATTATTCACCGTTACACGACGTATTGATTGGCATTATTATACATTTTATATCAGACGTAAATTCCACACTGATATCAGGGGCTATACCCGTGTTTCCTTAAAATGCTAACTGACATTACTATTTATTCTCTGTATTTATTTTTTGATGAACAATGATCATACTTTATAATCTGTCGAAAATACTATTTTTTCATGTGACGCCTGTAAATAATTAAAACATGTCATGCCTCATTTGCATATGAAAATAGCATTATACCACCGCGCGTCACTATCAGTATAATAAATATTACTAAATGATTTTATCTGTATAGCGGACACTCGTAATTTTTAGAACTTATGGAATAGTGTCACAAGTATACACTTATTTAATTCCTATAAAGAACATTTTGTGCCTACTGGGTGGGCATATACCTTTAAGATATGCAATACAACTGGGTGGGCATATACCTTTAAGATATGCAATACAAATCTATAATGAAACTATTTTTTCCTAATCTGTTTCAGCATATCTCAGACTAAAATTCGTACATATTTAGAATCGTCTGGAAATTTAAATTGAAATATTTACATTTATTGAACATAGGCTATGTTCAATAAATATAAATCCAATAATTGTTTACCATACATTTACAAACCATCATAATTTTACACTTTATACAAACATTTTAGTCGTACGAAGCTTAGTGAACTTTGCGAACTGTAGTATCTACGTCGCGTAGAGCCGAAACTTAAAACGAAAATTTAACCCCATACATTTCGTTCCTTATCTGCTTATAATTTGCGCTATTTTTCGTTTCGGCGCCGCATAGAGACGAAACTTAAGGTCCTTAATGTTAGTCTCTACGCGACGTATAGAAACTATATGTCCCGACCGGCATGTACCTTTAAGGTCCTTAATTTTCGTCTCTACGCGACGTAGAAACTATATGTACCGACGGAGCCACCATACACTTGAATATACCGCAGTGTATGACTGGATGTTGCTGGTGACAGGTACCATGAACGAACACGTGACAGTTGTATTGGTAATTCGCGGGTGAACAGTTGGGTAACGAAATGTGAAATTATCGCGTTGGAAACTATTTATTTCTCTTACAATTAATACGAATATTATTATTATTTATAGTCAAGGAAACTGTTTTGATTACTCGGACGGCCGTAGCAACGCACCACTGCCGCTACGGTGCTGTGGCGTCAGTATGGCCTTTTTTAATTGTTAGACACCGCGATTGGCCTGAATAATCATAAACACACTTGAAACATTTTTTTTTTTGGAATCACCGGTGTTCTATAACAATAAGCAACAATAAGCAACAATTAACGACCACGAGACGTTCTATAAACATGACGAAAGAATTGTTATTGGCGTGCGTGTTTGTGTCTGTAACGGTTTCCAGTATACACACGGGCGCGTCTACTACTGGTTCTACTGATAGTACGGACAGACGGACAACGCCTAACGTACCGACGAGTATTCACACGGTCACCAGCGCACGGAGTAGTTCTAGACGTTCCACACGAGTTCCACCGATATCTACTCCACGGTGGGTACACTATGTTATATGCAACTGTTATTTTGTAGCGCTTTGACCTACAGATTTCTAAATAACTCATTAACTTCTGGAAAGATATTCATACAATCAGCGTATATGTACGCGTATAAAGTTTTTGTTCACATATTGGATTTGTAAGGAATTAAAGGTACATGCCCACTCAGTAGGTACAAACTGTTCTTTATAGGAATTAAATAAGTGTATAATTGTGTCAATGTTCCACCAGTTCTAAAAAAAAAAGTGTGCCCGCTATACAGATATACTCATTTAATAATGTTTATTTTACTGATATTGACGCGCGGTGGTATCGGGCTATTTTCATATGCAAATGAGGCATGCTATTTGTAAGGAATTAAAGGTACATGCCCACTCAGTAGGCACAAACTGTTCTTTATAGGAATTAAATAAGTGTATAATTGTCTCACTATTCCACCAGTTCTAAACAATACGAGTGCCTGCTACACAGATATACTCATTTAATAATATTTATTTTACTGATATTGACGCGCGGTGGTATCGGGCTATTTTCATGTGCAAATGAGGCATGCTATTTTTTTTAATTATTTATGCTAATTAAATGCGTCACCTGAAAAAAATATTCTCGACAGATTATAAAGTATGATCAGTGCACATCAAAAATAAATAGTAATTAATGTCCGGTAACATTTTAAGGACACACAGTTATCGCCCCTGATATCAGTATGGAAATTCAAGTTTGATATACAAAGTATAATAATGCCAATTATATCGTCGGGAAATTGTGAATGGCTGTTTATTTTGCCCGAACAAGGTCATATCTAACGAATGGACGAACATAATATTCCTCCCTATAGTATAACCTGGCACGTGGGCATGTACCTCTAACGACCACATAATTTAGTTCCCTATGTATGATGGTATACTATATACTCACTAATTGTGACAATAAAGTGACTAAACAATGATTGCAAATGTTGTTGTTTTCGACATGTCTAAAACGGTATATATTATACCATCCTATCACCATGCAGACGGCATGTGGTTGACATGGTATTGTATATTGGTAACGATGACCCAAATCACCGGAAATCACCGAAATAACCCATAAAACGCCGAAATATTTGTCGTTCGTCAGGCACCTGTGTGTAGAAATAATTAAGCCAAAATAGTAGGCGCATATGACATTCTTTTACCACCTTCTATACTGGCAGCCCGACCGACTTGAATACAGAGACCAGCGCAACGACACCCCCGAAAAATCTCTTGGACGTCCCGACCCCAGAGCCGACGGCCACGGCAGAGCCTCTATACTACACGGATAATGGGAGCTTTACATGGACGACAGATTTTAATCCACGTATTAATGGTATGGCAATTATTTATCTCGTTTCCGAACATCTATTGGCAATGCAACTCGCAATCAAGCAGTACCATTCGCTGAGTCTGAGCTGTAGCACATAAGTATCAGAACGAAATAAGATAGGAAATCCGATATTTATGTACCTATATGGGTGAAAGTAGAAACAAACCAGCGGTCCTAGTATCGTCATGTCATATATCCTCAATTAAACCACTTTGCACAGGGCCATGATGAAAACACGTTTTTATTTTTATGCCACCGGGTTTCCAAGAAACGGGTGGCATATAGTGTTTGGACCGTCCGTCTGTCCGTCCATCCGTCTGTCCGTCCGTCCGTCCGTCACACTTTTCGGTTAACCATTTTGTCACAGTTTCTCAAATATGCTGCAGGTGGCATCCGCGTTCGACAGACGCATTTCTTGTTTCTATGGTATTTGTTTCCAAAAAATCCTGATATACCCCTTTAACGGTGAATCTTAACACAGCTCAGCCTCGACCAAGCAATCTTCCTGATGTCAACCATGAGAACGGAACTACATACTAAGCACGAGCCAAAATTCATACTCGAAATCATGTAATTTGATTGGTTGAGACTGATCACAGCTCAGCCTTGAGCAATCAAACTTCCACATTTCGAGCATGAGAAATAACTAAAAACTCAGAACGTTTTATAAGCACGGGACTGGAATTACGTACTCGGAACGTTTTAGAAATGCTGGGTAAAACGTCGTACTCAAAATAATGCAGTTTGATTGGCCGAGGCGATGAGCTTCGACCAATAAACTTCCTGATTTCGATCATGAGAACGGAACTACTTACTCAAAAATTTGTATAAGCACGGGCCCTGATTTATCTTGTCTTTCCATTTTCAGATTTCTATGTGTGGCCTTCATTATCAGTGAATGATGTTGCGGAGCTGCTCGGGAATATGACGGCGCAGCTCCTAGACACGTACCCAAACGAAATGCAGAGAATGATTATATATGAGCAACTGAAGTATTGCCCGTATACGCCACTTTGCCGAGTAAAAGTACCCGACAGCATACCATATTTGGACTACTTTAAGGGTCAAGTACCTTGTTGCAAGGAGTGCATTTGCAATTATACTGTCTGTCAGGACAAGTCTACCACGCAACACTGTTGTCCTGATCTGGTAGTGGAGACACGAGCCGAGTTGGTATCGGACAACATAGATGTCTTGTCTAAGCTCGAATGCATTCGGGATTTGCTGGAGGCTCCTGGTGTGGCAGTAGATACAATTGGAATTCGAGCCATCACGAAGTGTCCAATATATTCAAATAACGAGATAAATTCAAATTGTGTGCGACCATATGCCGTTGTTGGTCTAACATTTTCCGACGTAGTTCCAGTAACGGACAAAGGTACTGGTATCACGTATAGAAACAGATTCTGCGCCGCTTGCAACCACGTGAGTGAAGACCAACACATCGCATGGAATATTGTACTGATATGGCCGTACGGACCACTCGTAATTTCCTCCGAGGCGGAAGCTATGGATATGGTATTGTCAGACAACACCATTAAACTGATGTTTGTAACGGATGAAGCAGTGAGTGAAGATTGTATACTAGACACAATCTCATCGTGCAACGTTACCGGGAACTGGACGGAGTACGATAGCGACACAGAACGGGCGTGTCTCCGCTACTCCGTACCGTACAGGGTTAAAGCCCAGTACTACAACAACGTGTTCTGTGCCATCTGTAATGGGCAGGACCCACAATTAGCGACCTGCGACCGGTCAATTACACGGAATCCGGGTGTTGCTCCCTTTTCCGTTTTGTTGAGTTCCAAGTCGCGTGATGGTAGAGCAGATTTAGGTGAACACCTGGATTGCGGACCTGGATTTGTGGAAGACAGACTGAAGGTAAACCAGTTAACGTCACGTGTTCATCGGCGTTGAATACTAGTATGTGTTAGGTATTGTTCACATATTGGAGTTGTAAGGAATTACATGTGAGGGAGCGCTAGCGACCGCAGCATTTATTTAATCAAAAATCCGATATGTGAACAATAACATACTTGTAATTAGCCAGGTTTATAATGCAGTCTCCCATCCAAGTATTGATTTTCCATTGCATGTCGAACAGGTAGTCATTAAATCTCGTAATATGTAAAATATGTTAAATCTTGTAATATGTAAAATACATGTATTTTAAAGATACTGGCCAGCGATTGGCTTAGAACGTAGGGCGAATTATAATAGTGAATAATGTAGTGTTTATTTTGTAAATCCTATTCCCTGGTCACAGTTCTGATGCCATGTATATTCACGGGTGCGCCAGCCTTTATTTGTACATGGGAACTTTACCCAATCAAATTATACGTGACTAGAGACAGAGGGCATATGTTTTCTGAACAAGCACCCACCATTCCAACGTTACTGAAAACAGTATGCATTCATATCATGCTACTTACGCGTGCTAGCAGATCAGTAACCGATATCACCAAAATTGCAAGTATACTTATCTCGCTCAGCACACGTTGAGTGAGAAACTTTCAATTTAAAGGTACATACCCACTCAGCTAAAGTTCTAAAATGTACGAGTACCCGCTATACAGATGTAATAATTTAGTAATGTTTATTTTACTGATAGTGACTCACGGTGGTATCAGGCTATTTTCGTATGCAAATGAGGCATGCTATTTTTTTTTATTGTTTATACTATTGAAATACGTTACCAGAAAAAAATTATTTTCGACAGATTATACAGATCATTGCACATCAACAAAATATATAAATACAGATAATAAATAGTAATGTCCGTGAACATTTTAAGGAAACAGTGTTATCACCCCCGATATGGAAATGGTGAATTAATGTTTCTCTGGCAATTCCGCCGGGAACAACCTTATACAAAAGCAACATTCACTTATATTTAGCATTTAATCAAGCAAAATACATCATTGTGTAGTATTTTAGACAAGCAGGCGACGCGACATCTGAATCTAAAGAACGGGGAAAAGATGATATTCTCAGTAAAGATATAATTTATAGATTTATTTATGACACATTAATCTTATAGATCATTACTTTAAATGCATATTGTTCTGTAGAACATAACACCGTTTAATACGTGGTATTATCAGACTTAAAACAATATTGCTAAAAAAAAGTCCATTTTTATTAAATATATCGTTTGGATAATATACCTTGCACATTAATTACACATGTATCTATGTCTAGAATATACATATGCACAAATATAAGTATATACACACTTACATGCATATATCGATACACAAACGATATCCTATAAAACAAAATAACGTCAAGAGTTGTCAGAAGACAACGAATCTCGCCTGTTGGCAGCCTTCACTCAAACTTGGCACAGTTGCATAAAAAAAACCATGAACATTATATAAATTGACCTTGGGTTAAGGGGCGTGCGGTGGACCTTGACATTGGGGTCAGTGGTGCAAGGTGGTCGTGGGTTTGCTATAGCATAATATAGCATATTAAGATGAATGCATGTATGATACATGTATATCAATGCGCTCCCTGAAACAGAAGTAAAACAAAATGTAACCCAACGTTAAGTTTATGAACGCACTAAGTTGGTGATTTTATACAGCATGATAGCTATTCACATGAGGAATGCATGTATGAATGTGCTAAGTTTGTGACATTGACCTTGGGAAAAGGGATGAGGGGGGGGGGGGGGGGGGGTCATGGATTTGCTGTAGCACAATAGAGGATCATCAGATTAATGTATGTATGAAATATCAAAGCGTTCCCTGTAAAGAAACAGAAGTTACACAACATTTACCCCAACGTTAAGTTGATGAACATGCTAAGTTTGTGACCTTGACCTTGGGGTAAGGGTTGGGTGGTGGGTTGTGGATTTGCTACAGCATGCGAGAGGGTCATCTGAGGAATGCATGTATGAAATATCAAGGCGTTCCAAGAAAGGAAACAGATGTTATAAGACATTTACCCCAACGTTAAGTGTATGAATGCTAAGGTTGTGACATTGACCCTGGGGTTAGGGGTGGGCGGTGGGTCATGGATTTGCTATAGCACGATAGAGGATCATCAGATGAATGCATGTATGAAATATCTAGGTGTTCCATGAAAGGAAACAGATGTTATAAGATATTTACCCAAACGTGAAGTTTATGAATGTGCTAAGTTTGTGACATTGACCTTGGGGAAAGGGGTGGGAGGTCGGTCATGGATTTGCTATAGTACGATAGAGTATCATCAGATGAATGCATGTATGACATATGAAGGTATTCCCTGTAAATAAACAAAAGTTACACAACATTTACCCCAACTTTAAGTTTATGAGTGAGTGAGTGAGTGAGTGAATAGGGTTTAACGTCCGCTTTTCTGACATAGAGGTACAAGCCTCAGGGAGTCTACACGCAGACGGGTCGTGTCCCGTATCCACCTGTCCGAGGGGGGTAAATCCCAACTTCAGAACTCAATATTTACAATCAAAATATATATTCAGTCCTGAAATTAGAACAACCTGATCTGGTGCCAGGCCCTCGCCACACCAGCATCATTTATCCCATCCCCTAAAAGTAATAGGATTAGCGCTAATCTTACTTTTATATATGGGGCATAGCCCGACTCAACTCTCACATACAAGAAAGCCAAAAATGTACATGAGGGCCAAATCCGGTATAGTGGGTTCCAGAAAGTATGAACCCAATCGTTAAGCCAGTTTAGTCGCCTTTTACGACAAGCAATGGCTACTGCAGCACTATTCTCAGGACCAGTTGATCCCGCCCCGGTGCCTGCACGGGGCTTTAAGTTTATGAATGTGCTAGGTTTGTGACATTGACCTTGGGGTAAGGGTTGGGTGGTGAGTCGTGGATTTGCTACAGCATGATAGAGGTTCATCTGAGGAATGCATGAATGAAATATCAAGGCGTTCCATGAAAGAAAACAGATGTTATAAGACATTTACCCCAACGTTAAGTTTATGAATGTGCTAAGTTTGTGACATTGACCTTGGGATAAAGGATGTGCGGTGGGTCATGGATTTGCTATAGCACAATAGATTATCATCAGAAGAATGCATGTATGAAATATCAAGGCGTTCCATCAAAGGAAACAGATGTTACTAGAAATGTAGCCTGTCGGCACACGAATGCCCCCGCTGGCAGCCAAAGAAACGACACATTTAAAAACAAGGAAACCGAAATTATAAGCCATTTACCCGAGCTTTAAGGTTTCAATCACACAAAGTATGTGACCTTGACCTTGACCCTGGGTTTGGCGCGTCGGGACGAATGTGGATTTGTCACAGGGTGGTAGAGGACCATTGGAGCAATGTGTGTGTGAAATGTGACGCAGATCCGAGGAAGGACACAGAACTTATAAGCCATTTACCCGAGCGTTAAGGTTTCGAACGCACCAAGTCTGTGACCTTGACCCTGGGATTGGCGTGGGTGGGACGAATGTGGATTTGTCACAGGGCGGTAGAGGACCATTGGAACAATGCGTGTGTGAAATGTGAAGCAGATCCGAGCAAGGAAACAGAAACTAGAAATGTGGCCTGTCGGCACACGAATACCCCCACTGGCAGCCAAAGAAAACGAGGCATTTTTGAGTATAAGTCATTTAGCCGAGCGCTAAGAATTCAAACGCATCAAGTCTGTGACCTTGACCCTGGGCATAGTGTGATAATCCATGCATCGGTGTAGAAGACAGAGCGGAAGGGAATTTCAATAGGTTTGACCTTTGACCTTCAACTGTGACCTTGACCTTGGACGTAGGTGCGTGGTTATTGATCGCGACACACCTTCTCATCATGAGAAACATTTGTGCCAAGCCATTTGATAATCCATGCATCGGTGTAGAAGATATAGAGCGGAAGGGAATTTCCAACAGACCGACCGACCGACCGACCGACAAGCTGACTCCTATATACCCCCTCAAACTTTGTTTGTGGGGGTATAATTATAAGCCATTTACCCGAGCGTTAAGGTGTCAAACGCACCAAGTCTGTGACCTTGGCCCTGGGCTTAGCGGGGGCGGGACGAATGTGGATTTGTCACAGGTGGTAGAGGACCATTGGAGCAATGTGTGTGTGAAATGTGACACAGATCCGAGCAAGGACACATAACTTATAAGCCATTTACCCGAGCGTTAAGGTTTCGAACGCACCATCTTGTGGTAAGGGTTGGGTGGGTAGTCGTGGATTCGCTACAGCATGATAAAGGGTCATCTGAGGCACGCATGAATTAAATATCAAGGAGTTCCATGAAAGAAAACATATGTTATAAGACATTTACCTGAACGTTAAGTTTATGAATGTGCTAAGTTTGTGACCTTGACCTTGGGGTAAGGGATGGGCCATTGGACGGTGGGTCATGGATTTGCTATAGCACGATAGAGTATAATCAGATGAATCCATGTATGAAATATAAAGGCGTTCTCTGTAAATAAACAGAAGTTACACAACATTTACCCCAACGTTAAGTTTATGAACATGCTAAGTTTGTGACCTTGACCCTGGGGTAAGGGTTGGGTGGTGGGTCATGGATTTGCTACAGCATGATAGAGGGTCATCTGAGGGATGCATATATGAAATATCAAGGCGTTCCATGAAAGAAAAAAAACAGATGTTATAAGAAATTTAGCCCAACGTTAAGTTTATGAATGTGCTAAGGTTGTGACCTTGACCTTGGGGTAAGGGTTGGGTGGTGGGTCATGTATTTGCTACAGCATGATATAAGGAGGTCATCTGAGGAATGCATGTATGAAATATCAAGGTGTTCCATGAAAGGCAACAGATGTTATAAGAAATTTAGCCCAACGTTAAGTTTATGAATGTGCTAAGTTTGTGACCTTGACCTTGGGGTAAGGGTTGGGTGGTGGGTCATGGATTTGCTACAGCATGATAGAGCGTCATCTGAGGAATGCATGTATGAAATAACAAGGAAACAGACGTTATAAGACATTTACCCGACTACGTTATGTTTGTGGACGACGCCGACGACGCCTGGGGTATGACATAAGCTCTTATGCACTTCGTGCAGGCGAGCTAAAAATGTCTGAATTTGATACCAGGTAATTGTCAAAACCATTTTAACGAACATAACACTATCAAACTTCGCAAAAACCACCCCAAGCACATGTGCATGTCAGTTTTGCTTTCGCAGTGAACATTGGCATATAATTCCAGCACAAAAATATTTACACAATTCCCTAACATTTGATTGGCCCGTAGCAAGTCTCCGTCCAAAATTTATATCCCAGTAAACTCCCACGCCGAACTACTTTCTGCAACCGTGAGGCGCAGTTAAAATAATTATTAAGAAAACGGAAAATAAACTCATGATTTTATTGATGAAATTGATGAATTTATTTCAAATGCTGGAATTATAAGGAATGAATGGACTTCGTCCAGTATTCCCGCGACTTTTCCAAGTTTATACCCCGATAAATTTCACAAAAAGGCCATTCATTTCTATAATAACATTGTTCATCAAAATATAACAAATAATTGTACATGTAGTATGGAAAATACACACACTCTTCTTTGTAAAATCATTATACAAATGGACATAAACATGTATACTTTCTGAATAATTCCCACTGTTTTATTCTTAAAAACGTTAGGTACATGTCTATATCAGGCTCTTTCAATGTTTTTAATCAAATTCTCATTAGTAGTGGAACATAATATTCCCAAGTCCCATGTTTGTGTAAGTGTTAGTATTTAGTATTTACCATCTGAATAATAGACGCCAAATAACATACCACATGCAATGTTTTCGCGAGCAAAATCACACCGCCTCCAAAACTACTAGCAGAAGCTCACTCATTACATTTTCTGAATCCTCGGAAATATGTTGTACTTGTAGAATCCGCTGAGCTCTCCAGTAGTAGTTCAGGACAGGCCCGTACGCAGGATTTTCTATTGGGGGGTGCGTCAGGGGGGTGCGTCAGGGGCGAGCCCCATGTAGTGGCGCGAGTACGCTAGGGGGGTACCCTCCTAGCGTACTCGCGCCACTACATGGGGCACTATCCTGCATTTTATGTCATTTAAATTCGGATTTTAACGGTGGTAATTTGTGAAATTGTCATGCAAATTACATGTACCTGTATATTAATGCATTTCAAGATTTGTTGAGATTACTGTTTGAAAAATAGCGGACCTCGGCGAATTTAGGGGGGTCCGTACGCACCCGTCGCACCCCCTCTGCGTACGGGCCTGCAGGAAGCAGACGGACATTGCCCACGATCACATCCGGTAATTGCTTAATGTCTCCCCATATGTCTGGAATATATAATTGAACTATCCAAACAATACATATGGGTGAAAAAATTTATATAACATAATTAATATACATGTACGAAACAAACACCGTCACGATGGCACAATGGCTCGCATTAAATCTGACATCAAGACACATTGAATAGTATTAATGAAAATTAATTTAAATAACACTGATTCCATCGATAAAATAATTCACCACAAGGTGTCAATTCATTCATATACCAGATTCTAATTTAATTTAAAATAAACTACCACATCAGGTTTGCGAGTATTATCTCAACTACAAGAAACCTGATAAAACATAACTACATGATATTGTCTCTGATAAATATATACATAGACCCACATAGTAGAGTAGGCCTTTGCTGAAGCCGTTATATATATGCATTGTTCTCATTCGATGTCATAACATCAGATTCATGTCTGTACGATACAATTAGAATCGTTTGTATAATAAATCACGTCAATATGTGCATGGTATGGATGTCTATATTCGAAATTGTTAAAGTGTACCACACGCTTATCATTGTACGCCTGGCTCCGCCAACCTACCCACACGTGGGTTTGTATTATAAGGAACTTAAATCACGTCCTGCCGCCTCATACCACTCAACAAATATTCAGTATACCTTATGCATATTATCATGGCTCCGCCAGCCCACCCAAACGTGGGTAAATATACTGAAGAACTTAAATCATGCCCTGCGCCTCAGGCCAATCAACAAATCTTCAGTATATCTTATGCGTATTATCATGGCTCCACCAGCCCGCCCAAACGTGGGTAAGTATATCATCATATCACAACTAGCCCGCCCAAACATGGGTGGGTATACTCAAGAACATAAATCATGTCCACCATAGACCAATTATATAATCTTCAGTATACTCAATACTCAAGGACTCCACCAGCCCACCCAAAACATAAGTGACTATACTCAAGAACAAAAAATCATGGCCAGCAAAATCCAATCATCAAATATTCAGTAAATTGAATAGTACACAATATTAAGACACCATGAGCCCACCCAAAACATCGGTAGGGATACTCAATAATATAAATCGTGTCCACCACATACCAATAATCAATAATTCAATATACTCAGTACATCATATGACGACTCACACAGCCCATCCAAAACGTGGGTGGGCATACTAAAAAACAAAAAGCATGGCCATTAAAGACCAATCATCAATTATTCAGTAAATTTAGTTCGCAATATAAGAACTCCACCAGACCACCCAAAACGTGGGTGGCTATAGTCTAATATATAAATCATACCCATCATAGAAGAATCATCAATTCTTCCGTACCGTATACTTAGTACGTAATATGACGATTCAGCCAACCCACCCAAACATGGGTGGATATACTCCAGAACATAAAGCACGGCCACCAAAAACCAATCTTCAATCTTCAGTATACTCCGTATTGTAATATATGACGCCTCTCACCCAGTAACACGTGGGTTGGTATACTCAAAACATAAAACATTGTCACCGAATATCAATCGTGAATATTCACCAGTACGTAATATGAAGACTCCGCCAGCCAACACACAACATAGATGAATATGTTGAAGAACGCAATGGCCAGTATGATGCCGGATCCGCCTGCACATCCGCGCAGTTGATCAGGGCATGCAATATACAGCAATACATCAGTGAAATACATCAAACGTGTTCCATATCACTAATAATACGTCTTTCTCAGTCTGTCAAAAGTTAGTAGCTGATCAGAAGCCAAACCAGCCACAAATGCCATAATCCTCCCTACTCCAGATATAGTTAAATAACCACTGAAGGACATTCATAACATATTTATTATACCATGTGCATACAACTTTGCAATCCAGCACAGGAAATTCCAAATTCCTGTACAAATCATGAGTCAAACAATACTCATCTTTTAAATTGTCCACCTTGATTTTGTTACACGCCTCAGTCGACTCCATTCTGCGCCAATGGCTGGACGACCCACAGGTAACGCAGCGCCCGTTTCCGCCGTATCCACAGCCCCTCATGTGACACCTTGCCCCAAACATGGACTGCACCGGGCCCCACTGCGACATACTGGCATATTGCCCTATCCTGAAACAGTATGGGCACACCAAAGCAGCAACAGTATCACAGATGGGGCATATCAAATTTTGCTGATACGCATTAGCAAATGTTCAAATTAGCCGAGTGCAAAACATCAACTCCCGGTATTGAAAATAAATAATAACAATACAATATAATACCGAATATCAATCATGAAATATTCAGTATACCCGGTACGTAATATAATGACTCCACCAGCCACCACGCAACACAGATGAATATGCTGAAGAACGTAATTGTGGCTGTGACTGAAGAAATACTGCCCATGGCCAGTATAGTGCCAGATTCGCATGCGGATCCGCGCAGTCTGATCAGGTCATGCACTATTCGTCAATCAATCAGTGAAACATATCACACGTGTTCCTAACAATCATAATACATTTTATCAGACTGCAAATCATTTGTGTCAGATCAGAAGCCAAACCGGCCACAAAGGTCATAAGCCAACTTCTTCCATATATAGTCAAATGACCACCAAATGCCATTCATAAAATATGTATTATCCCATGTGCATACGACTGCATATGAGATACGATCAAGACCAGTCCCAGTATTACTTTTCAAACATAACTGCAACCCAGCGCAGGAAAATCCAAATTCCTGTACAAATCACGATTCGAGCAATACTCATCTTTTAAACTGTCCACCTTCGTTTTGCTACACGTATCCACCGACTCCATTCTGCGCCAACGGCCCTGAATACGGCTGCGCCAATGATACATCGGCCCCTCATGTGGCACCATGCCACCAAACATGGACTCACTGCACTGGGACTGCGAAATACTTGGAATATTTCCCTATCCTGAAACAGTATGGCCACACAAAGCAGCAACAGTATGACGGAGAAGGGGGCATATAAGTTTCTGTTTATACGCATTAGCAAATGTAGACTGTTTATTCTTTCTTTTGCAAAACGGTCTCGCTTCTGTCCTTAGAAGTCGGCAATGGGGTTTAATGAATACTGCATTCACAATCTCCAACCTAGCTTCACGTTTTCCGCTATATAGGCAACAGGTTGCACTATATCGCCACACCACGCTAACCAGTAAAAATGTGCGTAATAGCATTTACACTTCGCACACTAAAATATAGAAAACATCTGCAGGGTGGTGACGTTCATGCTTCGCTATATTGTTATTAATACACAATACTACAATATGGCAACCATAGTACCATAAACTTACATAATAAAGTGTGTATTAGCAAAGGTCTTAGGTCACTACTTCACACATTAGAAAGTAAACAAAATAACGCTTCAAATGAAAATTTGGAAAGACTACTACTATGTCATAACTCTGAATTAAATTGAATTGACATTATCTGCTCTTCAATGCCAGAACTAAAAGTCAATTTAATCGTATTACCCCGTGTCATCCGCGTGTATTCACCCGCTGCACGTATCTTCTACACCTCGGCTCAACTGCCAAACGCTCCCGCTCAATTTCGCCCTTCATGCCAGACAACTACACCCAAATATGCAGTCCGACTTGCCTGCCGAATGCCTTCCGTTGTTTAGCTAGCTGTCCAATACTCTCGACCAAATTGTACTCGAATCCGCCACACCACGACGCAAACCAGCAGGAAAAAAAAATACGTGTCGCTCTAGTGTCGGTCAACACTTGAATGACAAGATTCCGCCAGTGGTCACACCAAGTGACCACGCTTGGCGCGAAAACGCGCACGACTGGACACGCGCAAGCGCGTTACCATCAATCAATATTCTTAACATTGTACAAGGTTGTCCCGCCGACCGCCAGAGAAAAATAATTTATTTCTAGTTCACTACGTTCAAACGACATAACTTTTTTTTATTTTGCCAGAAAATGTCGTCTCAGATGATGTCTCTGATATAAAGAATATAAAGAACATTTTGTGTCTATACTGAGTGGGCTTTAAGGATAAATTTATGAATTTTTATTTAATGAAATAAAATATATTTTGACCAAATTATTATACTGAATTTATTACATTATCACAGCCATTTTGACTGTGATAATGTAATAAATTCAGCATAATACTTCTACATACCGGTACTTTTAAAGGTACATGCCCAATCAGTAGGCCCAAAATGATCGTGATAGGAATTAAATAAGTGTCACTAATTCCACCAGTTTTAGAATTACTTCTTTCTTTCTTTAGCTTATATTTAACGGCGGCACTGGCTGTCTCCCAAGAATGGGAGAAAGAACGGAGGTAGAGATTTTTTGAGAGAAGCCGGTAATTCGTATTTACAGAGCAACTACGAATTATCGGTACCCATTTATAGCTGGGTGAACTGGAGCAGTGTGGATAAAGTGTCTTGCTCAAGGACACAACGCACGCACGCGACACACTAACCATTACGCCACGGCGCTCCACAAATGCCCGCTATACAGATCTAATCATTTAGTAATCTTTATTTTACTGATATATAGTGACGCGCGATGGTATCAGACTATTTTCATATGCAAATGAGGCATGACATTTTTTAATTATTTCTACTAATTAAATTCGTCGGACTATAAAGTATGATCATTGCACATTAAAAAATAAATACAGAGAATGAATAGTAATGTCCGTTAGCATTTTAAGGTGTGGAAATTTAGGTGTAATATAAAACGTATAATAATGCCAATCAATACGTGGGGTAATGGTGAATGAATGTTTATTTTGCCAGAAAATGTCTTGCCTACTGAGTGGGCATGTACCTTTAATCATCAAATATATGCAGTCGTTAGTTCTATTTGAAAAATGCATTTCGGGATAAATAAATGATTACTCCCTCAAAGTATACTGGAGTTTGACTTGCGACAACTGTTTTAAGCCCACATTCTCCAGCTATGACTGTTTTAATAATGTCAGTAATCTTGTCTGACACAGTAATTGACAACCACACCATGACCATACTGTAAATACTACGTTCCTAAACCAGACGGTACGTGTACACGTGTGTTTAAGAAACTGTGGGCTCTCACTGGCATGTATACACGTCATAATTATTTCTCTCGTATCTTTCCAGAAAACCTGTCTGAAGCTACACTGCCTCAATATGAAATGGCTGTCAGATGGAAAGTGCATCGGGCTGAACGTGTCTGCCAATATAAACTATATCGCAACAGTACGACTGACACCACTCAGTGACATCACCATACTTAAAGCCAATCTGATGGCTGATGACGTAATCACGTGGTTTTACCACGTGTTCATGGACGTTGAGGTGCAATCGGAATATGGTGCGTCGTTCTTTTCGTGGCTATGTGGCGCACAGCTGTTGTACGTAGCAGATACGACAGGAGGTTCACTGTCCGATCGGAAGCTTCTCTACTATGACGTCAGACTACAGATGGTAGTAGCCTCGTTTGATGACCCAGACGACATTATGGACGCCATCTTGCATCTAGAAAATAGAACAATGGACCTATTCTACATTGACTCCGAATATGTGTTTAATATTCAGTTCACTGACAACCAGCCGGATGTTAACTTTAACATTGTGTCCGACGTCAGCATGCAGTATAATGATGCAGAATATCACTACACAGACGACGCGGTCGGCTTGCCTTTGCCGGAACTGTTGGAGATTTACAACAATGTCAGCAGCGAATTCCAAGGCACTCGTACCATCATTCCTCACGTGCGCGTGAATGACGACTTGGTCGAGTGCGAGTTAACCACAATAACGGTGCGTGTTACACATACAAATGTCCGGTCATGTGCCGTGGTAAAACTATCAAAGCAAGATTACAACTGGACCGCTACTACAACCGGTATACACATGCCTGATATTAATCAAGACATACTCAACGCAGAGTTTCTATATGATCCCAATGGCACGGTGATCGTCATATGTGGAGATAATTTCATTTCAAAGGTTAACCGCTTTCTCCAGCAATACAATGACGGCTCAAGTGGTTCTAGTGCTGAAGGCATACTGACAATTGTCAGCCTTTGTATTTCACTCGTATGTCTTATCTTGGCATTTGTCACATTCTGTCTTTTCCGTCAACTGCGAACGCTGCCTGGTAAAAACAACATGGCGTTAATAGTGTCTATTTTCGTTGCACAGGTAATGTTCATCATTGCCATGTATGGTGGGTTCGACACGGATTCGACAGCTTGTATTGTTGTTGGTCTGCTGTTACATTTATGTTGGCTGCTAGCGTTAATGTGGATGAATGTCTGTACGTTTCACGTGTTTCACCTGTTTGCTCTGACAACCGGTTCTATGCCGAGAAACGTTGGCTGGAAACCCATCCTCTGGTACAGTACGTACGCTTTGGGAATATCTGCGGTATTCATTGCCATAAATATTACTGTATCATTGTTCAGCTCCGATATGTCGGATGTCGGGTACGGTGGTGGTATTTGCTACATTTCATCACCACGTATGGTAGGTTATACATTTGGTATACCCGTCGGTCTAGTTGTCTTGGCCAATATATGCATGTTTGTGACGGTAATTGTTCAAATTAAGCGGGCGCCTGTTGTCGATAGAAACGTCAAAAATCAGCGCAATGATATCCTTGTCTTCGCTAAGCTCTCGTCACTTACCGGCGCATCCTGGTTGTTCGGGTTGTTATTCGACTGGACTGGCGTCGTCGTGTTTTCTTACTTCTTTATCTTGTTGAACGCTAGTCAAGGTCTGTTTCTGTTCCTGGCGTTTGCATGCAATAAGCGTGTGTTTGATATGTACGTGAAGCGAATAAGGACGGGACGAGAGGTGACCTACAATAGTTCACTGACGATCGGCTCAACCACCACGACAATGTGATGACTTCAAAACAGTTTACCCTTAACTTAAAATGCGCCAAACGATAATTGTCGTCTGCTGTTGTTTCATATTTTGTCATTTTCTCTGTAATACCATCGTTTGGCATGCCCCCGGACCCCTATAGCATACTCGCTTCACTCCGTGGAGCTCGAAAATAGGACAAACCCCGTTCCCCAAATGCTGAACCGCCTCTGAGAATGTAACTTAAAAAATAATCATCAGGTGACAAAAGTTAATTCAGCATTGTAAGGGTTATCTGGCTTGGATTATTCGATGTTAATTTCCATATATATTATTTCATTATTCAAAAGTCGGATTATGTTGTATACAATTAAGACAATTTCCACGTAGTTACAATGAAGACCCTGTGTCTTCGCTAGCATATTGCACATTATCTGAGCACGTACTCCGGTCAAATACTCGACATTAGGAGGGTGGATGGGTCGATGATTCTTGGCAGTGCCCAATCTGGGCCAAAACAAACTGCGTGATTTGAAGCACACATTTGGAGAATGTACACAGGAATTAAATACAATTAGCAGTAGCACATGCTATTGTCGAAAACTCGAAAATTTCTCGTCTGTCAGGTTTATTATCCTACGGAACATTGTGTGGCGAACTCGGCCATCTTTGCATTCCAGCCATCAGCCAGTTTAACCTCTTCTGTGGTTCGACAAAGAACTGCCCATGTGAAGTAGGACATATGATATAATGTAATCAGACATAGAAAATGCAGGACAATGGAAACATCTTTGAATCAAAGGATGATATTGCAAAATGATTTCTGAGTTTATTTGTTTTACTGTCCTCGTTGCCGGACCATTTTAAACATCTGGCGCCCGTTTCACTAACCTTCGTACGACTAAGAAGTTCGTAAGTACAAAAGTAATATTTACAGCAGATTTGGCATTAGTAGTCGATTTCGGGTAACTTTTTGGTGGCTTTGTTCGTTCACACTTTATGGCAACGACATATAGGTGGACATCGTTTAGCATTACCGAATCACAGTAATGTGTGAAGTAAATTGATGGAACTCTTCGTGTTTAGTTTAAAGAAGCTTAGTGAAACGGGCCCGAGAAATATATGTAACTGGGGACCGTTTCACTAAGATTCGTATGACTAAAATGTTCCTAAGTGCAAAATTATGATTGTCTGCAAATTTCACATTAACAATGTGTTCTTGTAAACAATTATTGGATTTAAATTTATTGAGCATAGGCTGCATATACGTAAATCCATCAATTGAAATTTACAGACTATTCTAAAACTTACGAACATTTTAGTCGTACGAAGTTTAGTGAAACGGCCCCCTGATGTTTGACATCTGCCTGTGACTGGAGAAATGGAGATATGACACTATGACTAATTTGGCTATAGCGCCCTACTATAGCCAGCTACGACCGTACACTATTTGTTTGAAGCAACATGGGTGATCCACCAACCGAATGGCGAACAGTGCAGTCCCTGATCGGACTGTGTGTATGTATGTGCATGATGATCTAGGGCTGCACGGGTGATCCCAACTTCTCCAGTGACTGGAGAAATGGTGCTTATTGGTTTTCCGAACTGTGAAGATCCAGATCAACCTAGGCATTCAAACAGTCTGATCAGCATCTACACTGTTCGCCATTCCATCAATGAAAGACCCGCCATGCTACTAACAAGCAATATATACATGTATTGTATATTTACCCGGCTACACGAGCGTGTTATTTGATCAGGAGCTACACTGGTCACAAACGCCATACGCCCCATTTATCCAGACTCAACCACATATCGGGATTATAATCATCAATGAAACACCCGTTATGCTTAAACAAAACAAACAAATGCATATACAGTGTAACCTCTCTAAACTGGACATCCTGGGGTGTCTGGTTTAGAGATGTTCCACTGTAATTCCGATGTAAGAGCAGTGAAACACATACATGTGTGCTTTGCAATCATGAACATTGATCAACATCAGCGATATTTAACAGTGAAATCGGTCATAATTTTACACATCGATATCGCAAGGATGATCAGTTTAGAGAGGTTCCACTGTAGAATGATATCATGCTACAGGAACGTGCTATTTAATCAGGAGATACACTGGTCACAAACGTCAGCAGTCATGCTTCTAACGAGCAATGTGCATATAGATCGTTATCATGCTACAGGAGTGTGATATTTAATCAGGAGATACACTGGTCACAAACGCCAGCAACCCGACTTCTGCAGTCGCAACCACATATCGGGATTATAATCATCATTGAAACAACCGTCATGCTTCTAACAAGCAATATGCAAATAGATCGTTATCAGGCTACAGGAGTGTGCTATTTAATCAGGAGATACACTGGTCACACACGCCAGCAGCCCGGCTTCTGCAGTCGCAACCACATATGGGGATTATAATCATCATCAGTACAATTGTCATCGAATATTGATAGCGATCAGCGACAACCATTAATTGCATTTCTCCAGATAATGAGGATTAATTTGTCTGGCTTTTTTATAACCCACCTTATCACACCACCATAATGTAGCGATAGTTATTTTGGATTTTTTTATGTCGTCCTAAGTGGCTTCGAAATGTGGTAATAATGTCAGACCCATTCCGCACACGTGCGCTCTCGAATTAGTGTCAACTTCCTACACCGTTTATGATTGTGGTACATACACATTCACCTGTGTTGAACCTGCCAATATGTCAACGTTTCTGAACATATTTTTGGAATCTCGACTCGCAATCAAGCAGTTTTATTGGCTGAGCTTGATTTTAAGCACCGCAAACATTGGCAAGTTGATGATTCCAGATATAAGGCATGGCTCCATTGAAACCTACAGCTCCCGCCTCCCCAACGGAATTAGATCATGTTTGAGTAGCAGGAATTCTAATATAGTGCTATCGATTATCAGTACATGTATATATATTGACCGAACCCACCACTAATTGAAACAGAAGATATCTCGGTGCTATATGATTGTTTAAATGTACATGTATACATATGCTTTTGCTTATTTTCGCTTGCTGTTAATGCTTTTATATGTCTGAAATCATAAAAACGTTAAACCGCTATAATTTACTCATTTAAATAGGATTATTGTACGGTGTGTGAAATTTATGTTTTATACAATTAATTTAATTAAACATGTGCACAAAAATTATACTTTCATATCCTTCGATTTTCTTCTACTTTTCAGTATGTTATTAATGGGTATCTATGGAAGGAAATAGCACTGAGATACCTTCTGCTGCAATTAGTGGTTGGTGCTATGGTATATTGATTGGACTAATAGTGTTTAGACTGTGTGTCCGTCCGTATACGTGTTCGTTTAATTTGTGTAAATTCCCGACGATTGTTCTCCCCACCTACGGCACGAGCGCGGAAAAGTTGCAATTGATATGTGGCTGTGATCAATTGCAACTTGTGGGATTTCTGACCAATCTAGCTCCTGTACCAGAGGATGAGTTTCCAGCCAACGTCTCTCGGCATGGAACAGTGCAGATCCTGATCAGACTGTGCAGATACACAGGCTGATCTGGATCTACACTGGCTGCTATAAACACATACGCCACATTTCTCCAGTCACAACGGCATATGTGCACAGGTCTCCAGACCGCAACTCAAATGGCTATATCATTTCCAGAACATGTCGTACAGCAGGGTCAGGATTAAAACATAAAGGTTGATTTATTCTCTGAATACCTTACAATATTCGTAGTTAAAAATGTTAAACGTTCGGTCAGCGAACTGCTTTGATATAATCTCTACAACACCTCTGTATTTGACTGATATCATCCATACATTTTATGTGACAGAAAAAATATGAGACAATCGTGCTGTATCAGACCACGGCTTATATATTATTCATTTCAGTAATTATTGAAATCCATTGAAACCCATTGAACTTTCACAATTCGATGTATTAATTCGAGTACATGCATACCAGTAGTTAAGTGGGACAAATTAATAAGCGGTGATGTTTGTAACTGCGGAATAATACTACTACATTGCAACCTCTCTACAGCAGCCACCCATGGGAAGACACAAAATTGGTAATTGTAGAGAGGTGGCTGTTGTGTGGAGATTAACTATTGAGGCAATTGTCCATTTGGGACATAAATATCGGCTGTTATAGAGAGGCGGTTGTTGTAGAGAGGTGGCCGTTCGGGGAGGGTCGCGTGTATAGTATTTCCAGACACGCTATTATCAGGATCGTCATCGTATATCGGTGGTTACAGCCAGTTCATGTTTCCGTTGAAAGAGCGGTGGCACGGCGGTGGGGCTTACCGTTGAATGGGCGGTAGGGTGGTGGTGGGGTTTCCCGTTAAAGGGTCGGTGGTGACAAACTCCTGCTCCATGGCATTTTACTCGTCGCTGGAGGAGCTGGCATAGGCCGGGACATACGGTGGGACATAACGGGATGGGGTTACCGTTGGAGGGGCGGTGGGGCGGTGGGGGGGGGGGGGGCGGGGTTTCCATTGAAGGGCCGGCGGATGGTGGGGATGGGAGTTACCTTGCATGAGCGGCGGAACGTGGTGGGGGTTACCGTAGAATGGGTGGGGACTGTCGTTGAAGGGGCGGTGGGATGGGATGGGGCTTACCGTGAAAGGATGGTGGGGGGGACGGGGTAGGGGTTACCGTTGAATAGGCGGTGGTATGGGTTGAGGGTTGCCGTTGAAATGGTGGTGGGACGGGGTGGGGCTTACCGTTTAAAGGGCAGTGGGACGGGTGGGGGTTACCGTTGAAATGACGGTGGGATGGGTGGGCTTTCCGTTGAAAGGGCGGTGGGACGGGTGGGGTTACCGTTGATATGGCGGTGGGACGGAGGAGGTGTTACCGTTGAAAGGGCGGTGAGAAGGGGTGGGGGTTACTGTTGAAAGGGCGATAGGACTTACGGGGCTTACCGTTTAAAGGACAGTGGACGGGAGTGGAGGTTACCGTTGAAAGGGCGGTGGGACGGGTGTGGTTACCGTTGAAAGGGCGATGGGACGAGGTGGGGTTACCATTGAAAGGGCGATAGGACGGGGTTGCGGTTACTGATGAAAGAGCGGTGGAACGGGGTGGTGTTACCGTTGAAAGGGCGGTGGGATGGGACGGGGGTTACTGTTGAAGGGGCCGTAGGGCAGAGTGGGTGTTATCGTTGAAGGGGCGGTTGATGAGTTGGGGTTACCGTTGAAGGGGCAGTGGGGCGAGGTGTGGTTTACCGTTGAAAGGGTCGTGGGATATTTTGGATTATCGTTGAAGGGGCTGTGGGGCGGGGTGGGGTTATCATTGAAGGGGGGTGGGCGCGGTGGGGGTTACTGTTAAACTCCACGCACTTTAAACAGACCGAAATATTTTCATACTGCAGTAAAAGCAACAACCCATGGGTTATATATATTCCTTAAATGGGTTTCTTACCAGTAGGGTATCAATCTTATAAACATAAAGAACTGGCGAGGAGCTCCATCTGCGCATCACGAGATGTCAATAGAGTGTAAATAATGACAGATGAATGGACGGCAGAAATCGCCGCTGAAAATATGCCAACCTTAATTCGACCGCGACTTTAATTAATATAGAACATGTGCATCTGTTTGGAATCCACACTTAAAGAAAGACGTAAGACGGATTGAAAGAGTACAGCATCGGGCAACCAAGATAATCCCTTGATTTTATAACAAAACATATACTGTACTCATGATCAAACTAGGACTTCCTACCTTAGAGTACTGACGGGCGAGATACGATATGCTTCAAGTTTACAAATGTATTCATAATATTGACGATACTGCGGGGAAGCTTCTTTTCATTGAATGAGTCTATCACTCGCGGTCATAACTTCAAAATATACAGACGCCCGTGTCGACTAAAGATTAGAGAGAATTCGTTTGCATTCAGAGTAACTGATACATGGAATCGCGGAGACGATCAACAGCTTATAGACGTCTAAGTTTGAACGTCACAAGTTTATACCAACATAACGAGATACCATGCGCAGTCCAACAACATTAACGTTATTAATGAGTACTAATACAAGGAGCCTAAGAAGTGATAAAATGATAACGCTCTCTGGCCCGTTTCACTAAACTTCGTACAAAAGTGCAACATTGAAATCCATGATAACATGTGTTCTGACAGCCGATTTTGGAAAATCTTGCGTGGATGTGCTACATTTAACGACATGAACCCGTAGGTACAACATGGTAGCATTACAAAAATACGTTAATGTGAGAATCAATTTCATAGAAATCTTCGTACGAACATTGTTATCGTTGTCAAAGATATATCAAAGTATAATGTGCCGCAATATAAACTCATCCGTGATACGCATGTCATACCGCCTTGCGTCAGAAATAAGAAGGATGGCCGCTGTCAGCTACACGTGTGTTCGTTCAATGACAAACGTGTGTCGTTTGTCGCGATGTCTACTATTTAATAGCACAAACAACAGGTAAGTAGAATATTTAATTGATCATCTAGTAGTTCAATTAACAAGTCGTAAATATGCTGCGTTTTCAGAAAAAAGTACCTGCACATCCTGTCATCCTGTTTAAGGCTGTTATCGATAGTTACCAATAGTCGTGTTTTAAGTAGAAATTACTTTTACTGTTACAGTGACAACACTATACATCTGTAGACACTATTTACCAGTGTGTTAACCATTGTATGGTCACGCATATGTCTACGAACTCGGGTCAAATCACAGGAATCGGTTATGGATGATATGAAATGGCAGGATATGTTATAATGTTTGCGTTATCAACAAACAAGACAAGAGGACACTCCTTGAAAATATATAAAAAGCAATGTCGCACAACCCAGAGATTAAATACATTCACCATAAGAGTAGTGGACTCCTGGAACAGCCTATCTGAAGGAACAGTTACTGCTGAGAATCTAAACAAATTTAAATCGCTCCTGAATGAAGATAACTGGAACGAAAACAAGTTTTCTCCATGTTAACGATATTACCAAAAGTGACTATGTTATATATATATATATATAAACAATATACTGATACAATGACTCTACTTGTCGAAGGCGCAGACCCACAAATACATTAAAATAGTTTAAGTATTAGTGTTGTCAAGAAGAAACGTATAACCTAATAGAGGGACCTATATAAGCAATATGTGCTTAATCTAAGGTCCAACAGATCCAGGTAACAATCCACTGGTTTTCCGAAAATTCACAATTTTTCTTTACGCCTTACGGACTCATTCTCCGCTAAACAGGAAAATTCATGACACGAAATACTGATTTATTAAACACATACATATGATGTAAGTTTGAAGAATCACCAGCCTTATACTACCTGCTTAGCTACTATAGTCTTTCAATGTACAATGCCAATGGGGTAATTATAACAGATCATTTACAGGACATAGTGTATATCATCTAAGCAAGTAATATCTGTTGGGGTAAACATGTTTAATAAATATTTTCTTTGTATGTTTTGGTCCTACTATGAATATTGTAAGAAAATAACCGGTCACCCTAAACACCCCAAAGGCTGGGAAAGGCTACAAAGGCTACAAAGGCTATTCGAAGTGGCTTGTACGTCCGTTAGCGGATATTTATACCATACATTGTCATTGAATTGACTGAATTAGTATGTGTTATGATCATTGTAATCATTTTAATCATTTGAATGCAATAATATACCACAAATATACGTGTTTTGTTAAATTATCTAAACGCGCACCTGCGCCGATCGCGCCGCGCGGAATTGGACAAAGTTGTGATAACACCTATTACATATCGTTTAGCAGGTGCAGCTAAACACCGATTATACTTATTGCATTATTATCAATATAAGTCAATGATCAATCAATGACATTCGTTTAAACATGCTTTATGTATAAATACATTACGTAAACATAGGACGAATGCCGAATTTTGAGAAATCAGTTATCTACCTAGAAAATGGGTATCCACACGGTGATCAAAATATGTTTATGAGCGTTATGTACGGCTCTGCAACGAATATATCATTTACACGGCCGAATAAACGTGTAACTAGTTGTAAATGACATTTACGCTAGCTGACATGTTCCCGTCAATTAACCCATAGTATTTAGTACAGTTTATTCCACGAACATTTTCCTTCCTGTGTCCTGTATATGTAATTAACGTAATTACGTCAATTATGGGCAGTAAACTGTTCCTTTTGAAATTTAAAATTTAACTATCAGGAGGAGATGAACGGGAAGTATAACACGGCAAACTGTTACTACACTTTCTGAAATGAACGTACAAACAGTTCACAGAGTGAACCAGATGGCCGACGGCAGTACCAAGGCTATATTCATAGAAAATAGTCCCCGGGTACTCCGGTTTCCCCACCATTCATCTCACGGAGTAATGCAGAATAGACCGGAATTGGCCGCCCGCATTACTCTTATTAAACATTATTGACTGTAATATGCATCGTCTGAAATAAAATTTAACATGTTGGACCATGACCGGCGGTATGGTATGGGCCACTCACTAATATATGGGCAATTGCTATACCGCCGTGTATTATCTTCTCTTTTTCTTTCGTCTTCAGAATATGTGAAACACATTGTCATATAACCAAATAGTAACAGATAAACGCCACACCTGAACTCGAATAATTGAAAATCGTATATAACGATAAGCCGCGAAACGACAGTAGCTGGGCCCGAAAACATATTACATCATACTTTGCATAACCAAATATCGATCATTCCCGGCCTGATATGTTATGCCCTGACCAATCGTCAAATATCATCATTATATAGGATAACACTGTTACGGCTGAGTATCCATATATCACATGCACTCACACTCAGCCTTTTTCACGGTCTTACATACCGGCTTCGTGCGATAGGAGAATGAACTAGCTAGGTTAAATTAACCGCCTCATTGCCTCCTTCATTTAATGTACATATTTCGACTGTATGGCAGATATTAGTAAATTCGGAAACAAACGGGCCAACGGTCATTGACCTGCCACTTTTGGGTTCAAATGCCCGGGTTTGGAAGGTCCTCCAGCCAATTCCTACCCTTAAATATAAGATAAAAAAAAACAAAAAAACAAAGGCTGACAGATGGTACCACAAAGGCTACACTCACATAGAAAATGGTCGACAAAGGCTGATAGATGGCAACACAAAGGCTACATTCACATAGAAAATAGTCAACAAAGGCTTACAGATCGCACCACAAAGGCTGCATCGACATAGAAAATAGTCGACAAAGGCTGACAGATGGTACCACAAAGGCTACATTTACATAGAAAATAGTCAACAAAGGCTGACAGATGGCACACAAAGGCTGCATTTACATAGAAAATAGTCGACAAAGGCTGACTGATGGCACCACAAAGGCTGCATCGACATAGAAAATAGTCGACAAAGGGTAATATATGGTACCACAAAGGCTACACTCACATAGAAAATAGTCAACAAAGGCTGACAGATGGTACGACAAAGGCTACATACACATAGAAAATAGTCGACAAAGGCTTACAGATGGCACCACAAAGGCTGCATCGACATAGAAAATAGTCGACAAAGGGTAATAGATGATGGTACCACAAAGGCTGCATCGACATAGAAAATAGTTGACAAAGGGTAATAGATGGTTCCACAAAGGCTACACTCACATAGAAAATAGTCAACAAAGGCTGACAGATGGTACCACAAAGGCTACACTCACATAGAAAATAGTCAACAAAGGCTGACAGATGGCACCACAAAGGCTGCATCAACATATAAAATAGTCGACGAAGGGTGACCGATGGCACCACAAAGGCTGCATCGACATAGAAAATAGTCGATAAAGGCTTACAGATGGCACCACAAAGGCTGCATCGACAAAGGATAATAGATGGTACCACAAAGGCTACATTCACATAGAAAATAGTCAACAAAGGCTGACAGATGGCACCACAAAGGCTGCATCCACATATAAAGTAGTCGACAAAGGGTAATAGATGGCACCACAAAGGCTACATTTACATAGAAAATAGTCAACAAATGCTGACAGATGGCACCACAAAGGCTGCATCGACATAGGAAATAGTCGACAAAGGGTAATAGATGGTACCACAAAGGCTACACACACATAGAAAATAGTCGACAAAGGCTGACAGATGGCACCACAAAGGCTATATCGACATAGAAAATAGTAGACAAAGGCTAATAGATGGTACCACAAAGGGTATATTCATACGGAAAATTGTCGACATAGGCTGACAGATGGCACCACAAAGGCTATATCGACAAAGAAAACTGTCGACATAGGCTGACAGATGACACCACGAAGGCAATATCGACAAAGAAAATAGTCGACATAGGCTGACAGATGACACCACCAAGGCTATATCGACACAGAAAATACTAGTAGTCGACAAAGGCGGAAAGTACGAATGAACCGCGCCGATCCTATGCTTTTCTCTTTGTGGTTTATAATTCTCTTTCTGAATCATTGTGTGGGATCACATGTTTCCGTACGGTGTCACGTCATGTTTGTTTAGATGTGTTTACAGTAGATTACAGTAGATTGCCTTTAATATCTTTCTAATGAATTGATATATTGTGCATATACCTGAATGAAATTTTGCCTACCGCTATCTTGACACTTCGTCAATGATGTCGCATTATATTGCGTCACTACGTTCTATGACGTCATAGTCATGTGACGTCATAATCACATACATTTTCTTCTATATAATAAGTACATATAGCCTTTGTGGTTCCTTCAGTCGGCATTTGTCGTCTATATAATAAGTACATACAGCCTTTATGGTTCCTCCAGTCAGCCTTTTTTCTTCTATATAATAAGTACATATAGTCTTTGTGGTTCCTCCAGTCGGCCTTTTTCGTCTATATAATAAGTACATGTAGCCTTTGTGGTTCTTCCAGTCGGAAGCCCCGTGCAGGCACCGGGGCGGGATCAACTGATCCTGAGAATAGTGCTGCAGTAGCCATTGCTTGTCGTAAAAGGCGACTAAACTGGCTTAACGATTGGGTTCATACTTTCCGGAACCCACTATACCGGATTTGGCCCTCATGTGCATTTTTGGCTTTCTTGTATGTGAGAGTTGAGTCGGGCTATGCCCCATATATAAAAGTAAGATTAGTGCTAATCCTATTACTTTTAGGGGATGGGATAAATGATGCTGGTGTGGCGAGGGCCTGGCACCAGATCAGGTTGTTCTAATTTCAGTACTGAATATATATTTTGATTGTAAATATTGAGTTCTGAAGTTGGGATTTACCCCCCTTGGACAGGTGGATACGGGACTCGACCCCGTTGACCCGTCTGCGTGTAGACTCCCTGAGGCTTGTACCTCTATGTCAGAAAAGCGGACGTTAAACCCTATTCACTCACTCACTCTTCCAGTCGGCCTTTGTGGTCTATATAATAAGTACATATAGCCTTTGTGGTTTCTCCAATCAGCCTTTGTCGTCTATATAATAAGTAAATATAGCCTTTGTGATCCCTCCAGTCGGCCTTTTTCGTCTATATAATAAGTAAATGTAGCCTTTGTGGTTCCTCCAGTCGGCCTTTGTGGTCTATATAATAAGTACATGTAGCCTTTGTGGTTCATCCAGTCGGCCTTTGTAGTCTATATAATAATTACATATAGCCTTTGTGATCCCTCCAGTCGGCATTTGTCGTGTACATAATAAGTACATATAGCCTTTGTGGTTCCTCCAGTCAACCTTTGTCGTCTATATAATAAGTACATATGGCCTTTGTGACCCCTCCAGTCCGCCTTTGGCGTCTATATAATAAATACATATATCCTTTGTGGTTCGTCCGGTCGGCCTTTGTCGTCTATATATTAAGTATATATAGCCTGTGTGATTCCGTCAGTCGGCCTTTTTGGTCTATATAATAAAGAAATATATCCTTTGTGGTTCCTGCAGTCAGCCTTTTTCGTTTATATAATAATAAGTCCATATAGCCTAGCTTTCTGGTGCCTCCAGTCAGCCTGTGTCGTCTATATAATAATTACATATAGCCGGTGTGATCCCTCCCGTCGGCCTTTGTGGTCTATATAATAAGTAAAAAAACGATATAAAATAAAATTTACAAATGAATTATTTTGCGTCATCTTTTTACTCGTTTCGTACGTAGCGCTTATAAACATATTTTGATCACCGTGTGGATACCCATTTTCAAGGTAGATAACTGATGTCTCAAAATTCGGCATTCGTCCGATGTTTACGTAATGTATTGATACATAAAGCATGTTCAAATGAATGTCATTGATTGATCATTGACATATATTGATAATAATGCAATAAGTATAATCGGTGTTTAGCTGCACCTGCTAAAATATATGTTAATAGGTGTTAATCACTCTTTGTCCAATTCTGCGCGGCGCGATCGGCGCAGGTGCGCGTTTAGATAATTTAACAAAACACGTATATTTGTGGTATATTATTGCATTCAAATGATTAAAATGATTAAAATGATCATAACACATACTAATTCAGTCAATTCAATGGCAATGTATGGTATAAATATCCGCTAACGGACGTACAAGCCACTTTCGAACAACCTTTGTAGCCTTTCCCAGCCTTTGGGGTGTTTAGGGTGACCCGAAAATAACAGCAAACAACTTATGTCATACTCAAGAAAGTACAACAAATATAAACTGCTGATGCTGAATCGTAGGTCATTGTAATTATTTGGTCACTAATTTGAATGTTAACTTTGATGTTACAAATATATAGCAGAACATTTTGTATCCATATGCTATAATTAGAATAACGAAAGCATACCATATAAATGCATAGTAAAACTATCCCTAACTAAATATATTCCGACACAAAAATACCTAGGTACAGCTATTGTCCCGTAAATGATGAGTTGTAACCCAAATAGCACTTGCAATAGCATCTAGGTCTTCAACTGGTTAACATACTTCAAACACTAGTATGTACCATGTTCTATGATTGTAACTATACATCTATTATAACACCGAGTTATTTGTGATCAAAATCTGCACGGAGCAAACAGACTCGTAAATGACGTGAGCAATAATGTTTAACCCGTTGGGTCAATTTGTTTTGTGTTAACTGTACATAATTATACCCACTTTTTTGGGGAAAAATGGGTATATTGTTTTCGTCACGAGTGTCCGTCCATCCGTATGTCCGTACAAACGAGAGCTACATTGTGAGGTTAACCACACAGTGATGGACTTGTTAAGAGATGCTTATTCCGTTTTAACCCCGTTATAAATTGCTCTTGTGGGGTTATTTTGTATTATGGGGTTGTTTTTTCTGTTTGATTGATCTTTATGGGGTTTGATTTAGGATAGGTTAGGGTTAGGAACCCCATAGGAACCCCACAATGTACGTCTCGTAAGTACGTCCGTACGTCCGTCACGTTTCTTGTAACTTGAAAAACTTTTTCACCTTCATACCTACACGCCTGATATTTGGTATGTAGCTTCGTTATCATGTGCAGATGCGCAAAGTGAATTCGGATTTTTCATCCGACCCTCCATCATGGATTATCTCCCCCTTTCGGACTTAGCATTTGTGGAAAGTGGGTATATTGCGATGGCGCGCCATCGACTTTTTCTAGTTATATTTGACATTGTGTTGAATTTCCCTATTTTTCATTGTAAGTCGAAAAACTTTCTCACCTTAATACCTACATTTCTGATATTTGATATGTAGCTTCGTTATGATGCGCAAAGTGAATTTGGATTTTTGATCCGACCTTCCATCATGGATTATCTCCCCCTTTCGGACTTAGAATTTCACTATTTTTCCTCGTAGGTCGAAAAACTTTTTCACCTTAATACCTACGCGTCTGATAGTTGGTTCGTAGCTTCGTTTTGATGTGCTGATGGGCAAAGTGAATTCGGATTTTTTATCCGACCCTCCATCATGGATTACCTCCCCCTTTCGGACTTAACATTTGGGGAAAGTGGGTATATTGCGATGGCGCGCCATCGACTTTTTCTAGTTATATTTGACATTGTGTTGTCATGCACCAAGCTGGCATTGCTGAGACACGATCACACTATAGAAAGTGGTATAGAACTGAGCAAGGTAATAAAGTATAAATATGTAAGTATAGGTTCCAAACGGCGAGAGATGAATACACAAATGGTAAGATAGACATGTTCCTATGTAGCATATAGTCGCATTTGTGTTTGTACATATGATGTCATGTTTCAGCTGTATTCCAAACTTGTAATTGGATATTAATAGTATGCCTTTTTCACGGGGTACCACGCCCCCAGATTATATATCAATACACATGGTAACTGCTAATTAATAATATTACCACTAGAACCCGGTGATTTGTTGTTATAATGACATACAGAGATATGTAGGGGTACAATTAATATGGCTGGAGCTGTCCATTTACAATAGAATGCAGAAACATTTTATTTTCGTACTATCCACGTAAAGTACATGACACTGCAGCAAGTAAGGTAATGTAATGTAATGAAATTACATATTGTACAAGAAAACTCTTGTTGACTACGTTGTACACCATAGTCAACAAGAGTGTTCTAGTACTATAGACGTAATTTCATAACAACATCAAGTACGTTTTAACAACCCTACAGCTATGTTGAAGCTACGTAGCTGGTTTACGTTTAGAGTTATCTCATCAATTCTAATATTTCTATTGGAACTTCAAACACTCGACAAATTTTCCCAGTGGCCGTAGGTTCAGGGATAACTTTCAGCACAGACTTATTCACCCACAGGTCGTCTTCCCTTCTTGGCCATCGGAAACGACCTTCAACTGTCCCACTATTTTCCATAAACACGACATGAAGTTCGTCATCATCATTATCTATATCAACGATATTTCCTATGTACCGTTTTCCATCATAGTTTACAATCACAAAGCTATCTACGTTCAGTTCAGGTGATTGTTCCGCTCCGACGACCTGATTTTGTACGACAACATTCACCGCATTCAATTCAGCGGATAGTTCATCTCTAACGGCCTGCTCTTGTGCCTCAACCTGTGGAACCTTCACCGTGTCTGTTTTAGTCAAAACACTTGGTGCCTAACCACATGAGACAATGGAACTAAACCCTTTATCCGTGAAGCAATGCACACATGACACACGTATACTTGTACCGAATGCTAATCTGTCCTACTGAAAGACCTACCTATAACTGAATGCAAAGCAATTGTACCTTTTACATTAACTCTTGTCAAAATTTGATTTGTTCTGCTTAAACTCATCTCTTGTAATGCAGATGTACTTTTATCTGGCTCTGTACTATTGGCCCAAGCAAAGAAGTCGGTGGCATCTTGGATTACAGCTTTCCCCCTGCTTTATAGCATTACCTGCGTTAGGTTAATAGGTTTGCTTAATTATTTGACATTTTCATCATAGCTTTTGTCGAGCCCGCGAAAGCGGAAAGCGAGACATAGAGTCATCGGCGGCGGCCCCAGGGTCAAGGTCAAACTCTATGTTTTTAATACTTTCAATGTTAAAGTTTTCGTGTTACGATCATACTTCAACACCTTATCAGCTACAGTCATCAAACTTTATACATGTACATACCTTTATTATGATATGTAGATGAATATACAACTATTAAATTTGTTTTTCTTGGGCCCAGGGTCAAGGTCAATGCGGAACAAGGCGAGACATTCGATTCCGCGGAATTCTTGTTGTAACATATACATGTAGTTGAAACTGTCACTCATGTTTAGAAAATATCGCATATGCGATATAAGTGCCGTAGTTTTGTAATTAAATGTACGTATCTATCATGAAACTGCAAGATTGATAATAAGTAGCAAACGGGCATATAATTAACTTATAACGTATTGCCACTTTGACTCAATTATGCGACTCTATAAGCAGGACTCCAGGAAACAAGCAACGTCATTTACGGGACATCGGTGACATTTACGGGACACTGACGTTATAGCTCTTCACATATTAAATATGATAGAAGAGCTGTATACTTTACTCTTTAGAAATCAAGTACACATTGAATGTGGTGAACACTAATGCAATATGCCATATTGCTTGAGAAAGGCAACATCTACATGACATCACAATATGCTACAACATTTATTTGTAACATATTTGGAGAACTGATGTCAGTTCCAGCGATTTTCAAATAACATGGAACAAACTAGCATGTTTAATAAATATTCAGTGTATACTATTAATACAGCAAGCATATTATCATCTATTTGATCTTAGTAATGATTAAATATGATGGTAGAGGATGACCAAAGTTACTTGCACGAGTGATCATTTGCGGGACAATATTTATCATTTACCGGACGATATCGTGCATGCTATTTTCTCAGTACACACTACTCCACTTTAGATTATGTAAATGAATACACGTACACGAGTTATTGTTTAACACGAATGCACCATAATAATTCGCTAGATGGCTGGATAATGTAACTGGGGAAGAAAATAGATACTCAGACAACAAATTGGAAAACAACGAAACACTTGCGTCAATGATTTTCATACAAAAAGGCGCCAAATACTCTCCAATTTCAGCATCGTCTGTCACGTGACTTCGGTGGACTCCAACATATTAAATGGAACACACTTATTTAGCAAAAATGTGTGCAATTTCCAACGTGTCATATGTCATGGACTCGTAGGTGATGTCCCCGTAAGTGATGACCATGTTCTGTTTTAAATAGTTAACTTATGGTGTGTATATTTTGGAACGAAGTACAGAAGAATGACCACGCTAGAAACATAGACTGGTGTTCTCCGTACCCAATGTAAAATTCTGGAGGAAGGATGGTTTTAATTAGATAAACATATTTAATGATTCGTGACGGACTCGTAAATGATAACTGGAAAATTACTCTATAAACAAAACCAATTTGAATGTTAGCACGTGCCTCAGATATAACTAACACTGAAAACAAATAACTGATTTCCTGAATATTGAGAGTATAGAGAGTCACTTACACGCGTTCTGAAGTATTATTCCATATAAAAAATATGGTACGCCCAAAAATATAGCCTGCACTCAAATATTTTACTATTAGTAGATGGGAACACATCAAAATAATATACCAGGCATATATTACAAGGCGTTTGGTGAATTATTATGCGCGTTTAAACGCTAGTGACATCAATTGTCCCCCATAAGTGAGAATGAGTCAAATTTATGTACAAGTACGGTGGATTAAATTACGGTGGATTAACCTAAAAAAAAAACTGTCTGTTCCACGTTTTTCTGCCGACGAACTTTTGGCTATTAAGCACATTAAATCTAAAAACTATTTTAAATGCAAGTACTTTTTCATTAATAACAAAAAAAGTCGCCCTTCCCAAAAAAAATTATTTCATGAAATTCCTTCATTCTACTTTTCTATCTGTGCCTAAATTAGTATACATGTTTAGCACAACGAGATGAAGAAATAATGCTATAGACTTTCAAATTCTCATTAATGTTCCTTGCCTTGGTGATAGCTTCACATTTCTGCATCTTCGCTGTCTGGCCCATATTCAACGGGCGTATTTTGTGACTTGCGGCACTCTTGTTTAATGATGAAATCCAGCAAGCAGTTCGATGCTACAAAAATGTTGAAAATCTGATCGCACGTGACATTTTAACATTACAATCCTGCATTCAATTCTTGATTTAAGGCTATTACTTCATTATAGGAACAAATTTCAAAAAATAAAAAGATGGCTCATCGCTAAATTTTGCTGAAAAATGATTTTATGCAAAAAAAAGAAGAGTTTTAGGGTGTTTAAATACGTGTAAAAGTTGGGCAGGTTAACGTGAAACAGACAGTAAGAAAGCAAGTTAGATTTTGAAAATCGGTCCACAAATTAAAAAAATGTTTTAAAAAAAATCTATTTTTAGCCCCCATGTTAAATTCCCATAGAAAAATAGTTTTTTCCCAATAAAATCAATATTTGTTATTGATAAAAAATTACTTGCCGTAATAAAAAAAAATAACTTGATTACTTTTAAATATTTTTTAGATTTAATGTGTTTAATACCCAAACGTTTGTCGGCAGCAAAACGTGGAACAGACAGTAGTAATTGCGAAGGTAACCACCTTCTCAATTACTACTATCTGGTCAGTAGCCTATTTCATCAACATTGCAAAGTATACTTTACTAGCAAAGTATACTTTGAGGGAGTAATCATTTATTTTTCCTGAAATGCATTATTTCATATAGAACTAACAAATGCATATATTTCATGATTAAAAGTATGCAGAATTATTATACTGAATTTATTACATTATCACAGCCAAATTGGCTGTGATAATGTAATAAATTCAGTATAATAAAAATTAATAAATTTATCATAAAATTGAAAATTTCTCCCTCAAAGTATACTTTGCTACTAAAGTATACTTTGCAATGTTGATGAAATAGGCTACTGGTCCTGATTGATCAAGTGTTGATAGGTTGATGAAATAGGCTACAGGTTCTGTTCAAGGCACAGGTGATTCTAGCGTGTCTTGGATGGTCAATTATTGTTTGTATATACATGAAATACGTTTCTAAACAATGTACAACACAATTAAAATGCACCCGGGTGTAATAATAATAGTACATGTACTTAGAAAGGTATAAAACTCCCATTCGCCACCATTGAAACAAAAAGCCATGCGATGTAGACATCTGGAACTCGCCTATACAACGCATTACAGCGTGTCGAAACCGCTGCTTGTGGTGGGTTTTTGGCATAGATTTTACAGTTGCTAATACATTGACATAAATCTCAAAAGATTTTGAGTGTAAACTGCACTAAAAACGTGTCTCACTAACCTAAATGCGCTTTTTAAAATACACCTGATTAAAAATGAATGGTAGCCGCCATCTTTAAAAGTATCGAATCATGTGACACGCACTGATTTGGTTGGCTAATGGGAAATGACGTCGGTCTCCAGTAACCAACCAACCAAACTACTGCGTGCATGTGATTGAATTATTTTCAAAGATGGCGGCTATGAAAGCCGAAACACGCCAAATGCCTGTGATGGAGGCGGGGAGAGCATGAGAGGGGTATCTCCTCCCGTTACTGTCTGTTTCACGAAAGCTGCCCAAATTTTACGGCTATATAAACAATTAAGAATTAAGGAAAAATTTCTTTTTATTTCGTGAAATTTTGTCAAATATTGATTTTATTGCGAAAAAACAATTTTCCCATGTTAAATCCCCATAGACATCTTCACTCCGTGAAGATGTCTATGGGGATTTAACATGGGGACCAATTTTTAAAATTTAACTTTTGTTTTCTTAGTTAGATCATATCCAAGCTATCTAGTTGGGGTGTTCGGTGGTTCTCCCCAGGAAATGTTTTGATTTCTACTTGCAATATCCAGCGTTCTAATGCGTTTTAGAGCTACCGTTCGCAACTATGTAGTGTATATATATATCGGACATATCATAATCTGAGACACAGTGCCATTAAACACTTAACCAATTTCAACATTTTGTAGCCGTGCGGTGCAAAGATATACTACACAAACGACAGACCAGACAAACAATGCTGCCCAGTCACCGTCGGCAACTTCGGACGTCGATAGCGAGGGAGCAGAGGTTGACCCCAAGCCATTGGATGCAGAAAAGGCTCTGAAAGAACAGAAAGAAAAGTTCCAAGATGAGCTGAAGGATCTACAGGTACGTAGTGTTCTACCCGTGCTATTTTTGTTTGGCACACAGAGCTCGAGATAAGTTTTGTATCTAAAGACTTCAATGCATATTTTACTTTCACAACTTTGTATTTTACTTTTACAACATTTCTATTAAATAGGGAACACATGATAGCAATTAAAACAAATTTAAAATTCGCTTATTTGGAATATAAGCTCAGCTGAGTAAATTTTCAACTTTATTACAGTATTTTCACTACTCGATTTGAAAATCATCAATGCATATTTTCACATCGCTGCGAGTATTTTGTACTCCCACTTTTGATAATCAATGCATATTCTGCTAAAATAAGCGTAAAATAGGCCAATACGCACTGTATCTGGAGATCTGGTACCTCGTCATACCCGACTACATGAATTGATTGATTGTTTGGAATATGTTGTTAATCCTTTTGCTAATATTCCGCTAGCAATTGTCATGTTTGTGCCTAAATATTCCATTCCGTTCTGATTTTGGAATCTACAGTCTGTTTTACCCAGTCACCAGTACTAGAATATAGTGTCGACCTGTTAGGACTTCAAAAATTACTCTTTTTTTCTGTGATTATGTTATGATCAAGTCTATTCAACGGGAAAAATCTGTAGTTGTCAGACCATTTCCTACGCGTTTTCTAGCCTTACCTGATAAACTTGATATCAAAAGACACTGGGATGGTATTCTATTTATCAGGCTCGGTTCAGAAACAAGGAAACGGTAGGAATTCCTCGGCGAGCCTTGGAATTCCTTCGCATTTCCTAGCTTCGCCTGATAAACTTGATAACAAAAGACCAGAGCTCATATTTTACAACTTATTTTAGCAGAATACGCATTGCTTATTAAAATTGGGAGTACAAAATACTTGCAGCAATGTGAAAATATACATTGATTTTCGAATTGAGCAGTGAAATTACTGAAACAAGTTGAAAATTTACAGTGTTTTAGACAGTTTGCAAGTAAATTTTCAACTGCATTACAGTATAAATAAGTGAATAACTCATAATACATTACACTCAGTCAAATAAGTGAATGTTTAAATTTGTTTTGATCATTTGTTCCCTATTTAATAATGAAGAAAATCAATAATCCATTTGTGAAAATAAAAAACGCATTTAATAATAATTTAAAATCAGAGGGCACCGTAATACGGAACTACTATTTATCAGACTCGACTTGGAAACCAGTAGCCGATTTCATCAACATTGCAAAGTATACTTTGAGGTAGTAATTATTTATTTTTCCCGAAATGAAGTATTTCATATAGAACTAACAACTGCATATATTTGATGATTAAAAGTATGCAGAATTATTATACTGAATTTATTACATTATCACAGCCATTTTGGCTGTGATAATGTAATAAATTCAGTATAATAAAAATTGATAAATTTATCCTTAATTTGAAAATTTCTCCCTCAAAGTATACTTTACTAGACAAGTATACTTTGCAATGTTGGTGAAATATGCTACTGGAAACGGTAGGAATTCCTCGTCGAGCCTGATAACAAAAGACACTAGCCTGATATTCTCTATTTTCCATCAGGACAAGTACATGAGATCCCTGGCGGAGACGGAAAACGTGCGACGGCGACTTAACAAGCAGGTGGACGAAGCGAAGGTGTTCGGCATACAAGGATTTTGCAAGGATTTGCTTGAAGTTGCCGATATTCTAGGCCAAGCCACGGAGAATACTCCAAAGGACGAAATCAAAGGCAACCCGCACTTGAAAACGCTCTACAATGGCTTGACATTAACGACGTCGCAGATGCATAAAGTTTTCAATAAGCACGGACTTGTGCAGATAACGCCGGCGGAGGGAGAAAAGTTTGATCCTTACGTTCACGAGGCCCTGTTTCAGGTTCCGACTCCCGAGTCGGAGAAAGGCGGAACTGTGGCGATTCTACAGAAGTCGGGATATAAACTCTGCGATAGAACCCTACGACCAGCGTTAGTAGGCGTGTTTAAAGGTTCATGAATATGACTAATGACAGCTGTATTGTATATGCGACTTGTCGTGACAAATAGAGGCTTATGATTAAGATGGTCGACCAGTGTAGCCCAAGATCAGATGCGAGGGCCTACGCTGTCAAATTTTCGTGTAAGAAACATTCTAATCCTTACAATGCTGAATCAAAACATTTCGTCGGCTGTATATTTTCTCGTCAAAACCATGTTTTTACAACACTTTAGAATCATTTGCAATGGAAATGATTCTAAAGTGTTGTCAAATCATGTTTTAATTGAGAAAGAAGGCCAAACATAAATCGGCAGACGACAATTAACGTTTCCCGCCTTTTAAGGGTTACTAGTGCTAACAGAAACATTAGAGCAGACTGTCCGTAACTCTGTAGTAGTGCTAAGTGACCACCAGGGGCCTATTTCATCAACATTGCAAAGTATACTTTACTAGCAAAGTATACTTTGAGGGAGCAATCATTTATTTTTCCTGATATGCATTATTTCGTATAGAACTAACAAATGCATATATGTCATGATTAAAAGTATGCAGAATTATTATACTGAATTTATTACATTATCACAGCCATTAAATGGCTGTGATAATGTAATAAATTCAGTATAATAAAAATTAATAAATTTTTCAAAAAATTGAAAATTTCTCCCTCAAAGTATACTTTGCTACTAAAGTATACTTTGCAATGTTGATGAAATAGGCTACAGGAGCTACACCGATTAAAAATTCAGCATGAGTGTTCAGTGACCAGGATCTGCACTCAGGGATTCCGTTGGTGATCGCCACTTTCGCAATTGGCGATAAAAAATTACAAAAGTGATCAGGAGCTACATTGGTGATCAGGATTAGTTATAATGAGGAATGATAAAAAAAAGGTGTGAGTCACAGTTTGAATTGCCAACGTATACGGTAGTTTGGATGACAAATGACATTTTTTTCTGGAAAATATTGTGAATTTTTTATTTCTCATTCTCTGACCTATATTTTGTGACCACCATTTGAACTTGATTGAAATAAATAGTCACAACAGATAATTTGGTCGAAGTGAGAAATAGTTGTGAATAAAATCAGATTTTACGATACTTAATATTTTATGATTTTATTTGGAGTTCTGGAGACATTTTCAATTATAGTAAATTATTTACAGCCGGACCTGTTGATCTGGATCTACCCGTGCAGGGCCCGAAAATAGCAGCTTTTACCAGTAGGTCTGGGACCTAACGAGGAAAAAAGTGAAAGGTCCGAGGAATTTTTGGAGGGTCCGAGAGGATATTCGTAAGAAAAACGGTAGAAATATGTGTCTGTTTCATACCAAATGACTCGTCACACCATGTGTAAATACTTGAATATGTCACCAAAAATGATCTTATAAGACGATAATCGTAACGGATTTAGCATCGCCACTAATGATGATCGCAATTTCGATTTTATCACAGGTCCGGTGGACTTTTTGCTTGTAAAATATAAAGGTCCGACATTAAAATTTGCAGGTCCAGGACCTCGGACCAGTGCTATTTTCAGGCCCTGCGGCATGTAATAGCTTGACGAGACGGTCATAAATATAACCTATAGCTCCAGATTTTGTTGGTCAACAAACATAATTGGTGGTTTATTCACATTTCTAACTGCATATGTGGCTGTAACTGGAGAAATTGTGCTTACTAGTATGAGTTTTATGACCAGTGTAGATCCAGATCAGCCTGTGCATCTTTGTTGTCTGATTAGGATCTGCACTGTTCGCCATTCCATCAATGAAACACCCATCATGATTCTAACAAGCAATATAGATTGTTATCCGTCACAGCAAAATATGTAGTTGATCAGTGTCTGTGTACATGTAACATAACCATCTTAATCATTGTTAAATTGCATGCTCTGGTGGACAGTGTCGACTACTGCTTAAATGCTTAAACTGTATGGAACGGTTTGCTGTTTGTGTGTTATTGGACCATAAGTCTCTGTCCAAAATTTATATCCCAGTAAACTCCCACGCCGAACTACTTTCCGTAACCGTGAGGCGCAGTTAAAATAATTCTTAAGAAAATGGAAGATAAACACATATTCTTGATGAATTTATTTCAAATGCTGGAATTATAAGGAATGAATGGCCTTTTTGTGGAATTTATCGGGGATATAAACTTGGAAAAGTCGCGGGAATACTGGACGAGGCCTTCCGGCCTTCGTCCAGTATTCCCGCGACTTTTCCAAGTTTATACCCCGATAAATTCCACAAAAAGGCCATTCATTCCTATAATATTGGCCTAATCTGTGCAGTAGTATGGTTATACTGGGCTTTCTTATGTAAGTTATGGCTGCAGTCAAGTCATGAGGTAACTGCAGTGGGTGGCAGATGGGAACACACAATGGGTAATTTAACGATCGGGGTTCATCCTTATCGGAATCCCGACAGACCTGGTTTGGCCCTCGCATACATCTTTGGCATTTTGTATGTGACAGTTGAATCTGGTTATACCCCTTATAAGAGTAATTCTACCTGTATTACTTGTAAATAGGGTAAGGGGCCAAGTGACTTTGGTGCGGTATGGACCTGGCAACAGGTCGGGTTTATTCTAATTTCAGGGCTGAATATATTTTTTCTCTATGTAAATATTCCATTCTGATTTTGGGATTTCCCCCCAATGCAGCAGGTTAAAACGGGATCGAACCCGTTTGCCAGACCTTACATGACCTTAGCTGTTGATAGGCCGTTAAACACCAATAAACAAACCAACAAACAAACCATGTCAGAGGAAACTGGGAGTTAAAATACACTTTCTCGCATGGGCTTTTGCCAAACATAATTCGGGAAATATAGTTTTCTGGAAATGATGTCGTGAACAAAATGTGTGAAAGTATACTCAGAATTTGTTGCATGTAATTATAATTCTAATTTCAAAACATTTTTGTTGAGCCTGTTTGCATGTATAGTCTTTCAGATGAGACTTGAAACCGAGGTCCCGTCTGTATATGATCTTAGCCGTTGCGGGGATGTTAAGCCCATTCACTTTCACTTTTTTCTTATTTATCATCAAAAGTATATGTTGTAACCACTCATTTGAACCATCTCGATGAGATGGTTCAAATGGTGGTCACGACATATACTTCCGATGAGAAATGAAGAAATTATTTAAACTTTTCCATCTGTAACATGTTGTAATGGATCTGTTTGCGTAAAGCTCAAAATACTGATCACAATGACACCTTTCATTTTTCAATAACTCATGAACCGCTTCACCGATTTTGATAATTTTTGGCCACAATGTGTGTCTAGGGATGGTGCTTTGTTTTGCATACGACCCACGTCCGACCGCCCAAGGTCACTGAGGACTTTATTTTCTTTTTATACTTTTCAAACGGGACGTATTATGTATTCATCTTGTACGGGCGGGCAGGCACAGCTTGTCCACGCAATAACTAAGAGTTCTACTTCACAGATTGTAACCAAATTGGGTATACACGTTTATCACAGCAAGACGAAGAAGCCTATTGCTTTTGAAAAATTTCCGATGACTGATCTCCCCTTGGCGGCCATTTTTAATTTTCTCACTCACGTAATTTTCCCACATAATTACTCGAGTTCTACTTCACCGATCGTAACCAAATTAGGATTACATGTTTAACACGGCAAGATGATGAAGCCTATTGATTTTCAGTGAGTTATCTCCCCTTGTTGACTGGCCTTGCCTCCACTGGTGTATATTGTGACCTTCGGAACTCTTATTTTTCATTTCTTTTTTATTAAGGCTGCAGCGAGGCGATTAACTTCGTTTAACGATGCCAGTTCTTGTTCTATAGGTAGTTATATATGTGACCGGAGAAATGGGGCTTATTGCATTGATGGCCAGTCTACCTAATGATTTAGCAGTGTTGTATCTGTCCTTACTGTACCCAAATCAATCAATTTAGCAGGCCTGCGAGATGATATGGAACAACTGTAGAAGCAGGACCGGTGATTGATCGACTGCATTGCGATCAGTGCAGATCCTCATCAGAATGCGCAGGTGCGCATTCTGATCTGGATCTACACTGGTCGCATGAGCCATAAGTCCCATTTTCCAAGCCACGGCGAAATTTACCGGTAAATGTAAACAGTGTTTGTGTTTTGCTGTTTCATAAGTCAAATAAATTACCAGAAATAAATAATTGTACATAAAATAAAACTGATGTCTTCCCTGTGTTGAGATAAAATGGAAATGCTTTGATTTAACGACGGCACTGGCTCGATGACCTTGCATGTCAGGACTGACTGTTTAAGTCCCCGTCCGATAGGAGGAGCTAGCACGAAGTTGTCTTGCCCAAGGACACGCCGAATTGCTGGCAGCAGGTCAAGGTGGGAATTGAACACGAGGTCTCGCGATCCGCTGTCTGACGCTCAGGTGGGAGCACGCGATGGGTAATTTAGCGATCGGGGTTCATCCTTACCAGAATCCCGACTGGAGACCTGGTTTGGCCTTCACATACGTCTTTGGAATTTTGTATGCGACAGTTGAATCTGGTTATATCCCTTATGTGAGTATTGCGAGATTCGTAATCCTATTTTAGGGGAAGGGGCCAAGTGACTTGGTGTGGTATGGACCTGGCACCAGGTCCGGTTATTCTAATTTCAGGGCTGAATATATTTGTTCTCGATGTAAATATTCCGTTCTGATTTTGGGATTTTCCGCCCAATGCAGCCAGGGTTGGCAATTTCCCGGGAAATAAGAGTATTTCCCAGGACGGCGGGAAATACCGGGAAATACTGGGAAATACCGGGAAATATGAATCTTGGTGGTCTTTTTCATTCCAAAATGTCAAGATGAGTCTCTATATTCCCCTATATCTACTATGGTTTATATCTGTGTAGACTGATAAGCCTACAGGTAAAACATTCTGCAATAAAAAAAGAAATAATAAGTAAAAAAAAAACACAATTATATTCTAGACAATTTTCTTCCCTATATACAAGTCTATGTAGTATTTGCCAACTGTCTATTTTATTGTATACGAGAACACCCCTCATTACTATAGTAACCTGCCACTAATAAAAGCTGCTTTTAGAATTTTGAGAAAATCCCTGTTGATAACAGGGATAATCCATGTACAGTGTAAGTGTAATTGTTTTACAACTTGACATGACCATATACAGACCACCTGGGTTCTTATTATACAGTATGACACAAAAGGTGTGAGAGAAGGCTGAATTAACAGCCTGTTGTCATAGTCTGATATGGTTTATTAAAGTCTCATCAATGTACATGCAAATAAGTAGACATTAGTAGGCTTTTGGCTAATTTTAACGATTTTAGGTACTGTATCTCATACGTACAATCGTGGCCCAGTCTTCACGTTAAATAAATGTCATAATAATGCAAATAAGTAATACAAATGCAAAGCATAAAACAACAGTACATTGTCAGTCATATAAGACTTGTAAGAGACTGTGTATGCATATCATGCATGCTAAGATCATTTATTCTCATTTCTTGATACCGAATATTAGTGTGGGAGAAGGTTGACATTAACAGCCTGTTGTCTAAACAGTCTGATCATGATGACGTTATCCTTGTGAATTGTATCTAGCAGACACTCAGATGCTTCCTAAAAAATGAAGAAGTAATTTACAAAAAAATAATACAACCAAAATATAAATGTCATGGTTGCCAAATATTCCACCTGATGAGTACCCCTAGTTGGGAATGAAACAGATCTATACATTGTAATTAACCCCTATATCTAATTATTAAGTTGTTGATTGTTTAATTAACTATTACTGAGCTTAAAACTTAATTTAAATAACATTAATTATCAAATAATAACATCAAAATTCATATTTCCCGGGTATTTCCCACTTTGGGGAGTATTTCCCGGGACGGGAAATACCGGTATTTCCCGCCCCCGGTATTTCCCGGCCAACCCTGAATGCAGCAGGTTAAAACGGGATCGAAACCCGTTTGCCCGGCCTTACATGACCTTAGCTGTTGATAGGCCGTTAAACACTAATAAACAAACAAACTAAACGCTCTACCGACGGAGCTAATCTGGCCACCTCCTGTGCACAGGTTGAAGTAACGGACCGAGGTCTATAAATACATTAAATATGCCTAAAAGCATCAATAAATAATTTTTATTTTTTTTTTTTTTTAACCTCTCCATATAGACTATATGGAGGGAGGGGAGTAAACAAAAGTATTTTAGCTTTTTTTTCATTTATTGATGCTTTTAGGCATATTTAATGTATTTAAAGACCTCGGTCCGTTACTTCACCCTGTGCTCCTGTGTTGAGATATGAAAATACCTTGTTATATATGTGGCAGGAGCTGCGGAAGTGATTTCTCACTGGAGATAAGAGGGCTTATGTCAGTATAGTGACCAGTGTAGTTCCTGGTCAAATAGCACACTCGTGTCGCCTGATAACGATCTATATTGCTTCTTGGAAGCATCACAGGTGTTTCATTGATGGAATGGCGAACAGTGCAGATCCTGCACAGGCTGATCTGGATATACACTGGTCGCAAAACCCAAATTCGCCAGACACAGCCACATATATCATCGGTCTGTTAGGAATATGGAAGTCAAGGTCAGCAAAGTCAAGGCCGCACAAATGATACCGAGTGGATAGCCATCAAAGTGAGGAAGCTATTCGTGAAGTTTGGTAATGATCCGACTAACAGATGTACATGTACATCCAAAATTGACCCGAAAGTTAAGGTGACCAAGGTGATGGTCAAGGTCACCAGAATGACACTGGATGGATAGCCATCTATGTCGGCATGCTATATATATAAAGTTTGATAATGAACGGATCAGAGATATTCAACATTTGGATGCATGTCCAAAATTGTTGAAGGTCACCAAGGTGAAGGTCAAGACAAATTATACTGGTAGATGTCCATCAATGTGAAGAAACTTTTGTGAGATAATCCGACAAACAGTGGCCTATTCCACCAACATTCCACCAACAAAGTATACTTTTCTAGCTAAGTATACTTTGAGGGAGAAATTTTCAATTTTAGGATAAACTTATTAATTTTTATTATACTGAATTTATTACATTATCACAGCCATTTAATGGCTGTGATAATGTAATAAATTCAGTATAATAATTCTGCATACTTTTAATCATCAAATATATGCAGTAGTTAGTTCTATGTGAAATAATGCATTTCAGGAAAAATAAATAATTGCTCCCTCAAAGTATACTTTGCAATGTTGGTGAAATCGGCTACTGATCAAGAGGTACTCGACATTTGGATGTACATGTACGTCCAAAATTATTGACATGAAGGTCAAGGTCACCCAAATAACACTAGATGGATAGCTATGAATATGGGGAAGCTATTGATGAAGTTTGGTCATGATCCGACTTGAGAGATATTCAAGTTTGGTCGCAGTCACCCGAATGACACTGGTTGGATAGCATAGCCATCAATGTGACAGAAGTTTTGTAAGGATCCGACTAATGGATCACGAGATATTCAACATTTGGACGTATGTACAAAATTATTGGCACACAGGGTAACGTCACCAAGGTGAAAGTCGAGGTCACACGAATGACAGTGGGTGGATAGCCATCAATGTGAGAAAGCTATTGATGAAGTTTGGTAATGATCCGACTATCGGATCGAGAGATATACAAAATTTGGACAATGTCCAAATATTTTCACGACGACGATGCCACCGGAATTGTGACCGCTATGTCACACTTTCCACTATCGTGGGTAAGAAAAATAATGTCACACATCACTACGTCAATACGAGCCACTTCGGGCGACGGACTAAAGTAAATTGCCCGACTTCATTTCAACTTGGCATTTTGTATCCTGTATTCATACGGTAAAATTCAAAATAATAAGAAACATTGAAACGGCATTAATGTTTGTTTATTTGGCTTCATCTCACATAAATCACCCTGTCGACAGATGCGGTCATTTTAGGCCGGGTCAAATCCCATATTTTACATGTAAAGGGGGGAAATTCCAAAATCAGAAGTGAATATTTACATCAAGAAAATATCTATTCAGTCCTGAAATTAGAAGAATCTGACCTTTGTCTCTTCTTACTATGCAGGGCCTAGTTGCTCAAAGCTTCCGTTAGCTTAACAGACTTAAATCCTTAGCATTGCTAAGGATTTAACAGTCTGTTAAGCTAACAGGTTTAGAACAACCGGGCCCAGACTGATTACGGATTGCTTTGCTGGCCGTTTATGCCAGTATACGGAGATAATAATTATAGAGTATGTTAGAAACTCAACAAATCAACAAAGGATTGCTCGGCTACCAACCTAGCAAGTTTCATGTGGTCAGTATAAACCTGGCAAATAAGTACAAATGAAGTTATTGTTCAAATATTTGATTTTTAACCCTTTCACCCCTAAGTAACTGAAATGGATTTTGATATGTTAATTTTGCAACCAATCCAATGGTCACAAAAAGATTTTCAGACTAGTCTAGTTATGAAAAGGGCGTGTTTTTGTTCTTAAAAATATGAAAATTACTTGCAAAAAGTGCAGACCCTGATGAGACGGCTCGTCTCAAGCCGGCTCATCTGGATCTACACGTTTCGCCGATACCACAATACAGGCCTGTGGTGTTGAAAGGGTTAAGGAACTAAATGCGAGAGGGCGCTAGCGACCGCAACATTTAGGTTCTGAAAAATCCAATATGTGAACAATAACACTTGCAGTTAAGCCCAGTGTACAATGCAATGTCCCATCCCAGTATTGATTTTCCATTTCTTGTCTAACAGTTAATGAATAAATTGGGTAATACACAACTTATTGGGGTTAAACGTTGCAATATGTGAAATAAGTGGAGCACAATGCTGCCCAGGATAGGTTTAGAAAGTAGGGTGAATTATACTATAGTCAAACCTGTGAATAAAGGTCAGCCATGGGAAGAGAAAAATCTGGCCTTTTTTCACAGGTTCATATATGTAGTAATGGAATAATTGTTTGTTGGGGTTTAACGGCCTATCAACAGCTAAGGTCATTTAAGGCCGGGTCAATGGGTTTAGTACTAAATCCCATATATTACATGGCAATGAACCCGATCAAAATGAAGCAAAACTAACAATTCTCGGTGTCCGGTTTACAGAGGATCGACTGTATGTACAAAGTTCCGATATTGACTACACCAACATGACCAGTATCAGGGCCAGACGAGCAATCCTAATTAGAAAACCAATGACTATATATCACAAGGAAACAAGTATATGACTATAAACCACTATCTATCACAGTTTAACCGAATCAGCAGTAACACCATCTCACTATTAACATAATACAGTAAAGTACCATAAACAAATAACCTCTCTCCACCCATTTTCATACATATTATCACAGGCATGGCTTAAAGCGTAAACTAACATATAATTACATGTTCATAGTACATGGATCCCGGCCACCTATCACTTTAATAATATAGTTTTGACGGGGGGAAAAGTGGAGATAATCCATGATCTGGAAGTCAAATTTAATCAAATAAAATGCACACTATATGCATCTACATGTACACACCACAGGGATACTACACAACTGCCTGCTTTAATCTTGCCCAGTTGTGTATTGGTGATTAACGGCCTGTGTATTGGTGTAGCACAGCTCAGGCTCAGCCAATCAAGCTGCTTTGTTGCAAGCACAATATTCAAGTATGGTGAAAAAGAAGAAAAAAAGGTACGATTTAGATTAGCGCATGGTGGTGTAATACTAAATATAATAATCTGCAATAGACAAGATTATATGGAAGGTGGGGCAATAAAAATTTTCTTATAATTACGAATACCTGTCAGTCGTGGCACTTCTAAAACCCAGGAACCCATTTCACTAAATTTTGATAAAATGTTTTTATGAAGATTTTGATGAATTCACTTGTCACATTAATGAAATTCATTACTGCTGCCATTTTCCATCTACATTTATGAGTCATTAAATGTTGTCAACTTTACAAAACATAGGCTGTCGTGCTAACTTTTTGTAAAAATCAATTTTGCATTAACAAACTTAATCGTACGAAGTCAGTGAAACGGGCGCCGGTTCACACTGTATATTCAAGCATCTCTGTTGACATGGTAAGGAAATGTGGCAAGCATTTCCCGACCATGTCTATGTATATAGAGTGAATACCATGCTACTGTATTTTGATATCAAGTTTATCAGGCAAGGCTAGGAAACACGTAGGAATTCCGAGGCTTGCCGAGGAGTGAGTGAGTGAGTGAATTGGGTTTAACGTCCGCTTTTCTGACATAGAGGTACAAGCCTCAGGGAGTCTACACGCAGACGGGTCAACGGGGTCGAGTCCCGTATCCACCTGTCCGAGGGGGGTAAATCCCAACTTCAGAACTCAATATTTACAATCAAAATATATATTCAGTCCTGAAATTAGAACAACCTGATCTGGTGCCAGGGCCTCGCCACACCAGCATCATTTATCCCATCCCCTAAAAGTAATAGGATTAGCGCTAATCTTACTTTTATATATGGGGCATAGCCTGACTCAACTCTCACATACAAGAAAGCCAAAAATGTACATGAGGGCCAAATCCGGTATAGTGGGTTCCGGAAAGTATGAACCCAATCGTTAAGCCAGTTTAGTCGCCTTTTACGACAAGCAATGGCTACTGCAGCACTATTCTCAGGATCAGTTGATCCCGCCCCGGTGCCTGCACGGGGCGGCTTGCCGAGGAATTCCTACCGTTTCCGAACCGAGCCTGCATGATAAACTTCATATCAAAAGACACTAGGATGGTATTCTATTTATCAGGTAACGTTTTATGCTCGAAAATGATCACAGATGACGTCATTATCTATGGACAGAACGTGGACTTGTTTATGTTGCGTCATTAAAATTGACGTCATTCGGTAGCGTCACGTGACGTCATCCGACCAATGGAACGTCAGTTTTCACTTTGTTGTAACCCGGATGTTTGCATCAGGTCTATGCCTGATACAACAATATGTTATCAGTCAGTTTGTTTGTTACAGGGTAGGTTACCTGATAAAATACCCATACATACATTCATAAACCCAATACATTTGTTATCATGCAGGCATACACATTCATAAACACACAACACTTCATTCATGTGTATACAATAAAACATTGGCATGGTTACACACAATCAGCATATCAAAGAGAACATAGCATATAAAGTATCATTGTATTGTGGTTGAACACACAATGGTAGGGACCTTGGTCCCTGACGCATTCACAAAATCAAGTACAAGATCGAGGCTTCTGTTACACAGAGACTGACAGCGCAATAGTTAATGTCAGTGTTACACAGAGACTGATATGCAATAGTTAATGTCCGTGTTACACAGAGACTGACAGCGCGATAGTTAATGTCAGTGTTACACAGAGACTGATATGCAATAGTTAATGTCCGTGTTACACAGAGACTGACAGCGCGATAGTTAATGTCAGTGTTACACAGAGACTGATATGCAATAGTTAATGTCAGTGTTACACAGAGACTGATATGCAATAGTTAATGTCCGTGTTACACAGAGACTGATAATGCAATAGTTAATGTCCGTGTTACACAGAGACTGATATGCAATAGTTATATAATGTCAGTGTTACACAGAGACTGACAGCGCAATAGTTAATGTCCGTGTTACACAGAGACTGACAGCGCAATAGTTAATGTCAGTGTTACACTGAGACTGACAGCGCAATAGTTAATGTCAGTGTTACACAGAGACTGACAGCACAATAGTTAATGTCCGTGTTACACAGAGACTGACAGCACAATAGTTAATGTCAGTGTTACACTGAGACTGACAGCGCAATAGTTAATGTCAGTGTTACACAGAGACTGACAGCGCAATAGTTAATGTCAGTGTTACACAGAGACTGACAGCGCAATAGTTAATGTCCGTGTTACACAGAGACTGACAGCGCAATAGTTAATGTCAGTGTTACACTGAGACTGACAGCGCAATAGTTAATGTCAGTGTTACACAGAGACTGATATGCAATAGTTAATGTCAGTGTTACACAGAGACTGATAATGCATACCGGGTAGTTAATGTCAGTGTTTTTCTTTTCACTTTTGGAGGGGGAAATACTGGTATGTGGCACGTGTTTAACAATAGCGGATTTTTTCGGCAATACACCATAACAGAATTTATTATGAAATAAACAGTTGAATACAGGGTTTTATCTTATTTTTTTAGCCAACGAGTCAAAAGCTATTTCAAAAAAATAATTAGTCATCCCATTGAAAAATTATGAGCAAGGGGATTTTTTATGACGGGGAAAAAAGAAACCTTTTCAAGGGGGCAATGGGGCCTTACATGTATATCTCTGAATATTTTGGTGAAAAAAAAAGATCATTGAATGTCAAAAGAAAACAATGATGGAATTTACCAATATAAACAAGAAAATCTGACACGAGTGCTTGTTTGTTTAACGGCCTGTCAATAGCTATTTAAAGGTCATTTTAGGCTGCATGACAAAGGGGTAGAATCCCATATTTCACCTGTACCGATGGGGGCATGAGAACTGATTATTTACATAAATGTATGGTCAGCTCAATTTTCTGGTCTGAACTTAGAATAACTGATCTTGTTGGCATCAGGCCCTCACCACACCAATGCCACTTAGCCCCACCCACTAAAAGATAGCCACAAATTTTAGATTCTATTTTTTGCATAAGTCCTAAAGGTACATTTACTACATAAAAATTATTTTTATCATAAATATACCGGTATATGTAAAAAGCTGTTGTTATGATTTGTTTGCCACGCTTAAAGATCAACGTTTTCACTAAAAGGTGAAAAGGTGACAGTACTCTATTCGACAGAGTGAGGCAAGTCTTCTTTTTATATCACTTAATTCTTCCACCGTCACACCGCTATCGTTTTAGAAAGAAATAAAGAGAACCTTGCAGTTGTAAAAGTTTTATGAATGCCTAAAATATTAAAATAATACAAGTGATACTTTTCAAGAATAAATACATTTACATCGTCAGGAATGCATGTAGAATAGAACACAAAATCTATAAAACCAAATTAACAAAAATACATATATGTACATGTATATGTATAGAAAAACACGATCAATTGACACAGAAATTATTAATTCTGTAGCCTATTTCATCAACATTGCAAAGTATACTTTACTAGCAAAGTATACTTTGAGGGAGTAATCATTTATTTTTCCAGAAATGCATTATTTCACATAGAACTAACAAATGCATATATTTCATGATTAAAAGTATGCAGAATTATTATACTGAATTTATTACATTATCACAGCCATTAAATGGCTGTGATAATGTAATAAATTCAGTATAATAAAAATTAATAAATTAAAAAAAAAATGAAAATTTCTCCCTCAAAGTATACTTTGCTACTAAAGTATACTTTGCAATGTTGATGAAATCGGCTACTGGTTAATTTAAAACAAAATGGATGTTGTGTTTTCAAACTCTCTAGCCCCATATCAAGACTGAGCAGAAGATCAGTAGCTGATTTTCATCAAAATTGCTAAGCTTATTATACTGAATTTATTACATTATCACAGCCATATGCAATAAATTAAGTACATGTATACTGGTAATAAAAATTAATAAATTTCTCATTAAATTGAAAATTTCTCCCTCAAAATGTACTTTTGCAAGATAAGTATACTTTGCAATTTGGTGAAATAGGCTACTGACTGACAAAACTATCAGCTTGAATTCTGCGGAATTCTGTCGTACACCATGAATGGCAAGATCGTTTATATGCCGGACATTTTGTGAAAAATGTGGCTGTGACAGGAGAAATAGGCCTTATCGGTTTTTCGACCAATGTATATCCAGATCAGCCTATGCCTCCGCGGTTTGATCAGGATCTGTACTGTTCTTCGCCATTCCATCAATGAAACACTTGTCATGCTTCTGACATGTATGAAATATAGATTTATTATAGGAATGAATGGCCTTTTTGTGGAATTTATCGGGGTATAAACTTGGAAAAGTCGCGGGAATACTGGACGAAGGCCTTCCGGCCTTCGTCCAGTATTCCCGCGACTTTTCCAAGTTTATATCCCCGATAAATTCCACAAAAAGGCCATTCATTCCTTATAATTCCAGCATTTGAAATAAATTCATCAAGAAAATGTGTTTATTTTGACAGACGGCAGCCATTTGTTTACATTGACAGCACTGACAGCGCACCTGTATAAAGTAGTTCGGCGTGGGAGTTTACTGGGATATAAATTTTGGACAGAGACTTGCTACGGGCCAATCAAATGTTAGGAAATTGTGTAAATATTTTTGTGCTGGAATTATAAGATTGTTATCAGGCTACAGCAGTGTGCTATTTGATCAGAATCTACACTGGTAACAAATCACATATTAAAGCTATTTCTTAAAAAAAAAAAATTGGTGCAGGTTACTGCAAATATAAAACTGGTCAGCAAAAAATATAAAACTGGTCAAGAACTATGGTGTCTACAGAGCCCTACAGGGGACGTAGATTTTTTTTTTTTAATTTGTTCCCACAAAAAAACAATTTGTTCCCTCAATTTAACAATTCGTTCCCACAAATTAACAAATTGTTAATTCGTGGGAACGAATTGTTAAATTGACGGAAAAAATTGTCATTTCGTGGAAACAAATGAATAAAAAAAATCCATGTCCCCTGCCTCCGTAGGTGTCAGCACAATAGATACATGTTCACAAATCTTGTTATTATAAAACACAAGGATACAATATTGGTTAGTAAAGCTCAGTTTATATATTGAGAATAACCTGAGAGAAACAGTTCTCAAAAACACATATTATTGATAATAAAAACGCACCACACCATTAACCCTTTCCCTGATAGAGACGACTTTTCACGCCTCTGCAGAAGATGTCTTTTGAAAACATTGTGGGAAAAGGAGAAATTGCTTGTAACAAGCAATTTCTCCTTTTCCCACAATGTTTTCTACTCTATCAGATAATTTAACCATCATTTGACCCAGCATTTCATTCTTTTATTCAGATGTTTTCGATTTGGATGAGTCGAAACATAGCAAAACAGGGAAAGGGTTAATTGGGTTCTCGGTTTGAATAAAAAACGTAACACAATTGTACATGTACAAATATTCTTCAAGACAAAACACTATCACAGTAAAATGGATATTTGGCTTCATGTATATCAGCAGTTTTCATGTTGTGTAAACTTTTATTAACCCTTACTACGCTGAATTAAATGCTGTCGTCTGCTGGAAATGTTTTATTTTCAATATTTCTCGACAGAAACCTGGTTTTGACAGCACATGAGAATCGTCTCCACTGGAGACGATTCTCATGAGCTGTCAAAACCATTTTTTTGTTAAGAATCAAAGCAAAAATTAAAAACAGCAGACGGCAATTTCGTCAACAGCGTAGGAAGGGTTAGATGTTAAGTATAAGCATAAATATCCAGCATTCTCTTATTTGGCCAATATTGACCTCAATGTCACCTATTTTCAAAGCGAAGTGAATTTGTTTAATGTCCCAGCAACAGATAAGGCCAAAAAGAGATGGGACCATAGTTTAAAGTCTCATCCGACAGATCAAAGGGATGGAAATACTATGCAAGTATTTTTCATGCCTACAGTCTGTTGCACGAAAGCTGCCCAAATTTTACGGCTATATAAACAATTCAAAAACAATATATATTTTTTTGATAATATTAACTTGAAGCAAAATTTAAGAATGAGCCTTCTTTTTATTTCATGAAATTTGGTCAAATATTTATTTTACTGCGAAAAAACAATTTCCCCATAGACATCTTCACAGGGACATGGAGTCGATTTCCAAAATTGTTCGTTTTTTTTGTCTCCTAAGTGCCTTCTTTTTATTTTGTTAAATTTGGTCAAATATTGATTTTATTTTGAAAAAAACAATTTCCCCATGTTAAATCCCCATAGACATCTTCACGATGTCTATGGGGATTTAACATGGGGAAATTTTTAAAATTTGAGAAATACTGGACCGATTTTCAAAATTTAAATTTTGTTATCTTAGTTAGATAATTTCCAAGCTATTTAGCCAGGTTTCAGAGTCAATTTCCAAATTCTTTTGTTTTCTGACTCGTCCCACAGCTCCTCCACCTCCTTTTCTCCCCATGTTAAATTCCCATAGAAATACATTTTTCGTATTAAAATCATTATTTGACCAAAATTCTGAAATTTTCCTTTAATTTAATATTATCGAAAAAAAAAACATTGTTTTTTAATTGTTTATATAGCCATAAAATTTGGGCAGCTTTTGTCAAATAGACAGTAGGGTGAGGATTACTATTGAAGTCCAATGCCATATCCCCTAGGCCACGCCCCATCCCTCACCTTTCTTTCAACTTAATTTGAAAAATATGGTTATTTTTTTAATATCACTACATTGTATTGACAAATTTAGCCGCAAGTGTGGTCGGTTGCCTGGGTAACGAGTAATCCAGACCCAGACCGGGTAATATGTTGTTTAACTCGTTCACCTCTAAGTTACTGGAATGGACTGCGCGATGTTAATTTTCCAACCAATCCAATTGTAACTAAATGATTTTCAGACTAGTCCATTTATGAATAGGGTGTATTTATTTTCAAAACAATATGAAAATTACTTGCAGTGGATGCCACTTGGCGTATAGTAGACACTAATTCCTTGATAAAGACCTTGTGCCGAAACGTTGGATGAGTGGGTTCTTGGTTACTGAAGTATTGTTCAACATATCGATGGTCTAGTAACATAGCAGTTACGACCTTATGTTACTAGACCAGCGATATCGTATTAATGCAGAAAGCTTGCTATATAAGGAAAACACCGGTAAACGACAGGTGAATTAAACATAATAAGGAAGAAAAAATGGTTAAAATGTTAACTAACCATCCCTGCTTCGTATTATTCACCCGTGTTGTAAACTAGTCTTAACACTTTCACCCCGAAGTAACTTGATTGGACTGTGATATGCTAATTTTCCGACCAATCACAACCGTCACAACTTGGTTTTCAGACTAGTCCATTTATGAAAAGGGGGTTGAAAATTACTTTCAAAAAGTGCAGATCCTGATGAGACGGCTCGTTACGAGCCAGCTCATCTGCATCTGGACTGTTTGCATAAATCGCTATAGGTTCAAAGGGTTAACAATTAATATTCAAATTTATAACAGTTTACAATATTTGCCATTTTGAATTTTAGAGATATGCTGTACTAGATGGAGTTTTATAGATTTGACAATCATATAGCGGCAAGTTGGCAAACCAGGGGCCTATTTCACCAATATTGTAAAGTATACTTTGAGGGAGAAATTTTCAATTTTAGGAGAAATTTATTAATTTTTATTATACTGAATTTATTACATTATCACAGCCATTTTGGCTGTGATAATGTAATAAATTCAGTATAATAATTTTGCATACTTTTAATCATCAAATATATGCAACGGTTAGTTCTATATGAAATAATGCATTTCTGGAAAAATAAATGATTACTCCCTCAAAGTATACTTTGCTAGAAAAGTATACTTTGCAATGTTGGTGAAATCGGCTACAGATTGGTTCAGTTTTTGACAACCGTGGTGGAACTAAATCGCGCCGTGCTGGGTCTGCTGTTGTAGAGTAGCGCAGACATCCGGATCAAACTGGAAACTCTGTAAATGAGGAGAAGCAGATTGAACTAGCAATCAGTGGATGTATACTCCTTCAGAAGAGTGACGGCAGTCACAATATAAACCCGTCGAGACAAGGGCGGTAAACAAGGAGAGACACTCATTGAAAATCAATATGAGGTTCGACCATGTCCAACAGTTTCCGAGTGCCACGGCAAATGTTTACCCATGGTCGGACATGGTGATCGTTATTGTTACATTTCCGTCGGAAATGTCATGTAATTTGAGCATATATATGCAGTACTTTCGGTACTTTGATAACCTGTTCCATTCAAATTGCTTATATACACATATATTCTGGGGCTACAGTTCATGTCGCGTTTCAAAATGGCAGACAATCTCGAATCGAGAGAACTTTAATTTACCATTTACCACAGAATAGAATTGATCCCGTCAACACAGTGCGTATGTGCCGTGAAACACGGTGCCGTGAAACATTTTTGATATCCAGTCAATACTATTTTTGCATTTTACAGCCATTTGTTGGTGTTGACGGGATAAATAGAATAGTAGGTTAGTGCCGTGAATGGGAAAAAATAATCTACTATTCTCTATGTTTTTTCCTATACAACAAGATTTTTGGGGAAAAACTGGATATGAAAAATACAACTGTCCCTTTATACCCTGGAATATAAAAATCGTGAAAATATTCTCAAACACTGCAGAGGACAAAATGTGCACATTTTGTCCTCTGCAGTGTTTGAGAATATTTTCACAATTTTTTTGTACAAACTTTTGCTAATAAGTTTGTGAAGAAAACACAATAATATAATTGCCCCTTCTTACCCTGGAATAGAACCTTTTTGCCTCCAGTGGATCCTTCTTGGCCCCCGAGCCTTCGTGAAGACAGCGGGCGTAGTAGAAGCATGCTAGCGACACGCCCTTGCGTATAAACGACGGCAGACAGTCCGTCTCTCGGGCAATCAGCTGGACGTCCGATAACTGGGCAACCCTGCGAGTAGAATTGGGTTTGAAAGCACAGTAGAAGATCCATCTCTCGAACCGGCAACGGACTCAAATAAAAGTTCGAGTCAGGCGTAGTTCGAGGGAAAGAAAGAAAATAAGACAGTTAAAATTCAATTAAATATTTAAAGGCGAATTTTGGTCAAATTAATTCCTTATCGTGGTCATCTTGAAATCAAATTAACGCCGTTTAATTTTTAAATTCATGATAATGTCACCACCTGTCAAGCGAAACAAATCAAAGAGACCGCCAATCGTGATATTCACACCTCGTTAGGAAAACAGATCAGCTGGTGACAGACATACCTGTACGAGCTATCAATAGCACTTTACATGGATTGACTGACCAAGGGACTGTGACTTCAGTTCGAGAGGTCGACTTTGTCGTAGTTCGAATTTTAGGTAAAAAAATATATGATTTGTATAGGGAAATTTATCGGGACCACAGGACAAGTTCGAATTTTCCGGAGTGATCGACAGAGACCTGTTCGAGAGATCGATCTTCTACTGTACATTAACCCATTCTATGTTGAAAATTCTTGAGTTTTCTGACTTTATTTCTACTTTAACGTATATGTTGTTACCACTCATTTGAACCGTCCCGCTGAGACGATTCAAATGAGTGGTAACAACGTATACTTTCATAAAGATTCTCGACGGGGCCCTAATAAGTGTAACAAGAGGGCCATGATGGCCCTAATTCGCTCACCTGACTCCATGAACACCAGAGGAGAATGTGACATTGAGTTCATGTGTTTTTAAAAAATTGTGCTATTTTTAGATGGCGGTCATCTTGGATTAAGTGACGACTCATTTTACCAAATCTGAAAATGCTTCACGCAAGGATCTTAACTTACTATGAAGTTTGGCCAGCATCGGCCATGTGGTTCCTGAGAAAAAGACGTTCAAAATCTCGAATAAATGGACCTTTTGGCGGCCATCATGGATGACGTAATCATCCGATTCCGACAAATATTGCAATCGCCTCGTCGATACCTTCAATTTGATATATGACACGAGCATATTCGGTCAAAAATAAAATTTGATTCCACGGGCCACGCCCATTTTTGACCTCGGGGTCACCATTTTAACACCTTGGAAAGAGCATTCTACATCGATCATTCCTACCAAGTTTGGTCGAAATATGGCGGTTCATGAGAAGACGATTTTTTAAGAATTTGTGCTATTTTTAGACGGCGGCCATCTTGGATTAGCGACGACCTCCGTTTCAACAAATCTGAAAAGGCTTCACCCATGGACCATAACTGTGAAGTTTGGCCACCATGGACCAAGCGGTTCATGTGAAGAAGAATTTTGAAATCTCTGATAAAAGAATGACCTTTTGACCTTTCGGCGGCCATCTTGGATTACATAACCATCCAATTTCGACAATAAAGGCACTAGAGTGATACCTTCGATTTGATATATAACATGACCATATTCGGTCAAAAATAAAATTTGACCCCAATTTGACCCTACGGACCACGCCCATTTTTGACCCCAGGGTCACCATTTTAACAACTTTGAAAGAGCATTGTACATCGATCATTCCTACCAAGTTTTGTCGAAATCTGGTTGGCTGAAGAGAAGAAGATTTTTGAAGAATTTGTGCTATTTTTAGACGGCGGCCATCTTGGATTACGTAATGACGTCATTTTAACAATTTTGTAATCCCCCTACCTAAGGACCATGACCATGAAGTTTGGTGACTATAGGCCCAATGGTTGCCGAGGAGAAGACGTTTGAAAATGTTCACGGACGACGACGGACACATTGCGGTAACAATAGCTCACATGAGCTTTGCTCAGGTGAGCTAAAAATATGAATCTGGCAAATACTGCAGTCTCAGATCAGACCATGGGCGGATTCAGGGGGGGGCGTACCCGGCGCGCGCCCCCCCCCTAAAATTCGCCGAGTAAAGATTTTTTACAAGTTACAAGGCACGTTTCATGCCAAGTGCCATGTATTCCATGCATTTTTCGGTCGTTTTTTTATTGTTTCAAAATTTAAACGTTTTTAATCAAAAATCATGTCTAAACATACTGTGACAGTGTCAATATTTTTGCTCCAAAATGCGCCAGAATGCAGGAAATGCGATGTAGATTTCCAAATAATTTGGGGGGGGGGGGGGGGTGGGGGGGGGGGTGGGGGGGGGGGGGGGAATGCCCCCGGACCCCCCTAGCTAGCGCTGGTCGACTATTTTGCAATACTTGACTATATTATCGATAAGCATAGCTTATAGTCAAATATTGCAAAATAGTTACGCCCCCCCTAACTCGAAATCCTGGATCCGCGCCTGCAGACTGTGCAGTTATATAGGCTAACCTGAAACTAAAATACAGTGCAACCCCTCTAAACCGGACACCCGGGGAAATATAAATGTTTACCTTAGATGTGTTTCGCTGTTATATATCTCTGATTACAATGACTTTTCACGATTGTAAAATACTGCAATGTGTCATGGAATGCTCACATGTTTGATTTACAGTGGAATATCTCCAAACCGGACACCCTGGGGACCTCCCAGGGTGTCCGGTTTGGAGAGGTTCCACTGTATACAATTTGGACCGGATTTCTATAAATTTAAAGGGAATTAACAAGCTACGATCCCTTGGACTTGAAGTAACCGGGTGTCGACTGTACAAACCTAGAGGCAAGGTCGGCAGCCTTGGTGTAGAGTTTGCGTCGGTAGTAGTGAGCGACGAGGTTGCCCATGGCGTAGACGTCACCGCGGTCCGATGCCCCCTTCAGGCAAACATAAGCAGAGTCAGTGTCTCGCCGCACCCCGATACCGTACTCATACATCACGCCCAGCGCTCCTGCAATAAGGAGAAATGCCAATATTGGGAGACTGTCACAATCAAACTGATCAGGAACCGTGCATTGAGCTCGTTCACCCACCGTTATTTGCAGAAATGGGGCTTACGGCATTTGTGAACGGAGACAGTTGAAATGGTTGCCGCGACATTATTAAAACACATTTAAAGGAAATAGTTAGGATTTTCCACAAACAAAATGCGTATCCTCAGCATGAAACGGGTTATTCGTATCATGTGACTCGAGTCTGTCAAATTCTAACATTTGTGTTCTTAGTTTCCAGGCTATCTAGCCAGGTTTCAACTCCTTTTTGCCCCATGTTAAATTCCCATAGAAAAATTGTTTTTTTCGCAATAAAATTAATATTTGATGGATTTTCATCAATTAAAAAAAATTGGGGAGGGTGATGTTTTTATGAAAAAGTACTTACATTTAAATATTTTTTAGATTTACTGTGCTTAATAACCAAATGTTTGTCGGCAGCAAAACATGGAACAGACAGTAGTTATTATCCGTACCCTGCGATTCGAGACTACCATTGCCACAGGCCTCGGAGTGCCAGAAGAACGCCTGTTTCAGGTTTAGGGAGTCGTCACGTGAGTAATACATGCCGAGGGTCGTCTGGGCCTTCACGCTCGCCTTCGGGTTCCCATCATCCCCGGCCAGCAGCCAATACCTGGAATATTGGTTTCATTTGTTGTATGAATTATTTTTTTTAAGAATTTTTTTTGTTGTTATTTATCACTAAAAGTATATGTTGTTACCACTCAGTTGAACCGTCTCGTTGAGACGGTTCAACTGAATGGTAACAAGATATACTTTCATTGAGAAATAAAGAAAATAGAAATGGACCCAGGGACGAAATAGCTTCATTCATGGTTTGTATGATGTTTTTTCAATGTAAAAAAGAATCCCTTTTTTTTAATTCTCACTAAAAGTGTTGGTCCTTACCACTCAGTTGTAACGTTGCCGAAACGTTTCAAATGAATGCTAACAACATGTAATTTCAATGAAAAATTCAGAAAACAGAATACCTGCATGGGAGAAATGGATTAATTCACTGATAATATGCATTTTTTTCAATGAAAATCAGATTTCCACAGTCTGCAGCGGCATGTCAAACCCGCAGAGGCAATTAATAGCCAGTTGACTTTGGGCATGAGTGCCACATCAAGGGCCATAGAATGAAAATATGGATGATGATAAACAAGTATATGAATAATCAGGCCATTCCGACTATGGCTGCAGAGGTTTAAAAAACACAAACAAGAGGGCCATGATGGCCCTAATTCGCTCACCAGACTCCATGAATACCAGAGGAGAATGTGACATTGAGTTCATAAGTGTTTTAAAAAAAATTGTGCTATTGTTAGATGGTAGTCATCTTGGATTAAACGATGACTCTCATTTTACCAAATCTGAAAATGCTTCACGCAAGGATCTTAACTTACTATGAAGTTTGGCCAGCAAAAGACGTTCAAAATCTCGAATAAATGGACCTTTTGGAGGCCATCATGGATGACATAATCATCTGATTCCGACAAATATTGCAACAGAGCAATCGCCTCATCGATACCTTCAATTTGATATATGACATGAGCATATTTGGTCAAAAATAAAATTTGACCCCACAGGCCACGCCCATTTTTGACCCCAGGGTCACCATTTTAACACCTTTGAAAGAGCATTCTTCGTCGATCATTCCTACCAAGTTTAGTCGAAACCCGGCTGGCGGTTCATGAGAAGAAGATTTTTTAAGAATTTGTGCTATTTTTAGACGGTGGCCATCTTGGAATAGCGACGACCTCCGTTTTAACAAATCTAAAAAGGCTTCACCCATGGATCATAACTGTGAAGTTTGGCCACCATGGGCCAAGCGGTTCGTGTGAAGAAGAATTTTGAAAAATCTCTAATAAAAGAACGACCTTTTGACCTTTCGGTGGCCATCTTGGATGACATGACCATCCAATTTCGACAAATAATGTACCAGAGCAATCACCTCTTTGATACCTTCGATTTGATATAGACATGACCATATTCGATCAAAAATAAAATTTAACCCCAATTTGACCCCACGGGCCACGCCCATTTTTGACCCCAGGGTCACCATTTTAACAACTTTGATAGAGCATTGTACATCGATCATTCCTACCAAGTTTCGTTGAAATCCGGTTGACGGTTCATGAGAAAAATATTTTTTAAGAATTCATGCTATTTTTAAACGCCAGCCATCTTGGATTAGCGATGACCTCCATTTTAACAAATCTGAAAAGGCTTCACCCATGGACCATAACATTTAAGTTGTTCTATCATGGGCCAAGCGGTTCATGTGAAGAAGAATTTTGAAATCCCTAATAAAAGAACTACCTTTTGACCTTTCGGCGGCCATCTTGGATGACATAACCATCCGATTTCGACAAAAAATGCACCAGAGTGATCGCCTCGTTGATACCTTCGATCTGATATAGACATGACCATATTCGGTCAAAAATAAAATTTGACCCCGATTTGACCCCACGGGCCACGCCCATTTTTGACCCCGGGGTCACCATTTTAACAACTTTGAAAGAGTATTGTACATCGATCATTTTTACCAAGTTTTGTCGAAATCCGGTTGGCGGTTCTTGAGAAGAAGATTTTTTAAGAATTTGTGCTATTTTTAGACGGCGGCCATCTTGGATTACGTGATGACGTCATTTTAACAATTTTGTAATCCCCCTACCTAAGGACCATGACCATGAAGTTTGGTGACTATAGGCCCAATGGTTACCGAGGAGAAGACGTTTGAAAATGTTCACGGACGACGGACGGACGACGGACACATTGCGGTAACAATAGCTCACATGAGCTTCGCTCAGGTGAGCTAAAAACATGGTAATTATGGACATTATGGTAATTAGTGCTGAAAGGGTTAAAAAGGTTTTAATCAAATTTACTTTTCCGCCTCCTTGTCCGACTGTTTCTTGACCCCGTAACCCTGGTAGTGGGCACGGGCGAGGTTGTAGCGGGCAGCGGGGATCAGATGCTTTGCCTTCCTCTCCTTGGAGGCGTCGATCCTCATCAGGTAGTCCACCGCCTCTTTCTGTAATGAAAATAAAAAAGAAAAAATGAAATGGGTTTGACGTCTCAGCAACAGCTAATGTCATATGAGAGGGGGACCACAGATTAAATTCTGATCCGACAGACCAGTGGGATGGAAATAATATGTAAGTATTTATCAAGCCTAGGGTGAGGATTGAACTCACAACCTCCGGAATTCAAGTCCAATGCCATATCCCCCAGGCCATGACCAGATGACCCATCCCTGTTTCTGTAACAATTTGATTTGATTTAATGGTGTTTAATGGCCTGTCAGCAGCTGATGTGATTTTAGGACGGGTGAACGGGGTTAAATCCCATAATTTCACCTGTTGTGATGGGGGGGAAAATTCCAAAATCAAATGAATATTTACAGGAAAAAAAAATATGTATTCAGCGCTGAAATTAGAAAAACCTGACCAGTAGCCTATTTCACCAACATTGCAAAGTATATTTATCTAGAAAAGTATACTTTATAAATTTATTAATTGTTATTATACTGAATTTATTACATTATCACAGCCATTATGGCTGTGATAATGTAATAAATTCAGTATAATAATTCTGCATACTTTTAATCATGAAATATATGCAGTAGTTAGTTCTATGTGAAATAATGCATTTCAGGAAAAACTAGATTTGTCAGTAAGTGGGGGCTTATGGAATACCCCCCCCCCCCCCCCCCCCCCCACCCCCCCCCCCCCCCCCCCCCCCCCCCGCGTCAACCCTGACCTAGAATGAATTCCAGCTCGCATACTATCATTTTCAGATAAAAGACTATGTCAGCACATATGGAGAGGTGCAATGGTGGTTCCAGTTGACAAAAGCAAACTAGACATTCTAAGTCCGTGACCTTGACCCCTGGCATAAATGAGGGTCATAGGTTTGTTGCAGAATGATGTATGAGTGTCAGAGAAGGGCCGGGTAAAATATCACTGCATTCCGCAAAGGGAAAGAGAAGTTATAAGGAAATTTACATTTGTTAAGTTTTAGTTTTTTTTCTAAGTTTATAAGTCCGTGATCTTGAGCCCTGGCATAAATGGGGGTCGTAGGTTTGTTGCAGAATGATGTATGAGTGTCAGAGAAGGGGTGGGTAAAATATGAAAGTTTTATTTCCGCAAAGGGAAAGAGAAGTTAAAAGGAAATTTACAATTGTTAAGTTTTCGTTTTTTTCTAAGTTTCTAAGTCTGTGATCTTGACCCCTGGCATAAATGGGGGTCGTAGGTTTGTTGCAGAATGATGTATGAGTGTCAAAGAGGGGGGGTGGGGGAGGGTAAAATATGAAAGATTTCCGCAAAGGGAAAGAGAAGCTAAAAGGAAATTTACAACGGTACGATGTCCGTCGACGGACGGACGGACGGACGGACGGACGGACGTACAAGTCTGACTCCAGTATACACACAACTTCGTTGCGGGGGGGGGGGGGGGGGGGGGTGGTATAATAAATGATTGCTCCCTCAAAGTATACTTTGCTAGAAAAGTATACTTTGCAATGTTGGTGAAATCGGCTACTGAGTCACTTAGCCCCACTCCACAAAAGTAATAGGATTAGTACTAATCATATTACTTTATAATGAGCGTAACTGGATTCAAATCTTAAATAACAAGGAAGCCAAAAATGTACATGAGGGCCAAACCAGGGATATTGTGATTCCCGTAAGGCTGAAGCCCATTGTTAAATTTACCCTTTACATTCTCCCAACCAACCGCCCACGTTTCTGTAATGAACATCGACTGGTTACCGTAATTACCCTAAATATTCGGACACCAAAACTAATTGTTATAAGTGTCATAAACATTTATGAAGTTGATTATGTTGTCCAATGAGGCCTCCGAAGCATTCTGTGAAAATGGCAAATAGTGCAGACCCTGATCAGACTGCTCCTTCAGGAGCAGGCTGGTCTGGGTCTACACTGTTTGCTCACATATTGGTGTCCGAATATTTAGGGTAATTACGGTAGTTGATTTTTTCGTAACGTGGACTGGTTACTGTCTGTTCCACGTAAATCTGCCGATGGGTTTTGGACAATTAAACATGTTAAATCTCAACATTTTTCTAAGTTACCACCTCATATTATTTTTATCTCAGGAAATTTCGTCATTATTTTTTTAATGAGAAAAATGGAAAATAAAAAATAAACAGCAGACGACAAATTTTAATTCAGCATTGTAAGGGTTAATGAAATTCAGTTAACCCTTACAACGCTATCTTAATTTTTTGTCGTCTGCTGTTTATTTTCTATTTTCTATTTTTATTATCAAAAACATGCTTTGACAGCACTTTAGAATAATTTACAACATGCTTTGAGAGCACTTCAGAACCATGTTTTTATTGAGAAATAAGGCAAGATATAAAAGTAACAGCAGAAGGCAATTGTTGTGTGTAGCGGTCTAAGGGTTAAAGTACATGTACTGGTGCATAAATTTACCACAGGTTCTCGAAGAATGGTTCATATTTTGTTTGAAGTTTTATGGGTAATTCGGTTAAATCTTTGGTGGTTCGGGTGCATTGTTACCAATATACAATTGACGATATCTGTCGTATTTAATGTTTGAGCATTAGTAGTTGCACAAAACTATGTAAATTACCCAAAACCAAAGAAATCCACCCAAATCCACCAAAATACCCATATGACACCAAAATAATTACCATATCTGTTCAAACACCTGTGAAATTTACCACTAACACCAGTTAGAATATGTTGAGTATTTGAGCTTTAAATTTGTTGCTACTATTTATAAATGTACATACATATATAACTGAATATTGTCCTGTTAAAAATACACAGAGTTAGTCATAATACAAGGCGATAGTTGTCATGAGCCAGCTCATCTGGATCTACACTGTTTGCAAACACCACTATTGAGGTATGTAGTGTTGAAATGGTTAAGGTAAGTATTAACTACCTTATCTGACCACAGGTGGAAGACTCGGACCTATGACACCAAAAAAAAAGCCTATTAAAAAAATCCCATTACCCCACCCACTTGGTCTCGTACAGTACCATATGCTATATATAGCATATGGTACTATACGAGACCAAGTGGGTGGGGTAATGGGATTTTTTTAATAGGCATTTTTTTTGGTGTCATAGGTCCGAGTCTTCCACCTGTGTATGTGACCAGTCTTATCATACAGTAATTCAATTCAACACAGTCAAAACATGGTCTACACTGGCTTTCAAATTATGCTCTATGACCATTGTCACGGTTAATGTACATTAACCCTACATATCTCTATAGCAGCGTTTGTAAACCGTGTAGATCCAGATAAGCCGGCATTATTGAACGGTCTCATCAGGATCTGCACCTTTGCAAGTAATTTACATATATTTTGGAAAAAAACACCCCAATTTATAAATGGACTAGTCTGAAAATCATTTTGTGACACTTGGATTGGTCGGAAAATTAACATGGCACAGTCCATTCCAGTTATTTAATGATGAAAGGGTTAAATCTTAAGCTAGGCCAGAGAAAGTTAATTTACTGAATATCATCATATCATTTCTTGGGAAAAAATGGGGCAGATGGGAGACTTATTTTTTATTAAAATTTGTTATAATTAGTGTTAAAAAACAATAATTAATGATTTTTCTTCAAATATAAATAATAAATGAATTTGGCATTATTTTATAGGGGCGGATGGGGATGCAAAACATTAAATTACCTTTATATGGCCTTAGCTCCAGGAAAACGTTACTTCATATCATTTACTTATGCCAAGTTATACAGTTATCCAATAACCATTGTTTCAAACACATAAAAAAATCATAAATTGTCTGAAGGAAGTACTTGATGTTAACAATACAATGTCAGTTATGATCATGATGATACCTCACCACAATAAAACTACCATATACAGGTATGTAACATTTGTATGTGCGACACCATTACAAAATAAGCCCAATAATGAGCCCAATACCACCATACCTGATTATTAGCTATTTCACCAACATTGCATTTCTAGCAAAGTATACTTTCAGGGAGAAATTTTCAATTTTAGGATAAATTTATTAATTTTTATTATACTGAATTTATTACATTATCACAGTCATTTTGGCTGTGATAATGTAATAAATTCATTATAATAATTCTGCATACTCTTAATCATCAAATATATGCAGTCGTTAGTTCTATATGAAATAATGCATTTCAGGAAAAATAAATGATTACTCCCTCAAAGTATACTTTGCAATGTTAGTGAAATCGGCTACTGATCAAAATCTTAACCGTTTCAAACCCTACAGGCAACATCCATGATAATTTTGAGATTATTCATTAGAATTTTTATTTTTTTTTTAATCGAAAACGAAAAAAATCCATAAACAGTGCAGGTCCAGATGAGACGGCTCGTTACGAGCCGACTCATCTGGATCTACACTGTTTGCTAACATCGCCATTCAGGTCTTGAAAGGTTTACTACCAAGTGGCAGGACTGTTTTCCAGACTAATGACAAACAGATCAGCCAGCATGGTACAAGAGATATGTGACTGGAAAAATGGGACTCATGGGATTTTCGACCAGTGTAGCTCCTGATCGAATAGCACATCCATGTAGCTTGATAACAATCTATTTGGCTTGTTATAAGCATAATGTGTGTTTCATTGATGGAATGCACACAGTGCAGATCCTGATCAGACTGTGCAGATTCACAGGCTGACCTCGATCTGCACTGGTCGCAAAACCTATAAGCCCCATTTCTCCAGTCACAGCCACATATTTGGGTTCATTTTCTCATTATTGGATTACATACGTATGGTACATGTATATATTTTATAACCACCTATTGTCTGTTATACCACCTGAAGCAAAAACATACCCTACAATAAATAATTTAATTTATAACCTGTCAGACTAAAGAAAAATAAACTGGAACAGGTTGGGGCTTATGGACGCCGGTAACACAATGTGCCCCCCTCTCACCATTCCACTGAGGCAGCATAAATGTGGTTGTGATTGGAGAAATGGGGCTTATGGGATTTGTCACCAGTGTAGCTCCTGATCAAATAGCACACTCCTGTAGCCTGATAACGATCTATATTGCTTGTTGGAAGCATGCATGGCGGGTGTTTGTTTGATGGAATGGCAAATAGTGCTGATCTGGATCTACATTGTTGCAAAACCAATAAGCCCCATTTCTTCAGTCACAACCACAAATGTACAAGCTGTCAGTCTGGCCCAATCAGGCAGAAAAACACTGGGTCAATAAATGCTAATTCCATCACCAACAAACTAAGTATAAAAGAGAATAATAATACATGGAGATTGAGGAGAAATGTGAATAAGTATAGCATGTTATAGAGTGAGTATTATAAGTTATGAAAAACATAACATTGCCATGACAAAAGACCGGAGGCAGACATACAATCCAGCCAAATTTAGTTTAATTAAACTAAAATTTGTGGCTGTGGCTAAAGAAATGGTGCATATCGGTTCTGAAAACAGTGTAGATCCAGATCAGCCTGTGCTATATATATAGATCGTTATCAGGCTACATGAGTATGCAATTTGAAAGGCAGCTACACTGGTCATAAATGGCATAAGCCCCATTTCTCCAGTCACAGCCAAATTTCTAAGTCATTTTATATTGACCTTGGACAAAGGATCCACATGGGTGGGAAATAATATGGAAAATGGATGATGATGAAAAAGTTAAATGTTCACAACAAATAAGAAGTGTGTTTCACAAATTGTGCTTACTAGTACAGCTATATCAGAATGGCTTGCCAAATGGGGTGGGGGTGCAACCCCGGAACACCCCTCTAGATCCGCCTCTGCAGTCAGTACGAATTCGGCCAATATAAAGTGAGTACAACGAGACATGTTAGTAAGTATTAGGGCTGGCACGACACGGGTATGGCACAATATGATACGTATCATGATACAGGCATGGCGATAAATCATTACGAGCCAACAAAAATGTATCTTATTATGTACTAATATACTGTAATTAGAGCGTCTTGAAAACATCACTGTTATTCTAAATTTAGATCCATATTCAGAATACAGACAGACACTTTGGGCTTTTCTCACATTTGATGAAGAGACAAAACAAGCTCTATTTTTTATTTATTATGATTTTATATTTTAGTGTGCCACCTACAAAATAAACATTTACAATTGTAACGTTACATGTGAGAAGAAAATTTACTTCAGAGTTATAAATTAAACTAATACAAGAATTTAGAAACAAAATAGATGTCAACTACTTTCGATAACCAGTTCTGTAGTAGAGATGTAGCGATGTTTAACATGGCTAGACTAAAACTATGCTGTTTAGCATACATACCAGCTGATTTGAACTAAAAAAACACCTGGTTTGCATAAAAATGAATATTTATAACCTGTATATTTGATATAAAACCCTGAATTGGACATAGCAGAATATTTCCTGATATATCGTCTTTTCACGCGAGCGTATCGATACTTGTATCGCCAGCCTTCGTATCGTGATGCACCAATACATTGATGTATCGTCCAAATACGGTAAGACAAGAAAGTGCCACAAATTACATTATAGATGACTGTTTGCTTTTTTACAGCGTACAAGCTACAACAGGTATAATTGTCATCCAATGCCAAAATGTGGCATGGCAATAGTTTGAAATTAAATGAGAAATGAGGCTTATGGGTATTTTGTGACCAGTGCAGATCCAGATCAGCCTGTGCATCCGCAGTCTGATCAGGATTTGCACTGCTCACCGTTCCATCAATGAACAGGCATGCTTCTAAAAGGAAATATAGATTGTTATCAGGCTACAGCAGTGTGCTATTTGTGGCAATAGTTTGAAATGAAATGTGAAATGTGGCTGTGACTGGAGAAATGGGGCTTATGGGTATTGTGACCAGTGCAGATCCAGATCAGACTGTGCATCTGCACAGTCTGATCAGGATTTGCACTGTTCACCATTCCATCAATGAAATGCCTGTCATGCTAGTCATAAAGAAATATAGATCGTTATCAGGCTACAGCAGTGTGCTATTTGATCAGAAGCTACACTGGTCACAAATCCCATTAGCGGATAATTAGCCCCATTTCTCCAGTCACAGACACATGTATTATGTACTCATGAAGCAGTGTGAATTTACATGAGGCGCTATAGATAGAGTGAGAAACATATATCCGTGAACACAACAAGATTTAGAAGACAAAGTGACATTCAAGAAATTGAATTTTCTTCCGTTCATTTGGTGAATAGTAACGACGTTAATACCACATTGTTAGTTCTAGTTCTTCTAAAGGTGAAGTTAGTTGAAATCTGAATATATAATGAAAGAAGAAACAGCCCCCTCCCCCACCCCCCAACTCATGTGCATTGGTTTCAAACATATCATTTTCTCATGGGTTCGGGAATATTTCAGAATTTTTTTAGCAGATTCTGACAATCTATTTTTCTATGTTATTCAATTATAACCAGGTTGAATAACATTTTGCTTTTGCAGATAAAATGAGGTAAAAGTAAGCACTCTTCCCTTTGTTGTTCTGTGTGTACGACACGGTATCACCATATACATCCATGCATCAGTAGCCTATTTCATCAACCTATCAACACTTGATCAATCAGGACCAGTAGCCTATTTCATCAACCTATCAACACTTGATCAATCAGGACCAGTAGCCTATTTCATCAACATTGCAAAGTATACTTTAGTAGCAAAGTATACTTTGAGGGAGAAATTTTCAATTTTATGATAAATTTATGAATTTTTATTATACTGAATTTATTACATTATCACAGCCATTTAATGGCTGTGATAATGTAATAAATTCAGTATAATAATTCTGCATACTTTTAATCATGACATATATGCATTTGTTAGTTCTATATGAAATTATGCATTTCAGGAAAAATAAATGATTACTCCCTCAAAGTATACTTTGCTAGTAAAGTATACTTTGCAATGTTGATGAAACCGGCTACAGCGCTCCAGATAAGGAATTAGCAATGGAGTATTTTCACTCCATCATATCTGAAGTAATTGGGTATTTCAATATTTTAATTGGGTAAAATAAAATCACACTACTGTTTACACATCAACAGACAGCAATTATTGAATAGTTTGTTTAGAAATGAAAACATGTCTTGGCATTTCGTTAGAATTGTCTTCTAATGAAATACCAAAATGTGTTTTCATGGAAAATAAGAAAAATATGCTATATTTGTGGTCTGTTTATTGTTTTCTGTAGCATGATAAAAGTACCACAAATTTGTTATTGCTTTTTGATACTCGCTACTTCTGATTTCAATTGGGTTTACGCAAATACGCAGCTTATCTGGAGTTTTCTATATGGTTTTATACAAGATCCTCGTCAAATTTTGCTGCACATATGTTCATGTCATGCATCTAATATCTTTTCTTCCATGGTGACAGTATTTAAACTTATACTACCGGTATTCTACAATGCTGTGTTTTCATAATGTGATTAAAATCAGATTTTGAGCATCATAAATACGACCAAAGTGCGTCACAGAACAACTCATATGTTTGTTTTTCGGATGAGTGTTGACACCATTATTTTCTATGATTTGTATTATCTAACATTTACAGATATTTTTCTTACGGAAATGCGGTGGTGGTAATGTGAAAATTATAGCTATAAAATACATTAGAACGCCGGAAATTGCATGTGGAAATAAAAAAAAATCCTGAATCCCATTGACTAATGAGACGGGACACCCCGAACATGCTCTCCCCGCCTCTAGCCTTTGGCACAGGTGGAAGACTCGGACCTATGACACCAAAAAAAATAAAAAAATGCCTATTAAAAAAAATCCCATTACCCCACCCACTTGGTCTCGTACAGTACCATCTTCTATAGAGAAGATGGTACTGTACGAGACCAAGTGGGTGGGGTAATGGGATTTTTTTTAACAGGCATTTTTTTGGTGTCATAGGTCCGAGTCTTCCACCTGTGGCCTTTGGCTGTCGGCGCCTGCCTTCGGCAGTCGAAGCCCCCTTAGAAAATTCCTGGTGAGGCCTATGATCAAATGGGCTTCTAGGAAGATTTTTTTACTCTAGGAACATATATCCCGAGAAATAATCATAAATCACACTGAAGAATGTAATATAAGAGTATTAATAACAGTTGACCACAGAGATACCGAACAAAGGGTGACAGAAATATATATAAAATACATCTAACATGATGTACCTTTCTAGCGTTGGTCTTCTTAATCTACAAAACAGGTCCACAGTGCATGACACACGGAACTATATATATGTAACTGTTTTTGGAGAATTTGGGCTTATGCGACCAGTGTAGCTCCAGATCAGCCTGCGCATCCGCGCAGTCTGATCAGGACCCGCACTGTTCACCATTCCGTCAGTGAAACAGACGTCATGCTTCAAACAAGCAATTATCAGCCAACAGCTAGACTGGTCACAAATTCCATAAGCCAAATTTCTCCAGTCACAGCCACATATGGGGCTTATGGGTTTTGCGACCATGTAGATCTAGGTCAGCCTGTGAATCTGCACACACACAATCTGCACTGATCGCCATTCAATCAGAGAAATGCCTGGCCTGCTTCTAACAAACATTATAGGCCCACAGGTGTGAGCTAGAAGATCAGTAGCCGATTTCATCAAAATTGCAAAGTATACTTTTCTAGCAAAGTATACTTTGAGGGAGAAATTTTCAATTTTAGGATAAATTTATTAATTTTTATTATACTGAATTTATTACATTATCACAGCCATTTTGGCTGTGATAATGTAATAAATTCAGTATAATAATTCTGCATACTTTTAATCATCAAATATATGCAGTTGTTAGTTCTATATTAAATAATGCATTGCAGGAAAAATAAATGATTACTCCCTCAAAGTATACTTTGCAATGTTGATGAAATAGGCTACAGGAGCTAAACTGATCACAAATCCAATAAGCCCCATTTCTTCATTCACAGCCACATATATGCATATAGAAACAAAATTGCTACCCCGCTCCATACCTCTCGCGAGGGTAGCAATTTAACCCCATCTCTTTAATGTAACGCATGGAAGAGTGATTTTTGCAATCAGTTATCCGGCGTGTTTGATATGTTAGCGATATAAAACTGTCAAAGCTGTATCAATAAATTATTAATAAAAAACATACGCATGCAGAAATTTGTTATTTTACCGTGTCAATGTGTTTATCTGACATTTACATGTATATCTTGTAAATTTGAAAGCTTCATTTCCTTATGTTGAATGTTGAACAACAACTAGAGAAAAGATGGCTTCCATGGATAAATGATTTGCCTGTTCTATTATTGTTGGCAATTTACTAGTCCTCATCAAAGATTATTTGATTAAAGGTATAAAATATACAGTTTACAGTTTACTAAATTTTGACATACATGCAACAGGTTTGGGTATGCACTTCGGTTGCTCACATGTTTTGAATGGGTCTAATTGTAGCCGTAAATAACATATCGGAGGCGAATTGTTGTAGCTAATATGCATAGAATTTCAAATCAAGAAATACAATACTCTATAGACATACAGCTTACACAAAGTACTTTGGTAAAATCACACTACTGTTTACACATCAGCAGAACGCAATTATTGAATACAATGTAGTTTGAATCATTGATTCTAAATGAAAACATGTCTTGGCATTTCATTAGAATTGTCTCCTTGGAGACAATTCTAATGAAATACCAAGATGTGTTTTCATGGAAAATCAGAAACATATCTATATTTGTGGCCTGTTTATTGTTTTCTGCAGCATGATAAAGGTACCACAAATTTTTCATTGCTTCTTGATACTCTCTACTTCTGATTTCAATTGGGTTTTTGGCAATTTTAATTGGGTATTTAAGCAAATACGCACCTTATCTGGAGCTCTGTCAGACACAGAGTTTTCTATATGGTTTTATAAAAGATCCTTGTCTTTGATCTTTTTCAATTCACCAGATGCATTTTACATGTCAGTTGAACATGTGGTTCAAATATATGTTTAATAAAGCTGTTATAACCTCTTTAGATGTTTGTTTGTTGGTGTTTAACGGCCTATCAACAGCTAGGGTCATTTAAGGCCGGGTCAATGGGTTTAGTATTAAATCCCATATATTACCTGTACAAGTACATGTAGATGTTCAAGTACATGTACAAATGGGGGGAAATCCCAAAATCAGAATAATCCTGATCTGATGCCAGGTCCTCGCCACACTAGAATCACTTGGCCCCCTCCCAAAAGCAGTAGGATCAGTAATAATCTTACTACTTTTATAATGGGCAATAACCCAATTCAACTCCCAGGTAACAAAAGAGCCAAAGATAAAAATGTACCGGAGGGCCAAACCAGGCAAATTGTGATACAAGGAGGAACGAACCCCTACTGTTCATTTACGCCTTCACGTTCGCCCGACCAGCTACCCACCTCTTTAGATGTGAACAAGAAACGAGGCAAAGCCACGAAGGCCAGGTTTTTTCCAAGCATAGGCACTTGGATAACATAATTATACCCACTTTTTGTAGACTAGATGGCCGTGGCCTGCATGTCGCGCCTTGGGGCGAGGCATGGACACTAAAAAATTAGATATAGTAGATGGAAAAACTTTAACCAAAAAACTTAAACGGGACACACCGGACGTACGGACGGACGTATGCCAAAATGCCGACAATATCGCGCTTTCCGCAAGCGGGCACGACAATGATGATAAACACCCATGTGAAGTATCAAGGTAATGGGTGAAGCAGTTGCAGAGATATAGTACACGCAAAAACATTAGCAAAAATATTCAAAGTAATTTCACCTTGACATTGGGCACAGGGGCCGCACGGTTGGGGGGTAGAATGAAAATATGGATGATGATAAACACCCATGTGAAGTTTCAAGGTAATGGGTGAAGCAGTTGCAGAGATATAGTATAACGAAAAACTTTAACCAGACGTCCGTTAAAAAGTTAACGTTGAAAATGGCTAAGTCAATTACGTAGAAATAATAGGTGAAGGTAAAAAAAATGGTCACATGTTGGATAGTTGTATGTATGTAGTGGGCACCACTTGGTTATGAAGCTGTGAAAGTTTGGTAGTCCTAGGTGGTACAGTACCAAAGAAATGGACTTAAACACGAAAAGTTAACATTGTAAACGCGAAAAGTTAACATGGCTAAGTTGACTGCGCGGAAAAAATGGGTCAAGTTCAAAAAAAGGAAACATGTTGGATAGTGATATGTGGTAGGCACCCCTTGATTATGAAGCTGTGAAAGTTTGGTGGTCCTAGGTGGTACAGTAAGAAAGAAATGGACTCGAACACGAAAACTTAACATTGATTGTGGACGTCGTCCGCCCGCCTTTCGCCAATCCAATAGCCTGGATTTTTTTCTCCAAAAAAACCTGGCTAAAAGTGTGTTTGATTGATCATGTGGCAATTTTACAGTAAGTTTTTATTTATCCACTATGATAAAACGCTTTGACGTGCAGAGATTAGTCATATAAATAGGACTCTAACCGCTAGGTATGTACGATGTTACTTCGCTAAGAAGGGAGTGACACAGTAAGCGGACTGAAACCGTGGAATACCTTGCTCTAGCGCAGGGATTTGTCCGACACAGTGGTATCGAGAACCAAAGTACTTTTTAAGGCCTTCCATAAAAGGTGTCCCAGGAAGCATATGAATTTACACAATACACTCCAAAAGACAAACTGGCAAATAATAGGTCAAATGTCGCAGTGACTGGAGAAATTGGTGAGTACGACAGAAATTGGTGAGTATGACAGTCTCCGCGAAACTACCAAAATGTTACACGACATTCGGTCTGGTGAATTTGAAATTTTTACGAGACCCGCCGGACAAAAATTTACCAGACCGAAATAAAAATATTTTTTAAGTATATCAGTCATATAAGAAAAGCTAGCTAGCACCAGAAGCGCATACCAAAGGAAGGTGGTTTCATTGAAGCTTAGAATAAATTATAAATAATTTTTTTTTTTTAATAGTCGGACACTCGGTCCGGCGACTTTCAGCACTTTTAACGGACATAACCAACGGACCGACGACTTTCGCGGAGACTGGTATGACCAGTGTAGATCCAGATAACATAGTACACTCCTGTAGCCTGATAGCGATCTATATTGCTTGTTAGAAACAAGACGGGTGTTTCATTGATGGAATGACACACAGTGCAGATCCTGATCAGACTGTGCGGATGCACAGTCTGATCTGGATCCACACTGGTCGTAAGACCAATAAGACTTCCGAGTTCAATTGGTTTTTACATTTTTTAAGTGCGTATTTATGTAAATACGAAGCTTATCTGGAGCTTTGAATTATAGCTACAAATGTCATAAGCCCCATTTCTCCAGTCACAACAAAGAAAAACGTCATATTGTACTTACAGTATCGGCCTTGCATCCTATCCCATCATACAACATAACCCCCAGCATGTACAACGACTGGTAATCAAAGTCCTTCGAACGTTCGAAATATATCAACGCTTTGTCAAAGGTTCCCTGAAACACAATGCAGATATTAAGTATATGTGAGGTCATAATAAAATAGATGTATCACCGACTCGCTAAAATTTACCCAACACAAATAATTATATTGCATATTTAAACAAAAAAATATATTTGTGGTTTGTTCCGGTGTCTATATACCCATATTCAGCGTTTTATTTTCATACATGTATATATTTTATTTTTGTTATTTCTCAAGCTTGTCCTCGCTCCAGCTCTAGTTGACAGATCTTAACTAAATTTGCTATTCACGTTCTGGAAACTCACCTGTTCATAGTAGAACAAGACTAGTTGGAAGTTTGCCAGTTTTTCAACCGCCTTTTATTCATCATAAACTCACCTGCTCGTAAACTCACTTTTCGCCTGCTTTTATTTTATCATAAACTCACCTGCTTGTAAACTCAGTTGTTTGTAGTAGAACCACAGTTGGAAGTTCGCCTGCTTTTCGTCTGCCTTTATTTTATCATAAACTCACCTGCTCGAAAACTCAGCTGTTTTCAAACTCACCTGCTTGTAAACTTTGTATAACTCACCTGTTCATAGTAGAACAAGCCGAGTTGGAAGTTCGCCTGTTTTTCGCCCCCCTTTATTTTATCGAGGAGAATGTTCTCGACCTTGGTCATGAGTTCGTCCTCGGTGAGGCCTCCGTACCCCGGGGCATCCTTCGTCTCCTGCGCGATGTCATTCAGAATGTTCTTCTCCTTCGAGAAGGAAACATTCTCCGCTGAGATGTCCTTAGGAAACTCCATCCCGACGTCTGAAAATGATTGTTCACAATATAAAAAATATCTCAACAATAAAACATATATTAACCCTTACAATGCTGGGTAATTAAATGATGTCATCTGCTGTTTATTTATTATTTTCTCAGAAAAAACATATTTTGTCAGCATGTACGAGAGATTTCCAGAGTAATACGAAGATTTCAGCAGAAGTCTGGTTTAAATTGTAGTTAAGTCTCCTTCCTTATGAATGCAAAAGTCATTGTCCAGCTAGTATACGTGAAGTATTTCTAAGGGGAAAAAGTGTCGCCCGATGTGGGGTTTGAACCTACGACCCCCGTAACACTAGCACGGCGCTCTTACCAACTGAGCTAACCGGGCGATCATGTCTCAACACCACACCGAACACTACACTCCTCCCCTTCTTATATTTGGGAGCCAGGCATCAACCTCACAGCTTCATGAGGAGTATAGCCTGCAACCCAAAGTACACCCAGGCCCGGCACAATCCTGTTTACTTCTGACACCATTGAAGTATTTCTAAGGGGAAAAAGTGTCGCCCGATGTGGGGTTTGAACCCATGACCCCCGTAACACTAGCACGGCACTCTTACCAACTGAGCTAAAACTTCCGGTGGGCGATTCATGACCTCAACAAACCAAACACCGGAATCACTAACATACGTTTCACGAGAATGAAAAACTGTTGATTACTGTGTAGTTGACTATACTGCACTGCCACAAGTTACACAACTTTTACCAATCCTTGAGGAATCTCAGGAAGGCATATATCATTTTCTGTCTGCCAGTAACGCTAATATTCTCTATATTCCCGGAATATACTCTCACGATTGATATCCCCTGCAAACATCCGACAATAGGTACCCACCGATATAAGGTCTTTTACAAATACACAAATTCGTAACTAAGCAAGACATTTGTTATTTTGTTCCTATTTACAAAACAAATTGCGTTATATTTAAAGAAATAAGATAAAAAATGATTTATAAATAAGTAAATATGTTTGTTACCGTCACACAAGTAAGGTCTCTCCCGAACTTTCACATTTTCTAGCTCAAGTATCTCAACAACTTCATGATTTATGACCTGCCTTGACGACGTCTTGACCCGGAAGTTTAATTTCGGTATATGACTAAACCACGTACGAATGTGAAAATAATGTCAATACACAACGAACATTAATTGCTAATATTATTATTGTGTCCGTCAGTTTTCAGAGTTTCCACCAGAAATATAATCACCATTCCATTGCATTCCCTGGCCACTGCACTGACGCACATTTTATCGGTCGTATAGTATACGTTATTGAGTGGAAGCAATTTAGACATGTTAGTTTCCTTCAGAGGCATTTAGGGATGGGTTGCAACATGTGGCCTATTCGATTAGAACACCTGCCTTCCAATCCGGAGGCTGTGGGTTCAAACCTTGTCATAGGCATCAACAAATACTTTCATAGTATTTCCATGCCATTGGTCTTTCGGATGAGACTTGAAACGGAGGTTCCATCCATAAATGACCTCAGTTGTTGCTGGGACGTTAAACCCATTCACTTTTCACTTTCAAAGGCATTTAATGGCATGAGCTAAATTATTTTACGCAGGGTCAACACTCCTGTATTTCACCTGTATGGGGGTGTTGTTGGGGGCGAGGAAATCCCAAAAAAATCAGAAGTGAATATATACACAATGAAATATATATTCAGCGTTGAAACTAGAAAATGTGGTCTGTTGACCTATTATAGGCGACTTGAGAAAGTTTTACAAAAACTTCCAAACAAATAAACAATAAACAGACGGACAAATAGACAGACAGACAGCAGACAGACAGACATGGCGAAACATAATATAGGGCAGCGCCAAATCTCGGCAGGGCCCTGATTAGAATATGTTTGTTTATTGGTCTTTAACGGCCTATCAACAGCTATGGTCATGTATACCCGGGCAAATGTGTACAATCCGTTTTAGCCTGCTGCCTTGGGTGGCGGGGGGGGGGGGGGGGGGGTCCCAAAATCAGAACGGAATATTTACATAGTTGAAAAATATATTCAGTCCTGAAATTAGAATAACCTGACCTGTGGTGTTATGTCCTTCTACACCAGTCACTTGGCCGCTTCCACGAAAATAGGATTACGAATAATCGTAATCCTCACATAAGGGGTATAACCAGATTCAACTGTCACATACAGGCGCGGATCCAGGATTTCGGTTTAGGGGGGGGGGGGTGGCATAACTATTTTGCAATACTTGACTATATTATGGAACGATCGTAGCTCGTTCGTAGACCGAGCAGAGCTCGGGATAGTGCTAGGGGGGTCCGGGGGCATTCCCACCCGGATTTTTTTTTAAATCTACATCATCGCATTTTGGAGCAAAACTATTATTGACACCGTCACAGTATGTTTAGACATGATTTTTGATTGAAAACGTTTACATTTACAAGACAACGACCGAAAAATGCATGGAATAAACAATAAATTCACAACGGAAAGTAGAAAATATTTACTGGCGAATTTTAGGGGGGGGGGGGGGGGGGGTGGCGCGCCGGGTCCGCCCCCCCTGAATCCGCCCATGACATACAAAATGCCAAAGACCTATGTGAGGGCCAAACCAGGTCTCCAGTGGGAATTCCAGTAAGGATGCACCCCGATCGTTAAATTACCCATCACATGCTACCACATGCCACCCACACCTAATTAGAATAACCTGACCTGGTGCCAGGTCCTCAACACACCAGAGCCACTTAGCCCCTCCTCTAAAAGTAATAGGATTAGTACTAATCTTACTACTCTTATAATGGGTATAACCAGATCCAATTCTCATATACAAGAAAGACAAATCGTGTACATGAGGGCCAAACCAGAGATATGGGTATTCTGGTAAGGATCAACCCCACGTTAGAACAAACAACTTTAACTACAATGCTGAATTAAATTTTGTCGTCTGCCCAAAATGTTTTATTTGCAATATTTCTCGACAAAAACCTGTTTTGACAGAGCATGAGAATCGTCTCCACTGGAGACGATTCTCATGTGCTGTCAAAACCGTTTTTGTTAAGAATTAAGGCAAAAATGCAAAACAGCAGACGACAATTTCTGACTCCAGCATAGTGAGGGTTAATGTTGGAATTCCTACCCCGCACCACCCCTTCTGCACCATTCAATGCATTGTTTTGTGGCTGTGACTGAAGAAATGAGGATTATGGGTTTTGCGACCAGTGTAGATTCAGATCAGCCTGTGCATCCGCAGTCTGATCAGGATCTGCACTGTTCGCCCATCCATCAAACCATCATCCGTCTAACATGCAATCAGGATCATTATCAGGCTACATGATTGTGCTATTTGATCGGGAGCTACATTGGACACAAATCCCATACGCCCCATTGCTCCAGTTGCAGCCACAGATGAAATATGGGTTTGATCAATTCCACTGGAAACACTATCTGTTTTGCATCTTTTTATTTCTATACATACATATTTTGTTAGACACAAGGAAATTATTTGGCCATTACAAATTGGCTTTATTCATTGTGGATCCAGTTGTATAGCAACGTACATTTCTTAGAGGGAAAAATTATGGCCGCAATGCGTTTTGGGAAACCCTTATTTTATAAATACTCGGACACTCTTTAATCTGAGAAACCTGTATACAGTCAAACCTGTGAATAAAGGCATCATGGGAAGTAAAAAATCTGGCCTTTGTTCACAGGTGGTCTGTATTCGCAGGGTCATTTATAAATATAGTTTGTTTGTTTGTTGGGGTTTAACAGCCTATCAACAGCAAAAGGCATTTAAGGCCGGGTCAATGGGTTTAGTACTAAATCCCATATATTACCTGTACAAGTACATGTACATGTACATGTACAAATGGGGGGACAATCCCAAAATCAGAACTGAATATTTACAATAACAAAACTATATATTCAGCCCTGAAATCAGAATAATCCTGATCTGATGCCAGGTCCTCGCCACGCCAGAATCACTTGGCCCCTCCAAAAAGCAGTAGGATCAGTAATAATCTTAATACTTTTATAATAGGCAATAACCCAAGGTGCTTCCGGTTCCGGTCTATCAAGATGGGAAAACAAATTGAGAATTCATAAAATACAAAAATCCATTTAAATCCTAGTGTTGTACTATAATATGCTACAGGAGAGTATTTGATTCTTGTTTATGAATATGCAGTAACTATTTTGACCAGAGTTTTGGGCGCTCTACATGAAGTTATGGCTGGAAAATCGTCTCCAAATAATCTAGGCGTGCTTGCCCCACCACCATCCAGTCAAACGGCTAAAAACAAAAATTGTGCAGATTGCGATACAGTGCTGAAGAAGAACAATAAAAGTTTGAATTGCAATGTCTGTAATTACTGGTTTTGTTTGGATTGCAGTCACTTGTCAGCCAAAATGTATGAAGCGTTGCGAGCTGAACAGACTCAAAATTTACCTTTTAATTGTGATGGGTGCTTGAGGGTTCTGCCCAAATTCATGGAAATGGTGACTTTGGTAAATGGTCAGAAAAATAAAATAAATGACCATGATGCAAGGATAAGGGCCTTGGAAAATGACATTCCAGACAAAATTTCGTCCGAAGTTAAAAATGCATTTGAATCTTACATTGATCGTGATAGAAATGTAGAGGAGAAGGTTAGAGACATGTTTGAAGAAAACAAAGAAATTGAAGATAGGAACCTTAACATAATGTGTTTTGGTTTGAAGGAGAGCGACTTGGTGGGTGTGAACGGTGCAGCAGATAGGAGGCTTGCCGATGAGAAGTTAGTTAATGAAATCGTCGAGGACGTTCTACACATGGACCCAACAGAAGTTGAATATAGGGAAAAACCGTTTCGCATTGGAAGATTGGAGGATAAGGACAAAAAGATTAGACCACTGAAATTTGTGGTGAAAAATTTTGAATGTAAGAAAAACATTCTGAAAGCAGCGCGTGAAAATATGAGGAACTCAGATTACAAAGGAGTCTACTTTCAACCGGATCTGGTGACTAAAAAGCAGAGAAATGAAGCATTCAAGCGTAGAGAGGAACGTAGAAAGAGAAACAGAGAGATGGGGGATCAAAATCAAAATAGGGCGGAAGGTTTTGTTAGAAACTCACAAAATGACATTCCGAGTGGCCAGCCACGCATGAGCCAGCTCGCCAAGAATCCTAGAAGAGGGTCAACTGACGACCTCCTCTTTCGGGGGTCGCAGTAGTGAATGTGATAGTGGTATTAAAACTGTAAATACGTTATTTATTAAAGACGTTTCTAAGTTTAATGTTGAAAAAATTGAAAACATTCCAAGTGTTGAAGACATTATTGAAAATGTTGAATCTGTTATTGTTGAAGACATTGTTGAAAATGTTAAATCTGTTATTGTTGAAGACATTGTTGAAAATTTGAATCCGTTATTAATCCATTTTCTGATGATAGTAGTGTGGATGCATTTGTAAATGACATTTCACTTTCTGATGATACTAGTGTGTTTGAATCTTCAGACTCAAACAAACTCTGGCAACAGTACTCGTACATCCTTGGATAGCACAGTGAATTACAGTAATAACCTTTCTATATTTTACACTAATTGTGACAGTCTACTGAATAAAAGAGATGAGCTAGACTTGAAGTAAAGAAATATGATCCAGATATATTAGTCTTGAACGAGATCTACCCTAAAAATGTTAACTCAACTGAATATTTTCCCAGCGGAACTCAAATTGGATGGATATGAACTTGTGCTTGGAAAAACGAAGGTTAATAGCAGAGGTGTATGTATATTTGTACGGAAAGGTTTACGCTATGAAGAGTGCACCATACTAAATAATTTGTATTTGATGAATCATGCTGGTGTGTATTGACACTCGAGTCTAATGTATCTATGTTAATTGGTGGAGTGTATCGTAGTCCGTCCAGTACCCCTACAAACTCTAGTCACTTAAATGATCTCATTACTATGGCGATGAACCTTAAATATGACTATACTGTTATAGTTGGCGATTTTAATTATCCAGCGATTTCCTGGGAGGATTGGACAACACCAAGCAGTCACTCACAGGCAGATTTTCACTTTATTGAATGTTTGCGGGATAATTTCTTATGTCAGTTGATAAATGAACCGACGCGTTATAGAGATGGCCAGAGGGCAAATATATTGGACCTTTTTATGACGGACAAAGAGGAGATGTGAATGAAGTTAGATGTAGTGCGAATCTAGGTGCTAGTGACCATGTATGTTTATATGCAGAACTGAATTGTAGCCCACTAGTGAAGAAATGTAACACTAATAGAAGAAATTTCCATAAAGGTGACTATGACACTATTAGGGAGGAATTATATTCTGTAAATTGGAGTACCATGGATGAAATGAATGCCAAGGAGAGTTGGGACTTTTTCCAGTCAAAAGTTAGTGATACTGTAGAAAGAAATGTGCCTTATAGGAGAAATAATAATCTAAGGAAGAAAGAGAAGTGGTTGGACAAGCCATGTTTAAAAATTATTAAGAAGAAACGGAAGTTGTGGAAAAAATATGTCCATACTTTGAATGCGTATGACTATCGCAAGTATTGTGAAGTTCGTAACGTCTGTACAAGTGTAGTACGAGGTGCAAAGAAGACATTTGAAAGGAGTGTTGTTGAAAATATTAAAAGGAATGATACAAAGGGCTTCTGGAGCTATGTTCGAGACAAGACCAAGTGTAGAACAGGTGTATCAGACTTGAAAAATGTGAATGGTGAGTTGATACAGGTTGATAAACAAAAAGCTGATTTGTTGAACAACTTTTTCGCATCGGTTTTTGTGAATGAACCTGCAGGAGAGCTACCAATTTTCGATATGAGATATCACGGTACACCACTCACTGAAGTTGTGGCAAATCTACAAACTGTTACCAAACAATTGAAGAACTTGAATATTGGTAATCAATGGGCCCGGACGGATGTCACCCACGATTATTACGTGAAGCATCAGATGTACTTAATATACCCCTACAAACAATATTTAATAAGACATTCCAGGAGGGACAAATTCCATGTATTTGGAAAGATGCAAATGTTTCAGCCTTATATAAAAATAAAGGTGATAAAACGGAAACCACTAACCACAGACCTGTGAGTCTTACTTGTTTACCATCCCGTCTATGTGAGAAAACAGTACGTGAAGCAATAATGTCACATATGAACACATACAGTCTGTTTAGTGAATGCCAATTTGGTTTTAGAAGTAGAAGGAGTTGCGTTCTACACAGTTACTGGATGTGTTAGATGACTGGACTAAATTCTATGATAACCATAAACAAATAGATACCATATACTTAGATATCAAAAAGGCATTTGATTCCATACCACATAAGAGACTACTTTTGAAGTTAAAGGGTTACGGCATCGATGGCAAACTTCTAACATGGATTGAAGACTTCTTACGTGACCGGAGACAACGAGTTATATTGAATGGAGAAAGCTCGGAATGGAAAGCAGTTACATCCGGTATTCCCCAAGGATCGGTTTCTAGGACCTGTCTTATTCATTATCTATGTAAATGACATGCCAGATCGTTTAGAATCATTTTGCAAAATATTTGCGGATGACACAAAATTGTATGCTGCTGTCAGCTCAAGAAATGATCAAGAAATACTACAATCAGACCTATTTAAGCTATGTGAATGGAGTACTAAATGGCTACTGGACTTTTCAGTCCCGAAATGTAAAACAATCCAATATGGAAATGTTAAATGTGACTACACATACCATATGAAAGACAAAACTGGAAACATACTACCACTGCCCGCGGGTACAGAGGAGAAGGATCTAGGTATCATCTTCGAGCATAATCTGAAATTTGACCGGCATATCGCCACCACCGTGAATAGAGCAAACAGGCTTATCGGACTTATTAAGAGAACTTTTCAAGCATTAGACAATGAACTATTTCTCACATTATATAAGAGTTTAATTAGATCTATTCTCGATTATGGCGGATGTGTTTGGAGTCCTTCAACGAAAAAGAATATTCAGTTACTCGAAAATGTACAGCGTCGTGCTACAAGAATTGTTCCACATTTACATGGTTTAAGTTATATGCAGAGACTTAAAGCCTTAAATCTGCCAACTCTGTACTACAGACGTCGACGGTATGACATGATCCAGTTATTCAAAATAGTGAACAACAAAGAAGATATCCGAGCTGAAAAATTCTTTGAATTCAACGACAACCGTACAAGAGGGCATATCTTCAAGATTACAAAACCCAGCTGTAACAAAACTCTCAGAATGAATACATTTCCTGTCCGAAGTATTAATCAATGGAACAGTCTAAGTGAAAACATTGTGTGCTGTGAAAGTGTCCTATCTTTCAAAACAAACCTCGACAAGGCCTGGGGATCAGAGAGATTTGATCTATCAGGCATCTACCATGTTTATGGACCGGAACCGGAAAATCAAGTACATAGTATAGGTGGAGTGAATAAGCAAGAAGCTTACAGACTCCGAAGAACAAGTAACAAGTAACAAGTAACAATTCAACTCCCAGGTAACTAAAGAGCCAAAGATAAAAACGTACCTGAGGGCCAAACCAGGCAAATCGTGATTCCTATAAGGAGGAACCCATACCATTAATTTACGCCGTCTCATTCGCCCGACCACCACCCACCATTTACATAGTAATTGTGCCATTGGGACAACAAAAGTGTGGCCTTCACAGCCAGGTGATTGCTATTCGGTGGTGGTCTTTAGCACAGGTGTCGACTGTATATATATACAGGTGTCGACTGTATAAGGTCATTTAAGGCCGGGCAAATGGGTTCGATCCCGTTTTAACCTGCAGCATTGGGGGGGGGGGGGGGGGGGGGGGGGGGGGGGGGGGGGGGGGGGGGGGGGGGGGGGGGGGGGGGGTGGGGGGGGGGGGGGGGGGGGGGGGGGGGGGGGGTGGGGAATCCCAAAATCAGAACGGAATATTTACATCGAGAAAAAATGTATTCATAATAACCTGACCTGGTGCCAGGTCCATACCACACCAAAGTCACTTGGCCCCTTCCCCTAAAATAGGATTACGAATAATCGTAATACTCACATAAGGGGTATAACCAGATTCAACTGTCACATACAAAATGCCAAAAGGGCACATACAAAGGGCCAAACTGGGTCTCCAGTCGGAATTCCGGTAAGGATGAACCCTGATCGTTAAATTACCCATCGCATGCTCCCATCTGCCACCCACTGGAGGAAACAATATATATTTGTGTCTTTTCCCCAATAAATGGTTTTCCAATATTAAGGGTTATTAAGATAAGTTTATGAACTATATTGACAATGTCACTGATGGGAATTAGATACAGATTTAATTCTTGCAGGCAGGAATTAGACAGTTTAGAATGTGTGTAATTCCCAGGATTCCCAGGTAGGGACTGATTGAGTGTTAGGAATAATCATATTACTCATATAAGGGGTATACAGAGCTCCAGATAAGGTGTGTATTGACGTATTTTACGCACTTATTTTAGCAGAATATGCACCGATTATCAAAAGTGGGAGTACAAAATACTCACAGTAATGTGAACATACGCATTGATTTTCAATATTTACATCGAGAACAAATATATTCATAATAACCTGACCTGGTGCCAGGTCCATACCACACCAAAGTGACTTGCCCCTTCCCCTAAAATAGGATTACGAATAATCGTAATACTCGCATAAGGGGTATAATCAGATTCAACTGTCCCATACAAAATGCCAAAGACGTATGTGAGGGCCATACCAGTAGCCAATTTCATCAAAACTGCAAAGTACATGTATACTTATCTAGCAAAGTATACTTTGAGGGAGTACCGGTAATCATTTATTTTTCCCGAAATGCATTATTTCATATAGAACTAACCGACTGCATATATTTGATGATTAAAAGTATGCAGAATTATTATACTGAATTTATTACATTATAATGTAATAGATTCAGTATAATAAAAAATAAATAAATTTATCCTTAAATTGTAAATTTCTCCCTCAAAGTATACTTTGCTAGATAAGTATACTTTACAATGTTGGTGAAATAGGCTACAGGTCTCCAGTAGGAATTCTGGTAATGATGAATCCCGATTCTTAAAAATTCAATATGTGAACTATACTATTATTGTTTGTTATTGTTTACCCACCCTTCGCCTGCACATGTTTGTTTGAATGTAGCTCCGTCCCTGAACGTGCTTTTGAATTGCGACACTACTGTGTGATTGGCAGAATGGCACTGACATGACATGTGATAACAGGGTGTGCATTTCGTGAACATATGAAAGCATGGGATGATATCTGGATTAAATATGACTTTGTACATGTTGGAACATTTAATAATGAATCTGGCGATTAAGTCGCACTATAGGATTAATTGAGATGAAATTATGTACTTTCATTGGTCGAGAAAGTAGGGCAAACAATAAGCCACAGGTGGAAGACTCAGACGTGTGACATAAAAAAAATACCCATTGAAGAAAGCACCATTACCCACCTGTTGTATTGAACGTTACATTATTATATGTCACAGATCAGACTCTTCCGCCTCTGCCAGGTATCAGGCAGGGCCCGGTTGTTCAAAACACCAGTTAGCTTAACGGACTGTTAAATCCTTAACTGAATGGTTAAAATCTCTGTTTTAACAGAGATTTTAACCATTCAGTTAAGGATTTAACAGTCCGTTAAGGATTTAACAGTCCGTTAAGCTAACTGGTGTTTTGAACAATTGGGTCCAGGTAGGCAGTTGATACCATTTACTTAACAACGGTAGCTGGCGGCTCACAAACAGGCCACAAATATCAGCCCGAGCGGAGGCTTGAACCTTCCACCTCCCAGATGTGAGGTGGATGCCTTAATGACTACCGTCTGTTCCACGTTTTCCTGCCGACAAACTTTTCGCTATTAAACACATTAAATCTAAAAAATACTTTTTCATCAGTAACAAAAAAGTCACCCTCCCCAAAAAAAAATTATTTGATGAAATTCCATCAAATATTGATTTTATTGCGAAAAAAATATTTTCCTATGGGAATTTAACATGGGGGCTAAAAATAGATATTTTTTTATTTGTGTACCAATTTTCGAAATCTAACTTTTGTTGTCTTAGTTACATCATGTTCAAGCTATCTCGCCAGGTTTCGGAGTCATTTTTGGAAATTGACTCCCCATGTTAAATTCTCATAGGAAAATCGTTTTTTCGCAATAAAATCAATATTTGATGGAATTTCATCAAACAAAAACTTTTGGGGAGGGTGACTTTTTTGTTATTGATGAAAAAGTACTTACTTTTAAAATATTTTTTAGATTTAATGTGTTTAATAGCCAAAAGTTTGTCGGCAGCAAAACATGGAACAGACAGTAGGTTACCACATAGGTGGAAGACTCGGACCTGTGACACAAAATAATGCCCATTACAAAAAATCCATTACCCCACCCACTTGGGTCTCATACAGTACTATAATAGAAGATAGTACTGTATGAGAACAAATGGGTGGGGTAATGGGCATTTTTTGTGTCACAGGTCAGAGTCTTCCACCTGGGGGTTACCATGACAATTGAACACAGTTTTATGCATCTCATACTTGAGTACTATAAATATGAACCCAAATACATTGTACAAGTATGTATATTATTACAATCACAATATAAAATAAACTACATGTCTGTATATATTCATCATAAATTCTGTCCATATTTGAGGCTTGTCATATACTCACATACGGAAAAAGTCATGTGGATATCATGTGCGATATCTCACGAAAAGTATTTACAAAATTTACGATATTTTTTGTCGAAACTGAATTCCAGTAAGGATGGATTCACCATTGCGATGTGAATTCCAGTAATGTTGGATTCACAATTGAGGTGTAAGTCCAAGTAATCATGGATTCACTGTTGGGGTGTGAATCACAGTACTGATGGATTGATGTATGAATCCCAGTGAAGATGAATTCACAATAAAGATGTGAATTCCAGTAATGATGGATTCACTGTTGGGGTGTGAATCACAGTAATGATGGATTCATCATTGAGGTATGAATCCCAGTAATGATGGATTCACCATTGAGGTGTAAGTCCAAGTAATCATGGATTCACTGTTGGGGTGTGAACAGTAATGATGGATTCACCATTGAGGTGTAAGTCCAAGTAATCATGGATTCACTGTTGGGGTGTGAACAGTAATGATGGATTCACCATTGAAGTGTGAATCCCAGTAAGGATGGATTCACCATAGGATGTGAATCCAAGTACTGATGGAATTACACTTGAAGTATGATTCCCAAGTAATGAAGGATTCACCAATGGGATGTGAAGGATGGATTCATAATTGAGGATGGGTTCACAATTCAATAGTAAATCTGAGGATGGATTCACCATTGAGGTGTGAATCCCAGTAAGGATGGATTCACCATGGAGGTGTGAGGTGCGGATTCACCAGACACATATACCCTCCTGCTTATGTTCATAATTGGGAAACAGGCAGCATGCAAAACAAAGGATATACATTTGGGACACGCCATGTGATTTTGTACCTCAGAACATGTGTGCGAATTTTCAGGAAATATATTCACAAAATTTTCATAGCAAATGCGGAATAGAATTTTTCTGTAAGTAACATCAAACGGTGACAAACTTTCCATAGCCAATGCGGAATTCTATTCCGCATTCTTTCCATAGCCAATGCGGAATTCTATTCCGCATTGGCTATGGAAAGTTAGTCACCGTTTGATGTTACTTACAGAGAAATATCGTAAATTCTGTTTATGTTTGTTTGTTCATTGGTGTTTAACAGCCTATCAACAGCTACGGTCATGTAAGGCCGGGAAAACGGGTTCGATACCGTTTTAACCTGCTGGATTGGAGGGAAAATCCCAAAATCAGAACGAAATATTTACATCGAGAAAAAATATATTCAGCCCTGAAAAATAACCTGACCTGGTGCCAGGTCCATACCACACCAAAGTCACTTGGCATCTTCCCCTAAAATAGGATTACGAATAATCGTAATACTCACATAAGGGGTAAAACCAGATTCAACTGTCACATACAAAATGCCAAAGACGTAATGCCAAAGAGGGCCAAACCAGGTCTCCAGTCAGAATTCTGGTCAGGATGAACCCTGATCGTTAAATTACCCATCACATTCTCCCACCTGATACCCACGCGTAAATATTTTTCATGAGATATCACGTATGTTCAAAATCACATGGCGTGTCTCATATTACGTGATGAACTCATAACATATGGTTCAGCCAATTGACTACATCTACATCGCAACTTGCATTTTTAATGTGATCCAGAATGTATCGAGTGACTCAATCCCTGATGGTTTCATGAAACATCAGGATTTAGAATGGAAAATAACTTAAAACAAAATCAATCGTGATCGATTGGGATTTTACGTCTATTCAACAGTATGCGACTGTGACTGGAGAAATAGGGCTCATGAGATTTGTTATTTGATTGATTTATGCGGATGCATAGGCTGATTGGGATCTAAACTGGTCACAAAACCAATAAACCCCATTTCTCTAATCACAGCCACATAAAAGTCTCAAAACATAAACATACACTTGGGTCATGACCTGTAGCCTATTTCACCAACATTGCAAAGTAAACTTTTCTAGCAAAGTATACTTAGAGGGAGTAATCATTTATTTTTCCCCGAAATGCATTATGTCATATAGAACTAACGACTGCATTTTTTTGATGATTAAAAGTATGCAGAATTATTATATTGAATTTATTACATTATCACAGTCACAATATACGCCCGTCAAGGCAAGGCCAGTCAACAAGGGGAGATAACTCATATTGACGTGATAAACATGTAAAGCAAATTTGGTTACGATCCGTCAAGTAGAACTCGACTTATTGCGTGGAAAATAGGCTTCTTCGTCTTGCCGTGATAAAGACGTATACCGAATTTGGTTATGATCGGTTATTGCGTGGACAAGGATACAGAGTGCGAAAATTAAAAATGGCTGCCAAGGGGAGATAAGTATCGGAAATTTTTCAAAATCAATAGGCTTCTTTGTCTTGCCATGATAAACATGCATACCGAATTTGGTTTCGATCGGTAAAGTAGAACTCGAGTTATTTTGTGGACAAGGATACAGAGTGCGAAAATTAAAAATGGCCGCCAAGGGCAGATATGTCATCAGAAATTCTTCAAAATCAATAGGCTTCTTCGGCTTGCCGTGATAAACATTTATACCGAATTTGGTTACGATCGGTCAAGTAGAACTTGAGTTATTGCGTGGACAAGCTGTGCCCACTCGAAGTACAAGATGAATACATAATACGTCCCGTTTTTTCAAACGGGTGTATAAAAATTCATAAATTTATCATTAAATTGAAAATTTCTCCCTCAAAGAATACTTTGCTAGATAAGTATACTTTGCAATGTTTGTGAAATAGGCTACAGATCACGATCTGACAATATCGAGCTAACAATCACGAGGGAAAATCACAACGCCCATTACATAACATATTCCGAGCATGTTTTTATATTTTAAATTCTTCTCTAAAATCAAGCAGTTTGATTGGTTGAGGCTGAGCACAACCAATCTGGCTCCTTGGTTGTGACCATTAGGGCCAAAAATACTAAAAATCAACGAAAATGCTCGGAATTTATTTTACTCAATGGGCCAAATCTTAACAACAATATAATATTGTGTAACTGGGGGCCGTTTCACTAAACTTTATACGACTAAAATGTTCGTAAGTGCAAATTTAGGAACGTCTGGCAATTTAAATTGGCGATTTACATTCATTGAGCATAGGCTGCATGCAATAAATGTAAATCCAATAATTTTTTACAAGAAAACATTGTTAACCCTTAGACTGTTGCTCACAACAATTGTCGTCTGCTGTTGCTTTTATATCTTGCCTTATTTCTCAATAAAAACATGTTTTGACAGCACTTCAGAATCATTTCCAATAGAAATGATTCTGAAGTGCTGTCAAAGCATGTTGTAAATTATTCTATAGTGCTGTAAAAACATGTTTTTGATGATAAAAATAGAAAATAAACAGTAGACAACAACAAAAATAAGATAGCGGTGTAAGGTTTAATGTGAAATTTACAGACTATCATAATTTTGCGTACGAAATTTAGTTAAATGGGCCCCATGTAGAACTTGCATTGCTACTATGATATAGTAATGTGATTGCATTGATAAACCAACAACATACAAAATATCAAGAGACCTTCACCTTCGGGACAAGGTCAAATGTGTACCAGTAATTCGTTTATCACGACTGGGCAGCCGGCAGAATACACAAACCTTACCGTTACCTGTGGTATTAATGATAAATCATTCAGCTACACATTTAAAATGTTTGCTAACCATACTTATTAATTATTGTATCCCCCAGATAATTAATTTACTTATTGTGTTAATGGTGTTTAACAGCCCGCCAACAGCTAATAATTCCAGCACAAAAATATTTACACAATTCCCTAACATTTGATTGGTCCGTTGCAAGTCTCCGTCCAAAATTTATATCCCAATAAACTCCATGCCGAACTACTTTCCGTAACCGTCAGGCGCAGTTAAAATAATTCTTAAGAAAACGGAAAATAAACACATTTTCTTGATGAATTTATTTCAAATGCTGGAATTATAAGGAATGAATGGCCTTTTTGTGGAATTTATCGGGGATATAAACTTGGAAAAGTCGCGGGAATACTGGACGAGGCCTTCCGGCCTTCGTCCAGTATTCCCGCGACTTTTCCAAGTTTATACCCCGATAAATTCCACAAAAAGGCCATTCATTCCTATATTGTATCCCCCAGATAATTAATTTACTTATTGTGTTAATGGTGTTTAACGGCCAGCCAACAACTATTAAAGGTCATTTTAGACGGGGTTGAATCCCTTATTTCATCTGTACGGATCAGGGGAAAATCCCAAAATCAAAACTGAATATTTACATAACTATATATATTCAGTCCCGATACTAGAATAGCCTGATCTGTTGTCAGGTACTCACCACAACAGTCACTTAGCCCTACTCACTATTCTTACTACTTTTATAATGGGTACAACCGGTTTTAACTCCCAGGTAAAAGAAAGCCAAAGATGTACCAGAGGGCCAAACCAGTAGCATGATACTTTGAGGGAGAAATTTTCAATTTTATGATAAATTTATTATTTTTTATTATACTGAATTTATTACATTATCACAGCCATTTTGGCTGTGATAATATAATAAATTCAGTATAATAATTCTGCATATTTTTAATCATCAAATATATGCAGTCATTAGTTCTATATGAAATAATGCATTTTGGGAAAAATAAATGATTACTCCCTCAAAGTATACTTTGCTAGATAAGTATACTTTGCAATGTTGGTGAAATCGGCTACAGGTATGGATGGACTCCATCATTAAATTACCCTTCGCATGCTCAAACCAACATTGGCCACAAATATAGTAAGGTACATAGAGAATACCAGGCTAGTGTCTTTTCATATCAGGCAAGGCTAGGAAACGCGTAGGAATTTCGAGGCTTGCCGAGGAATTCCTGCCGTTTCCGAGCCGAGCCTGATAAACTTGTTATCGCAAGACACTAATATGGTATTCTATTTATCAGGCAACTTTTAAGCTACATATGAGCAAATATGATGCGGTATTCATTGAAAAGAATGCAGACGTTACGTCATTACACTGACGTCATTTGGTACCATCATGTGACGCTATTCGACCAATGGAACGTCAGAAAAAGTACAGTCTGCATTTGTTTACTCCAGTCCAGGGGGCCGTTTCACTAAACTTCTTACGACTAAAATGTTTGTAAGCGCAAATTTAGAATCGTCTGCAAATTTCAATTGATGGATTTACATTTATTGAGCATAGGCTGCATATGCAGCCTATGCTCAATAAATGTAAACACAACAATTGTTTACAAGAAAACATTGTTAATGTGAAATTTACAGACTATCATAATTTTGCACTTACGAACATGTTAGTCGTAGGAAGTTTAGTGAAACGGCCCCCTGGGGATCGAGGAAAATACTTTTGGGTTAACTTTGAAAATATTTCATGAAAAATATTTACAAAATTTAGTGTGGTTTCCGTAAATGATGTCAAAAGTTGACGGGATTTTCACAGCAAATGTGGAATTGAATTCCGCACTTGCTGTGAAAATTCCGTCAACTTTCGACGTCATTTACAGATATCACAGTTTCTGTAAATATATTTTATGAAAAAAAAACACAACTTTGAGTTAACAAGTGTTATAATAATATTATATAGGAATATCAAATGCATGTACTTGGGACCAAGAATTCGAGTTAACGAGTGTAGACTGTAGTTGTATTCGCATCAAGTCAACGTAGGATACGATACTCTGTTATCAGTCAGTGCGTATTCGATCAATGCATAGCGAGTTGCCTGATAAATTGTTTTAGTCGGCTGCCCATTGAGTGTACACTGGTCAAATGATCTCCAACGTTATAATTTGTCAGGCACAATGTCAGGCACAGAAAAACCTCTCTAAACAGAGTAAAAAATATTGTTTCTGCCCTGTTCATATATCCATATGAAATAGGCAGGAATACACGAAACAGACAGTAATTTTGATTGATTTCACTGTAGTTTATCTGCAACGAATGATAGTTTGTTTGTTTGTTTCTGTCTATTGGTGTTTAATGGCCTATCAACAGCTATGGTCATGTAAGGCCGGGCAAACAGGTTCAATCCCATTTTAACCTGCTGCATTGGGGGGGAAATCCCAAAATCAGAACGGAATATATTTACATCGAGAAATAAACACGAACGATAGTGCATTTCTTGATAACTAATCATATAATTTTGTCATATACTTGGATTATTAGTGGAATCTCCCAGGGTGTCTGGATTAGAGAGGTTTTACGGTACATGTACATTTATGTCTAAATATTATGTTCCCCACATACTATAAAACAGAATATAGAATTTCATACACTACATATTGTGCCGCATATGAAATTTGTATGTTTTTCATATGAATGTCATATGGACATTTCATATGAGACACGCCATCTGATTTTGTACATAAAAACATGTGCGTATTTCATGAACAATATTTACAAAATTTAGTGTGATTTCCGTAAATGACGTCGAAAGTTGACGGGATTTTCACAGCAAATGCGAAAATCCCGTCATCTTTCGACGTCATTTACAGAAAATATCAGTTTCTGTAAATATATTTCATGAAAAAAAACACACAAAATCACTTGGCGTGTCTCATATTTGGCACATTTTGCCGTGTACATTTCATACATAAAGCACAGTATATATAGCGCACAATGAAAGAACACATTGCAACTACAGATGAGACACCCCATGTGATTTTGTACCTAAGAAGATGTGCAATTTTTCATGAAAAATGGAGTCGAAAGTTGGCGAAATTGTCATAGCAAATGTGGAATTCTACTCTGCAATTGCTGTGAACATTTCACCAACATTCAATGTCATTTACCGAAAATGTTGTAAATATTTTTCATAAACTAGATGGCTGCGCCCGCCGAGGCTATACCGAAAAACTTTAACCCGGACGCAATGTTCCGACTATATTGCGCTGTCCGCAAGCAGGCAAGATAAAAATTGCACATCTTTTTAGGTACAAAATCATATGGCTTATCTGCATATCTATATCGACCTGAAATTACATACATGTACAATTGTACATCCTAATCATCCACATTGGATCTTGGCAGTAAGAGGGACAATGTGCATCAATGACGTGTGGGACCAGGGTAGCTCCAGATCTGCCTGCGTATTTTATTTGATGAAATTCTACCAAATATTGATTTTCTTGCGAAAAAACTATTTTTCTATGGGAATTTAACATGGGGCAAAAAGGAGCTCGAGTATGGCGAAAAAAATTATAAATTTGGAAAGTGACTCCAAAACTTGGATAGATAGCTTGGAAACAAGTCAGATTTTGAAATCGGTCCACAAATTATTTTAAAAAATCTAATTTGTACACCTATGTTAAATTCCCATTGGAAAATACAATTAAATCAATTTAATTTTTTTTCGTGAGAGTGACTTTTTTGTTATTGATGAAAAAGTACTTACATTTAAATATTTTTAGACTTAATGTGCTTAATAGCCAAATGTTCATCAGCAGAAAAACGTGGAACAGACAGGCAGTCTCGAGACACATTCACAAGTACACAATATGATAGATAGCACAACATGAGAACACAACAGAAAACATCATAGTCGCAAAACAATTGTCACGTTTGTAAACAAAACACAGTAAAATGATTTTCATTTGTTTAATTGATTTCATGACATGAGCCCCTACCACACTGAGTAATCCTTTCAAAACTACATAAATCTATGTTAATGTTTGCAAACAGCGTGGCTCCAGATTGGCCGGCTCGTAACGATGGTTAACCCTTTCAACACTACAAGTGTATATCCAGATGAGCCGGCTCGTAACGAGCCGTCTCATCAGCATCTGCACCATTTGCGAATAATATTTCTTATTTCCGTGGAAGAGAGAAAAAAAAAAAAGCATCTCTTGAAATCTATAGACAGTAATAATGTTGTGACATTGTACACGTTTTTCAGCCATCATATTTTACATTCAACAATAAATAAGAACACAATATCGGAACCAAATTTAAATACACAAAATCATATTCCAAATATATGACTAATTACAACAGAAATGAGCTTATTGTGTGGGTGACCAGTGTAGCCACAGATCAGACTGCAGATCCACACAGTCTGATCAGGGTCTACATTGTTGGGTGAATATGCATGATTCTGCTCGATGATCAGAAGCTACAATGATAAAAAGTACAATATTCATTTTTTCTAACGATGGATCAGGTATATGGCAGTGACTGGAGAAATGGGGCTTATGGCCGGTCTAGTTCTCGATAACACACTCTTACGACTTAAAAAGGACATATAGTGTTTAAAAGTATGATCGATGCTTTAATGACTAGATGGTGAACAGCGCACACCCTGATTAGGCGGAGTGGACGCGCAGGCTGATCTTTTCTACAATGGTCAAGGATATAATTATACTGTTTGTTGCAAGCATGATTTAATAAATTGTGAACAGTGCAGACCCTGATCAGACTGTGCGGATGTGCTGGCTGATCAGGGTCTACGCTGGTCACAAATGCCATAATCCTGTTTCAAGGTGTATGATCACGTGGTACTAACAACAAGTACCGATTCAAAGTACGTATTATTTTATAGTGTCCTTATTACGTAGCAGACTTTGATATAATATCGCGCATCAAACGAGTCTTGTTAAGCTGCATTTGGTGGTCTCTTTATTTTCACCCAAACTTCTGTCGTTTTTGCGAAGAATCGATTTCCGTGTCTTTGACACGGAAATCGATTCTTCGCAAAAACGACATAAGTCTGTGCCAAACTCCCTAGACCAGCAAATACAGCTCATGAAGAAGCATGAAGTCCGTTGCATATTAAGGAAAATATCAAATAATATTTACTTTGGAGTGGGCGACGTTGTTGTTGTTGAAACCACGTGAACATGCACCTTATGTTTGTACACGGGTCACAAATGTCACAAGCCCCATTTCTCCAGTCACAACCACATGTGAGACACGCCATGTGATTTTGTACCTAAGAATATGTGTGATATTTTCATGAAATATATTTACAGAAAACTGTGATAATTTCTGGAAATGACAATGAATGATGACAAAATTGGCATATCAAATGTGGAATAGAATTCCGCATTTGCTGTGAAGAGTACGCCAACTTTTGACGTCATTCACGGAAAACATCGTAAATTTTGTAACTATATTATCGCACATGTTCTTCGTTACAAAATCACATGGCGTGTCTCATTATTATAATGTACAGCCATTCGACATCACTGCAGTATGATTGAACATGGCACAGTACCTTCTATAATGCCGTTGTACACAACTGTACGGTTTGTGGGGGATGCCTCCCCGACCCACCACAGACCTATTACGAGGAGAATAAAATCATATCCAAACAGCAAAAAAAAAACAAAAAAAAACCACCACATAGTGGGCCAGTTAAATCCCATTTCATTCACCTTAATTGACAGCTTAACAAACACTCCCTTCATATAGCTCAACCTTATTGCTCATCTTAGGAATTGGACTTCAAAAATACTTAGCATTTCCATCCCACTGGTCTGTCGGATGGTCCCGTCTTTATATGACCTTAGCTGTTGCTGGGACATTAAACCCATTCACTTTTATTTTTCATTGCTCATCTTACAGGATGGAAAAAATGTCAGAGCAAGAAGTAATTCACAATTCTCAAGCCTATACCTCACCATACGCACATGCCATACTACGTCACAATGCCCATATCATAGTTGTGTGCCAATAGTAACATACCATACTACCTCAATTACCCATATCGCAGTTGTGAAATGCAATAATACGCTATACAACCTCACAACACCAAAAATCGTAGTTATGAAATGCAATATGCATTACTACCACACACAGTGCTCCAGACAAGGTGCGTATTTGCGTAAATACCCAATTAAAATTTGCAAAAACCCAATTGAAATCAGAAGTAGTGAGTATCAAAAAGCAATGAAAAATTTGTGGTATCTTTATCATGCTGCAGAAAACAATAAACAGACAACAAATATAGCATATTTTCTTATTTTTCCATGAAAACACATCTTGGTATTTCATTAGAATTGTCTCCAAGGAGACAATTCTAATGAAATACCAAGATGGGTTTTCATTTAGAAGCAAACTATTCAATAAGTGCGGTCTGCTGATGTGTAAACAGTTGTGTGATTCTATTTTACCCAAATAAAAGTTTGAAATACCCAATAGCTTCAGAAATGATGGAGTGACAATACTCGATTACTAATTCCTTATCTGGAGCCCTGCACACAACACTCGCATCGTAGTTGTGAAATGCAATAATATGCAATACAACCTCACAATACCCATATCGTAATTATGTGCCGGTAATAACACGCCATACTACCTCAAAATATCTACATAGTAGTTACACGTGTGTGATTAACACCTCACAGGAACCCATATCATAGCAAAACGGCAATGAAAAGATGCCATCATTTTGCAATATGTTAATCTTCCTATACAATGCGCGAGTATCCATCCTGTGTCTGTTATAGCAGGCCGTGTTTATGTTTGTAGCGATATCGTGCCAGCTCCAACATAGCCTGTTTTCGCTCAGCCAACGATAAGTGGCGGTCGTAAGGATTCCGGGAAAACGAATGAGCCTTAAACATCGGATCCTGTGAATATATATAACAGAGTGTCACTCAGAAAAACAGAACATGAAGAAATGTACTGTGGAACCTCTCTAAACCGGACACAAGAAAACATCTGTGATCATATTTTTGATGAGTTTCCTGGTCATTTATCTCAGGTGATAATGTCTGTTCGTGCTCGCATAGCACAGCTATGGCACAGAATGACCAAATGTCTGATTTACAGTGAACACTGTCTAAACCGGACACCCTGGGGACCTCCCAGGGTGTCCGGTTGAGAGAGGTTTCACTGTAGGTATATACATTTTCTTCGCAAAATTATGTACATTGTATTTCACATTTGTAATTTCGAATCTGAGGTTTCTTCAGAGCATAAACCGTTGCCATGTGCCTGGATGTGACAATTCACAATGCTCAAAACGTAATTCTTTGGAATCAACCTACCTTTAATTGTATGTCGGGCGGCTGTGACCCACTTTCTGATTTTGATTCGTCTCTGTACTCCACTCGGCCCTCCAGAATATTGGATATGGTGGCGTCCACGTCTTTTGTTTGTTCTGCAATGTTGTATTGATTGTTTTTCACTACTATCTATAATGGTACTCTTCAGTCTATTCCAGTGAACAAAAAGTTTGCTATGCCCCACCACGATAGTGTTACCATTGTCCGTCTGTCCATCCGTCCGTCACCAACCTTGTAACTCGTAATTTTTTTAAACCGTACTAGCTACACACCTGAAACTTATGTATTTAGCTTCCGTATGATGAGTAGATGCACAATGTTTATTTCGATCTTCGACTTGACCCCCGGGTAATGGATTATCTCCCCCTTTTTAACTTAGAATTTATTTGCAATTTTGCCCTGCAACTCGTAAAACTTTTAAACCGTAATAGCTTCGGACCAGAAACCTGGCATGTAGCTTCCTTATGAGTAGATGCACAAAGTTAATTTCATTATTTATTCGACCCACAGTTCATGGATTATCTCCCCCTTTTCGATTTTCACCATTTTGCCTTGTAACTTGTGAAACTTCTAAACCGTAATAGCTGTAGACTTGATGCTTGGTGTGTAGCTTCTTTATGGTGTGAACTTATATTTGCGCTTTGACACTGAGCCATGGATTATCTCCCCCTTCTGGATTGGAATTTTGCCTCGTTTACTATCAAAGAAATATGTGGGGCATCCGTGTTCTATGAATGGAATGGTGCTTAATATAGAAATGAATGGCCTTTTTGTGGAATTTATCGGGGTATAAACTTGGAAAAGTCGGGGGAATACTGGACGCGGCCTCCCGGCCTTCATCCAGTATTCCCGCGACTTTTCCAAGTTTACATCCCCGATAAATTCAACAATAAGGCCATTCATTCCTTATAATTGCAGCATTTGAAATAAATTCATCAAGAAAATGTGTTTATTTTCCGTTTTCCTAAGAATTATTTTAACTGCGCCTCACAGTTATGGAAAGTAGTTCGGCATGGGAGTTTACAGGGATATAAATTTTGGACAGAGACTTGCTACGGGCCAATCAAATGTTAGGGAATTGTGAAAATATTTTTGTGCTGGAATTATCGGCCCATCAACACAAAAGAGTGTCAGTTAAGGCCAAGCAATGTAGATGAAGAATAAAAACAATAGTAAAATAGCAGGTCAGATGTGGTAGTCAATCAGATGATTAGGGTAACAATAAAAGTATGATGAGCAATAGAGTAACATGTATATAATGATAAAATCACAGAAATGAGAAACATGTATACAATGATGAACAGTTTCTAGTTTTTTATTTGTTTTTTACCAGAAATCAATACATTTGTATACACAATGGATTTTTTGGTTTAATCGTGGCCTTACCGAGGTCACGTTTGACAGCGTAGAGTGGCACCTGAGGCAGTACGTCCTTCACTTGTGCGACCATCGTGCGCAACTCTGCGTCCAGCGTGTCGATAAAACTCGCCGTACTCTCCACCTCCCGCCCGTTACTCACAGACTTCGAGGCTATCGGACAGACAGCGAGACATTACTGTGGGGCGTATTGAATAGACAATATTACGTTATTGAGCAGCTTCGAAGCTGTGGGATAGGACAAAAGTACACACAAAATGATTGATTTAATTCTTTTTTTTGCCATTAATACAACCTCCCTACAACAGACACACATGACAAGGCATAAAACTGGCTGTTCTAGACAAAGAAACATGCAGACTTGTATTAACCATAGTTTACATTGGAGTCATACAGAGATGGGGACTCTGTTTAAGGTCTACTCCGAAAGACAAGTGGGAAGGAAATATTATAAGATTCAACAATGTCCAGCCGTGGGTAAACGTTTGCCGTGGCACTCGGGAACTGTATGAACCCGCGGCCGCCGCGGGTTCATACAGTTCCCGAGTGCCACGGCAAACGTTTACCCACGGCTGGACATGGTCGAACGTTATTATTACATTTCTGTCGGATATATCATTCAATTTAAGCATATATATGTAGTACTTTCGGTACTTTGATTATCTGCTCCATTCAAACAGCTGATTTCACATGCATATTCCGGGACAGCAGTACACATCGCGTGATGCATCCGCCCCAATTTCAAAAGTTCAGTGTGACCGTTCTGAACTGGTCTGGTGTCAGACGTAATGGCGCGCTCTAGTAACGTCATGAGACACATGCATTACGTAGGTGTTGGCTTAGGCCCGGAATGAGCATTGTCTACAGCCATGGTCAAACAGAACGCGCTGTACGTTTGAACACGGCTGTGAGCGGTGTCGAACAACGGCAGTCATGTAACAATATTAGTATATTGAGGTCCCATGATCTACACCTAGATCACAACCCATCACCAACCAACAATGCACAAACCATGGCCATAGCTGAATTTTTAACCAGAGTCAGCATTTTCAGTTTTTTAAGATAAAGACTATGATTCAAAATGGCCGCCCTTGATATTTGTTTTATCTCTGTTCATAATATTTAGCAGACATAAAAATGGACACAGCATCTATATCAGACCATGCATTAATACCTGATTTTTTAACCGGAGGCAGCGTTTTCATTTTTTTAAGATACTCAGCCTTATCTGAGGCAGTAAACTCTGTTTTTGGCAGGTTTAACGACTCGGCTATCACGCCTCGAACCCGCTCGGCAAAATCCTCCGCCGTCTCATCTTCTCCCATCACTTCCACTGGCAGGAGTCTGGTGATTGTAAAAGTGAAATGGCTTAACCCTTGTAACACTAGAGGCCACTTTCCTAATATTTGCAAACAGTGAAGATCCTGATGAGACGGCTCGTAACGAGCCGTCTCATCTGGATCTGCACCATTTGTGGATATGTTGTAATTTTTTTTTTACAAAATAACACTTTTCTGCATAATGCAAGTCTTAACCATTTGAACCCGAAATCCCGCTATAGCGGTTTATGCAAAAAGTGCAGATCCAGATGAGCCGGCTCGTAACAAGCCGTCTCATCAGGATCTGCACTTTTTGAAAGTAATTTTACTATTTTTTAGAACAAAAAATATCCCCTTTTCATAAATGGACTAGTCTGAAAACCATTTTGTGACGGTTGGGTTGGTTGCAAAATGAACATATCAAAATCCATTCCAGTTACTTAGGGGTGAAAGGGTTAAACGTAACATGAAATAGTTCATGTCAGTTATTTATGGGTGAAAGGTTTAATGAACCAGCAACAGATAAGGTTAAATGCGGCTGTGACTGGAGAAATGGGGCATATGGGGTTTGTGACCAGTGAAGCTCCTGATCAAATAGCACACTCCTGTAGCCCGATAACAATCTACATAGCTTGTTCGAAGCCCGACAGGTGTTTCATTGATGGAATGGTGAACAGTGCAGATCCTGATCAGACTGTGCGGATGCACAGGCTGATCTGGATCTACACTGGTCGCAAAAGCCATAAGCCCCATTTCTCCAGCCACCGCCACATATAGCGATGGGACCTCGGTTTCAAGTCTCACCTGGAAGACAAGTGGGATGGAAATACTATCATGTATATTCATACAAAGGGAACCAGATATTGAAGTCCAATGCTCTATCCACTAAACTATGAAGCCATTCCATTGGCAAGAGCCTGGTGAAAGCCATATATATGTTCATGAAAGTGAAATGGTTTGAAGGTACATGCCCACTCAGTAGGCGATAAATGTTCTTTATAGGAATTAAATAAATGTATAATTGTGTAACTATTCCACCAGTTCTAAAGATTACGAGTGGCTGCTATACAGATAGAATCATTTAGTAATATTTATTTTACTGATAGTGACTCGCAGTGGTATCAGGCTATTTGCGTATGGAATTTTATCAAATAATTTTTTTTGGGGAGGGCGACTTTTTTGTTACTGATGAAAAAGTACTTACTTTTGAATATTGTTTAGATTTAATGTGTTTAATGGCCAAATGTTCGTCGGCAGCAAAATGTGGAACAGACAGTAATGACGTCTTGCATTCCATTGTGTTTCAATGGGAAACGAAAATGCACATATCGATGGTCTAGTAACATAAGGTCGTAAGTGCTATGCTTTAGCATAGCAGCAGTTACGACCTTATGTTACTAGACCATCGATATAATAAAGGGACTTACTTCAATCTAAATACAGTTACAGGACTAAAGAAGCACCAACATATGTCCGTCCACCGCGGGCTCTCTATGGTCGTGAGGGCGCACGGGAATGACAGCCGCGACACCTGGAGAGCCACCTGTCAGCAATACGAAAATATGTACGAAAAAGTTCTGTTACTGAGGATGTCTATTTAGTATTTATTGAGTAATCATGATATAATTCCAGCACAAAAATATTTACACAATTCCCTAACATTTGATTGGTCCGTAGCAAGTCTCTGTCCAAAATTTATATCCCAGTAAACTCCCACGCCGAACTACTTTCCGTAACCGTCAGGCGCAGTTAAAATAATTCTTAAGAAAACACATTTTCTTGATGAATTTAATTTAAATGCTGGAATTATAAGGAATGAATGGCCTTTTTGTGGAATTTATCGGGGATATAAACTTGGAAAAGTCGCGGGAATACTGGACGAGGCCTTCTGGCCTTCGTCCAGTATTCCCGCGACTTTTCCAAGTTTATACCCCGATAAATTCCACAAAAAGGCCATTCATTCCTATAGTCTTGTCTTGATTTGTGTTGCAACACCTGTATTAAACACAACCCGTAGCCAATACACAAACATGTACTAGGGGCCTTCAAAAAGTTATGTTAATGAGGATGTATCATTAATATGTTTTGAGCAATCATCTTTATTTCTGCAGGCAATGTACGAGGGGCGTTAAAAAAGGTTGCGATATGGAGGCTGTATATTTGACATTTTTCACAAATGGTTGGAATTCCTCGAAAAGGTACAATTATACTAAGCAAGTAGCAACCGGTCAAAGCTTGGGATAGAGGCTGATTGATGATGGCACACTGCCATACACCGACTTACGGTAACCTTAGAAGTCGACTTACGGCGAACTTCAGAAGTCGACTTACGATAACTTTACAAGTTCACTTATGGTAACTTGTAGAAGTTGACTAACGGTAACTTTAGAAGTTGACTTACGGTAACGTCAGAAGTCGACTTACAGTAACTGGAGAAGTCGACTTATGGTAACGTACGACAATAAGACACAAACTTACCGGCTGTATTGGAAGCTCCAGTTCGAATGGCAGCGAACTGTAACGGAAGATCTAACGGGTCATATTAACGGGATATTTCAACGATTTATAAACGTCAAATTCAGCGCATGAATTTATATGGTGTATCTTCCCGGAGTGATGATTTAATATGGTATTTATTTAACGAGTTTACTGATTTCATCAGAAACGAGGCTCTGCCGTCTGCTGGTTATATTTTGGTTTTATACATTTTTATCAATAAAAACATTTATTTTTTGAGAATAAATACAAAATATGAAACGATAGCAGACAACAATTTTTCGCCAATTCAACAATTTCGACAATTCGCACATTCTAATGGTTAGATTCCCGCATTTAAGGTTTAAATAGTGCAAGACCTTAACTGGAGAAAATACAAAATATGAAACACAAGAATTCCGCCACGGAAGCGGTGTCGCTCCTGCCGAGGCATTTGACCGTGAACATTACAAGTAAATAAATTACCTTGACCTTCAGAATTTGGATGTGGGGGTGTGCATAATGAAGCATCATCCGTAGACAAACATTGATGTGAAATATTATCAATGTCTGGAAAGGGGTTAAAGAGATATTGTGAAAAAACAATAACTTTAACGCATTTCTGTTACAAATCCAGTGAACATTACAAGTAAATAAATGACCTTGACCTTCAAAATTTGGATGTGGGGGTGTGCGTAATGAAGCATCATTCCTAGACAAACATTGATGTGAAATATTATCAAAGTCTGGCAAGGGGTTAAAAGAGATATTGTGAAAAAACAATAACTTTAACGCATTTCTGTTACAAAACCGGTGAACATTACAAGTAAATAAATGACCTTGACCTTCAGACTTTGGATGTGGGGGTGTGCGTAATGAAGCATCATCCCTACACAAACATTGATATGAAATATTATCAATGTCTGGCAAGGGGTTAAAGAGATATTGTGAAAAAACAATAACTTTAACGTATTTCTGTTACAAAACCGGTGAACATTACAAGTAAATAAATGACCTTGACCTTGATAATTTGGATGTGGGGGTGTGCGTAATGAAGCATCATCCCTAGACAAACATTGATGTGAAATATTATCAATGTCTGGCAAGGGGTTAAAGAGATATTGTGAAAAAACAATAACTTTAACGCATTTGCCTTACAAAAAAACCGGACGACGCGGACAACGGAAAAAGCGCCGACTATAGTCGCGCCTCTGCTAAAGCAGGCGCGACAAAAAGCAGACGATCATTTTCGTTTAGCGCATTATATGGGACATGCCACCTGATTTTTTACCTAAGAACATGTGGGATATTTCAGGAAAAATGTTAACAAAATTCTGTAAATGACATCTAAAGTTGATGAAAGATGACAAAATTTTGTCATCTTTCGCCGTCATTTACAGAAAATATCACAGTTCTTGCAAATATGTTTTATGACAAATCGCACATGTTCTTAGGTACAAAATCATGTGGCATGTCTCATATGGGTTAAGTTGTGTCAGACCGGAACTTGAGAAGGCCGGCAGTGTTATTGGTGGCCGTTCCCTCTGGCTGCAGCAACAATGGGACGTCCGAGTCTGAAATGGACAAAATGGGCCGCCCGCTCATTAAACAGGCCCACAGGATATGTAGAGAACAGTAGGGTAGTGCCATGAATGGGCAAAAATATCTGGCAAGGTGTATTTTTCCCATTCACGGCACTAACCTACTATTCTATTTATACTGTCAACACCTACAAATGGCTGTAAAATGCAAAAATATAACCCCAGCCACTGCACATATTCATACGCAGAGATTACCGGTAGGTCGTATGACAGGATATCAAAAATGTTTCACGGCACCGTGTGTCACGACACATACGCACTGTGTTGACGGGATAAACTACATTTATTCTAATACATGTACATGTAGTAGCCCCCCTCATACATTTTCAGTCAAATGTATTTATTTTCACATAGTAAAGTCACCACAAAATTTAAATTTCTGTGTTTTTATGCAATTATAATACCAAAAGTGCTTCAGAAAATTGTATAGTTCCAGGGGCGTTTGTAGAGAATATTCCATCATACATGTTTGAATAGCGTGAAATAATACACGAGTTTACGTCAGCTTCCACGTAAACAACGAGTAAGCGAAGGGAACGTGTTGTTTACAAGGAAGCCGAAGTACACAAGTGTATTATTTCAAGCTATTCAAACATGTACAATGGAAAATCCTATTTATTACATATCTGAACAACAAGTTTTATAATGTTTCGGGGCATTTGCAGCTGCGTATGAATATTTGTGGGCGGTGATTATTTTATAACGACTGCGGGAGAGTGCAAGGGGGTGATTACGGGTGTTCTCTTCATTATTTGTAAGTTGAAACTGTAGACACCTTTGCATACTTCACAAGCCAGTGTAGATCCAGATTATCTTTGTAAAGGAGAACCTCTATAGACCGCACACCCAGAAAATATTTTAGATCAGGTTTCTGTAGCCTATCGCACCAACATTGCAAAGTATACTTATCTAGCAAAGTATACTTTGAGGGAGAAAGGATAAATTTATTAATTTTTACTATACTGAATTTATTACATTATCACAGCCAAAAGGCTGTGATAATGTAATACATTCAGTATAATAGTTCTGCATACTTTTAATCATCAAATATATGCAGTTGTTAGTTTTATATGAAATAATGCATTTCAGGAAAAATAAATGATTACTCCCTCAAAGTATACTTTGCTAGAAAAGTACTGGTATTACCTCCTTTATCAAATTGCACCACAACTGATTTCGATAAGTGCAATATTGTCTATAAATTATGCAGGAAATGGACAAAAAAAAAACACACCTCATGTGCAAGTTAATTCTGCATATATAGATGACCTTGGATTTATCTTTGTCAATTTTCAATGTGGATCGACTGATTGATTGGGTTTTTACATCTATTCAACAGCAAGAGTAATTTCTGGGTAGCTCAGTCGGCAGATCATGGCACTCCTGCGTTTTTCCCACCTTATGATATAAGACAAACCTTGGCAGAACACTTTTAAGTTCCTGATAAACTGCTGCTTGCCGGCCGACGCCCCCAGGTCCCTGTATCCGAGAAGGCGGTGAAATATTGCAGGAATCCCGTGACGATAAGGCTGCAAATACAACACAACCCTTAGAACCGCGGAAACAAAAATTGCCGTCTGTTGCTGTATGAAATTTAGTCTTAATTTGCAATAAAAACATGGCTTGGCAGCACTTTTGAAACATTTCCATTGGAAATGATTCTAAAGTGCTGTCAACCCGTGTTTTTGATTAGAAAAATAAAGGGAAAATATAACACAAACAGCAATGACAAAATTTAATTCAACAGTGTAAGGGTTTATGTATGTATATAAACGATGTACAAACTATTTTTTTGATAATATTAAATCTTATCACAATTTAAGAATGTATTGACTTTATTATGAAAAGTCTTATTACCCTACTGTCTGTTTCACAAAAGCTGCCTAAATTTTTCGGCCATATAAACAATTCAAAAACCATATTTTTTTGATAATATTAAATTAAATTAAAGGAAAATTTAAGAATGAGCCTTCTTTCAGTTTTATTTCGTGAAATTTGGTCAAATATTGATTTTATTGCGAAAACAAAATTTCCCCATGTTAAATCCCCATAGACATCTTCACGGAGTGAAGATGTCTATGGGGATTTAACATGAGGAAATTGTTTATAATTTCAGAAATACTGGACCGATTTTTAAAATTTAACTTTTGTTTTCTTAGTTGGATCATTTCCAAGCTATCCAGCTAGGTTTCGGAGTCAATTTCCAAAATTTTTCCAAATTTTTTGGACTCCTCCCACACTCCTTTACATCTTTTTCCCTCATGTTAAATTCCCATAGAGAAATCAATTTTTCGTAATAAAACCAATATTTTACCAAATTTCATGAAATAAAAAGAAGGCTCATTCTTAAATTTTGCTTTAATTTCATATTATCGAAAAGAATACTGTTTTTGCATTGCTTATATAGCTGTAAAATTTGGGCACGTTTCGTGAAACAGACAGTAAGCTGATGTAGGAGTCGAAAAATTAAAATATTTTGAAATTTGAACCCTTTCAACCCTACAGTAAGAAACTGGGATGGATCGGTATATGTTAATTTTCGGACCAACGTTTTGTGACAAAAGGATTTTCAGGCTCGGCAAGAGCCGGCTCATCTGGATCTACACTGATGACAAACTCCACTCTAGAGGTCTGTAGTGTTGAAAAGGTTAATGGACATTGGAATTTTGTAGCGGGAAAATGTCCCCCAGACTTGGTCAAGGCAAAACACTGAATGAATGACTAATTTTCAGTCAATTACCAATCATAATCCACCACAACAGCACCGGTACTCACCACTATATTATTGGTAAGAGCATCAATGACGACATGGTCCATGACGGACGTACAGTTGGACACGAGAAGCTTGGGCAGTCTCTCGTGGTCAGTCTGGTCATCGTCCAGCCAGATGTGGACGCCGACGACGCCCAACATTGCTCGCATAAACTGCCTGAAAATCAGAATAAAATACTTTGGAATCTCTCTACACTGGACACCCTGGGAGGTGCATATGGTGTCAGGTTTAGACACGAATCACATAAACTGCCTGAAAATCAGCATAAACTACCAGTAGCCGATTTCATCAACATTGCAAAGTATACTTTAGTAGCAAAGTATACTTTGAGGGAGAAATTTTCAATTTTATGATAAATTTATTAATTTTTATTATACTGAATTTATTACATTATCACAGCCAATTTGGCTGTGATAATGTAATAAATTCAGTATAATAATTCTGCATACTTTTAATCATGAAATATATGCATTTGTTAGTTCTATATGAAATAATGCTTTTCGGGAAAAATAAATGATTTCTCCCTCAAAGTATACTTTGCTAGTAAAGTATACTTTGCAATGTTCATGAAATAGGCTACTGGACTCCAGATAAAGAATTAGTAATTGAGTATTGTCACTCCATCATTCTGAAACAATTGGGTATTTCAAAATTTTAATTGGGTAAAATAAAATCACACTGCTGTTTACACATCAGCATACCGCACTTATTGATTGAATAGTTTGCTTCTAAATGAAAACACATCTTGGTATTTCATTAGAATTGTCTCCTTGGAGATAATTCTAATGAAATACCAAGATGTGTTTTCATGGAAAAATAAGAAAATAAGCTATATTTATGGTTTGTTTATTGTTTTCTGTAGCACGATAAAGATACCACAAATTTTTCATTGCTTTTTGATACTCACTACTTCTGATTTCAATTGGGTTTTTGGCAATTTTAATTGGGTATTTACGCAAATACGCACCTTATCTGGAGCTCTGAACTACAGTGAACCTGACATTTGGTAATATCATGATGTGATGCCGTTCGACCAATGAATTCATAGATTTATTTTTAATTTGTTGTAACCCGGATATTTGTATCAGGTCAATACACGATACGACACTATGTTATCAGTGAGTCGGTACGTATTCAGCCAATACAAAACTTGTTACCTAACACACAAAATCGTTTTAGTCAATTCACCCAGCGCTCCAGATAAGGTGCGTATTGGCGTATTATACTCACTTATTTTAGCAGAATTCGCAATTCATTATCAAATGTGGGAGTACAAAATACTCACATCAATGTGAAAATGCGCATTGATTTTCAAATTGAGTAGAGAAAATACAGTAATAAAGCTGAAAATTTACTTAGTTGAACTGCTAAAAGCAATTGCAGCTCAAATAAGTGAATTTTTAAATTTGTTTTAGTTTTTATCATTTGTTCCCTATTTAATATAAATAATACATTTGTAAAAGTAAAATATGCATTGAATTTGAAATCTGGGGGTAAAATACTCTTTAGATACAACACTTATCTGGAGCTCTGACTCACCTCCTCGCCGATGCCTTTGGAAGTAGTCCAACGATCATGTAGACGTGGAGCATAATTATAACCCGGCAGACAATCAGAAACACTCCGATCGGGAAGTACAGCATCATTAACAGAAACTTCACACCAGGCGGGAACCTGCAACATCATCACTACATTGTACAGGGTGTGAAATTAGCTCGCCTATTGGATATTGGCAAGTTGAAATGTGACAGTGACTGGAGAAATGAAGCTTATGGGTTTGACGACCACTGTAGATCCAGATCAGCCTGTGCATCCGCACAGTCTGATCAGGATCTGCAGTGTCCGCCATAAAATTCCCAGCAATGACACACCAGCCATGAGCCGGTAACACTATCATCCCAATTATTGCGTTTTGAAGGTAGGACTTATCTTAGATAATCTCAGCTAAACAGATGACTTTTACTGTTTCATCTGTCTTTTATATTATCTGTATCCTTATAGCGGAGACCTAATCATTATAAAATATGGTCACAATAACAGCCCATTCTATCCTAGCGTTTTGCGAATAAAAGGATAATCCAGGTCAAAGTAGGTATGTTTATTTACTGGTCTGTACAAGTTTTTTTAACAGAACTGCCAAGTATAAAACCGCTTGCTCGTCACTAAATTGCCAGGACAGAATGGCTGTTATTGTGACCATATTTTATAAAGGCCGGGTCTCAGCTATAAGGATACTGTACAGATAATATAAAGAGAGATGAAATAGTAAAAGTCATTTGTATAGCTGAGATTATCTACTGTCTGTTTCACGAAAGCTGCCCAAATTTTACGGCCATATAGACAATTCAAAAACACTATTATCTTCGATAATATTAAATTAAAGGAAAATTTAAGAATGAGCCTTCTTTTTATTTCGTGAAATTCGGTCAAATATTTATTTTATTACGAAAAATTGATTTGTCTATGGGAATTTAACATGGGCGAAAAAGTGGTAAGGAAGTGTGGGACGAGTCAAAAAACGAAAAAAATTTGGAAATTGACTCCGAAACCCGACTAGATAGCTTTGATATGATCTAACTAAGAAAACAAAAGTTAAATTTAAAAAATCGGTCCAGTATTTCTAAAATTCAAAAATAATTTCCCCATGTTAAATCCTCATAGACATCTTCACTCCGTGAAGATGTCTATGGGGATTTAACATGGGGAAATTGTTTTTTCGCAATAAAATCAATATTTGACAAAATTTCACGAAATAAAAAGAAGGCTCATTCTTAATTTTTCCTTTAATTTAATATTATCCAAAGAAATCTTGTTTTTGAATTGTTTATATAGCTTTCATGAAACAGACAGTAAGCTAGTAGGACCCCACACTCGTAACTCCTATCATTTTGGAAATTTCTCTTTTAAGAATTTGTTTAGTTACGAGGGGTAACTCTTGCAATTTACTCCCGTACCAGTCCGTAACCAGAGTTACGATTCCACTCATAGAATTTCTCTGCAGAATAGTGTTTCAGATCTGATTCACATTTTAGCAGTTAATTGTGAAAGATTTTCTATATTTTTTAACTGAAATGAGTGTTAATTAATAATATTATGAAAATAACATATTCAAGTAATTATGACATAAATGTACATAATTATGTAGATGACCTGATAAAGTACATGTAAATTTAAGCTAGAATCAACAAGTGACAGTCAGTGGCAGCCATATTCAACATGTAAAAGTTAAGATGGGATCAATTTCTGTAAAGGTAAAGAATAATTTTCTAAAACTTCTACAATGGTAAAAATTGTTTCAGAATTATTACTTTGTATTACTTTTATTATACTAATATTTTTTTTCAGATGGAAAATATCTCAAATATGTCACAATTAACTGCTAAAGATCTGATCAGATCGGATTCTGGAAGTCGGCGTGACGCATCATTAGTCACGTGACCCGATCATGTGTTTGGGGGTTAATCAACACATTTTGCTCTAAAATACATAATTTGTATACCAGAATATTTCAGATTTTGAATTACGAAAAGACTAAATGGTGATAAGATTATTTTTTAATGACCATTTAACATTATAAATCTGCATTTAAATTTAATTTAGCGATCTGTGCTTCATAATCTCAGGATGCTCTACACTTGGTGCTTATATAAACTCTTGTGACGCATGCGTGAAGTAGGGATTCAAAAATTATTATTAAAACCTCCCTGTATCCTTAATAAGGAATCTCAGGAAAGTCATGATTAACTCATCTCTCCCGTAGTCACTTATCACCTCTACATTCCCTGTATATACTTTCAGATTCAGGGCATCACACAGTATCTCTTCATTTCTTATAATTGATGTCACTTCTCTATTTAGTAAATCTCTTTGTCGCGAATATTGGTCAGTCATGTAGGAAATGCCCAATTGTTTCTGGGACGTTACAGACTTCGGACTTTCTTGTCTGATTTCGCTTGATTACTGCCATATGCGCGTTAAGTTTTGTGTGACCGCTCACCAGTTGATTTAGTGCTCTGTATCCAAGCAGGTCCGCTTCTCCCGTCTTTGGCCTTTCACCTACGGTTGTCACAATTTCTTGTAAATGAGAGCAATGATCAGAAAGTGTAAATGCTCTCTGCCATTATTTAACTGATCCTTTCTGTAAAATTTTCTGAACCGCTTTCTTGGTATAATTACAATTTGACGTTTCCAATGACTCCGCCTCGTCTGCTGCTTCTTTTTCCCACTTGTCTGCGAGCTCATTGCCTACTATATCTTTGTGGCCAAGGCACAAGTGTGTACTAATGGAGACTTGCTTTTTCTTGTAAAAGCCTGACAAGTTCTCGGATCTTGAGAACAAGCTCTATATTTATAGCGGGAACAGTTTGTGTAAATGCAGACTCCATCGCAGCTTGACAGTCTGTGAAGATATGCACCCGTTTTTTGATGAAACAGCTAGTCTCCTGGCACAGCATATTCCAGTTCCAACTGTATGCCAACAAGTTCACCTGCGTAATTATTGATTTGCGCACTGTAACTTTTCTTGATACAGATGGGTTGTTCATGTACACAACAGCACTTCCCCATATGGGCCCTGGATTTCCCTTCAGCATGGAACCATCTGTCAAGATGATGATGTCTGACTGTGGTATATTCTGACATTCTGTAGTAGATTCTCAATGTTCACAGCTTGCCTGTTCCTTTGGCACGTTCATTTCTTCTCTCAATCTCTGTCAATTTGTACCGGTACATTTCGCACAAGATTTACCCAAATCTACCCAAATCTTAACCAAATCTTCATGTAATTACTATATTTGTTAATAAATCAGCTATACACATCATAACAACGATGTTTAGACTGTACTTACGTAATGTCTGTCATTAATTTGCTCATACGATGGCCCATTTTAATGTTTTGATGCAAAATGGAAATATTTGTATATGAAATAAAGGGAGAGTACCGATTATAACTTATATACTAGGAAGCCAAGGAAGATAGTCCAATTTATATTGGCTAAATGGGAATGATGATTTTTAATTGAAATACAAATAAAAAAGAGTAGAACCTCTCTAATGTTGACATTCAAGGAGACAGTGTGTGAAAATTGTTCTGCCAACAAGTATAATTATATTTTTTAGTAATATATAATTTAAATATATAAATTACTAATACTGAATTAATATTTATATGTGGCTGTGACTGGATAAATGGGGCTTATCAAAATTGTGACCAGTGTAGGGTCTGATTAAATAACACTCTTCTGTAGCCTGGCAACAACCTATATTGCTTGTTGGAAGCAAAACTGCTTTCATTTAGGGGGAATTACGAATGTTGCAGACACTGATCAGACTGTGCGGATGCACAGACTGATCTGGATCTACACTTGTCGCAAAACCCCATTTCTCCAGTAACAGCCACATATGTGCGATATGCAATCATGATCAATGATAACTTAAAGTTAGACAACTGAGACATAATTAATGCGTCTCGATCACAGTAATCTCCCTTTATAATAATGCTATATTAATTTCTGTTGCGCGGAAATATGTGCGGAAATATGTGCTTTATTCTTCCTTTTTTTTGTCAAAATGTGCTTATTATATGATATACTAATTATATATTGTATAAAAAGTATATAATATAATCATAAATGTTATTTTTAATGAATATTTGGGTAGAATGGGGTAAGATTTGGGTAGATTTGGGTAAATTGTGCTGCCGTTTCACACTAATGTTAGACCCATATACTGCTAATCATGTGGGTGGTGGTCGGACGACTGAGACGGCGTAAATTAACGGTATGGGTTCCTCCTTATAGGAATCACAATTTGCCTGGTTTGGCCCTCAGGTACGTTTTTATCTTTGGCTCTTTAGTTACCTGGGAGTTGAATTGGGTTATTGCCCATTATAAAAGTAGTAGGATTATTACTGATCCTACTGCTTTTGGGAGGGGCCAAGTGATTCTGGTGTGGCGAGGACCTGGCATCAGATCAGGATTATTCTGATTTCAGGGCTGAATATATAGTTTTGTTATTGTAAATATGCAGTTCTGATTTTGGGATTTTCCCCCCATTTGCACATGTACTTGAACATGTTTTCGATTCGGCTCATATTTAAGGGTGGGAATTGGCTCGAACACCTTCCATACACGGTATACATGCTGAACATGTACTTGTAGGATGTTGGTCGTTTCGTCTAACTGCCAGTTCGTCTACCTTATTTTATATAGTAATTGAGAAGTGAGTGAGTGAGTGAATAGGGTTTAACGTCCGCTTTTCTGACATAGAGGTACAAGCCTCAGGGAGTCTACACGCAGACGGGTCAACGGGGTCGAGTCCCATATCCACCTGTCCAAGGGGGGTAAATCCCAACTTCAGAACTCAATATTTACAATCAAAATATATATTCAGTCCTGAAATTAGAACAACCTGATCTGGTGCCAGGCCCTCGCCACACCAGCATCATTTATCCCATCCCCTAAAAGTAATAGGATTAGCGCTAATCTTACTTTTATATATGGGGCATAGCCCGACTCAACTCTCACATACAAGAAAGCCAAAAATGTACATGAGGGCCAAATCCGGTATAGTGGGTTCCGGAAAGTATGAACCCAATCGTTAAGCCAGTTTAGTCGCCTTTTACGACAAGCAATGGCTACTGCAGCACTATTCTCAGGATCAGTTGATCCCGCCCCGGTGCCTGCACGGGGCGATAGTAATTGAGAAGTCGTTTCGTCAACATGTATGTATTTGTATAGTGACCAATTATCGATTATTACCTGTAGGCTGTAGTTGTTTGATACAAGGTGTTAGACACTGTGGACATGGTTGACAAACACCAATTGTCAATGTTTGGGTTAGGTAAAACACATTCAAATTACTACTTTTATTAAAGCACTTTATTTAATCATACATTTGTGTAATTCATTGAAAAAATATTTAATAAATTTACCTAATACGAAAAGTTGATATAAATTCGATATATAAAAAAATCTGCTCCTTTTAATTAACAAATCCTGGGCAAATGGCACACTGCCAGATACCTGGAAAGAAGCTACCATAATCCTGATTATTAAACCAAATAAGTAAAAAACCATACCGGCCTCCTATCGGCCGATATCATTGACCCCAGTAATATGCAAAGTAATGGAAACAATGGTAGCAAACAGACTAAAACATCATCTTGAAACAAAGCATCAAATTGGCCCAACCCAATCATGTTTTAGAAATCATAGATCAACCATAGATCAATTGGCTAGACTAGAAACATTACAGCTGGGTGAACTGGAGCAGTGTGGATAAAGTGTCTTGCTCAAGGACACAACGCACGCCGCTAGTCAGGCTCGAACCCACGACCCTTGGATCAGTAGTCCGACACACTAACCATTACGCCACGGCGCTCCACACCCAGACGTAATACACAAATATACTACAGGTAAAAATCAATATTCGGTTACTATATAAATACATGTTGACGAAACGACTTATCACCTACTATATAAAATAAGGTAGACGAACTGGCAGTTAGACGAAACGACCAGAATTCTACTTGTACAGGTAATATATGGGATTTAGTACTAAACCCATTGACCCGGACTTAAATGACCTTAGCTGTTGATAGGCCGTTAAACCCAAACAAACTGCTCATTGCCATTAGCAACTTCATCACATTCAGTTTGACAACGGTGCGTTTTGACAACGACAGCCCAATTGGCAGTTTGAACTTTGACATGTTTGACAACTGTGACCTATCATCCCATCATGGACCCATGACATGTGGATTAGGGCGTGTAGATTACAACACAATCTGAATCATTAGATATTTTGGCATTCGGCAAATTACCTGGTCATTGTGAATAAGTCTGGTAATTTGACCATTTTAAATGTGTATTTGACACAAACACATGTAAGAAATGTTCGAGAATTTGTGTTACATATTTTCTGTTTCTATTATGGGCGCAGACATGTTTACGTTGCATTCTGGGTTCCGGATCATTTCGTACCAATGCCATTTCGTACCTATACCATTTCGCACAGGTTGAACATTTCGTACACATAGACCTGGGTCAATGGTGGTGACTCACCTATAGGTTAGAGAATATACTAAATGGTGCGAAACCAAAAGTATTCTGGTATAAAATGATAATTAATATGTGGATGTTTTGAGGTCACAATCAGGCATCTTCCAGACCAGCCTACGAAACGCACAGTGTCATTGCTATCGGGTCCTCATGCTTCTTGCATTCAAGTTATATAATACAAGCAATATAGATCGCTATCAGGCTACATGAGTATGCTATAGTTTACCAGGAGCTACATTGGTCACAAATACCATAAGCCCAATTTCTACAGCATGCAACCCCCTTTTAGGGACTGGTCATTATTTTTATCGCCGGGGGGGGGGGGGGGGGGGGGGGTGCCGGGGGGGGGGGGGGGGAGGGGGGGGGGGGGGGGAGGGGGGGGGGGGGGGTGGGGGGGGGGCTGGATGAATTTTGCCAATAATCTGATTTTTTTCTAGGGCCCCCCCCCCCCAGTAACTTTAGCTAAATTTTCAGGCCCCCCTATTCCATCATAGATATTTTTCGAGGCCCACCCCCCCCCCACCAATGCTCTCAACTAAACCCCACCCCATGTAAACTGGCCATTCGGATGGTAATATATTCAATTGCATGATGCTTATCATCATCATCATCACTCTTTATTACAGTACAGTTTATTGCAGTACATGTATCTATATAATTATATATACATGTACATTTGTAGTACTGTAACTTAATCATAATGTCCTAGATGTCTTTGATATTTATCATATTTATATGACTATGTTTCATCAGCATCTGCACTGTTTGTAACAATTTTTCGGATTTTCCCCATACATTTTGTGTTGTTTTTTTCTGAAATATTTGTAACACCCCTATTCTCAGTGAAGGGACATTTATTTATATCTGAATCTATTAAATCTCTTTACTAGCTGACTGAATGACAAACAGTGTAGGTGCTGATCAGATTGCTTGGGGACCTGGGGCCATACTGGTCACCAGTATTTTTTTTTTTTTTTATCTTATATTTAAGGGTAGGAATTGGCTCGAGGACCTTCCAAACCCGGGCATTTGAACCCAAAAGTGGCAGGTCAATGACCGTTGGCCCGTTTGTTTCCGAATTTACTAATATCTGCCATACAGTCGAAATATGTGCATTAAATGAAGGAGGCAATGAGGCGGTTAATTTAACCTAGCTAGTTCATTCTCCTATCGCACGAAGCCGGTATGTAAGACCGTGAAAAAGGCTGAGTGTGAGTGCATGTGATATATGGAGACTCAGCCGTAACAGTGTTATCCTATATAATGATGATATTTGACGATTGGTCAGGGCATAACATATCAGGCCGGGAATGATCGATATTTGGTTATGCAAAGTATGATGTAATATGTTTTCGGGCCCAGCTACTGTCGTTTCGCGGCTTATCGTTATATACGATTTGCAATTATTCGAGTTCAGGTGTGGTGTTTATCTGTTACTATTTGGTTATATGACAATGTGTTTCACATATTCTGAAGACGAAAGAAAAAGAGAAGATAATACACGGCGGTATAGCAATTGCCCATATATTAGTGAGTGGCCCATACCATACCGCCGGTCATGGTCCAACATGTTAAATTTGATTTCAGACGATGCATATTACAGTCAATAATGTTTAATAAGAGTAATGCATGTAGCAGTTTTGCAAGCAGTGTAGATCCAGATGAGCCGTCTAATAAGGATCTACTCTATTTGCGTAGCTGATCCGAGGGTAATAACAGACTTGTTATCATCAAAATCGTACCAAATGTTCAGCATGTCCAGTTCTTGGACTTGGTATTTACCCTAATTATTCAGACACTATTTTGGGACAATCCAAATACTTTTTGTTAAAAAGGATCTAAACTGTGTATGATAGATGTGTCACTGACTGAATGGCAACCAGTGTAGACCCTGATCAGAGTGCACGGATGTTTTTCAAGGCCCCCCCTCCATGAATTATTTTAAAAAATTTGGAGGCCCCCCCCCCTCAATATCTGTGAAAATTTTCGGGCCCCCCCTCTGGCGTAGTCGATATTTTCGGCCCCCCCCCCCCCCCTCCCGGCATTTCATCCAGCCCCCCCCCCCCCCGGCGATAAATAATGACCAGTCCCTTAGTGTATACTGTTATGTCGTTATTTTAGGTTTTGTGATAATTTTGCTACATTGTTTGAACTAAGTTTTTTTCATCTATAGACCACATACAACAACACTGAGGTTGGTTCCATTTTTTTCTATAAGCCATATGGCCGCCATCTTAAAATTCAAAATGGCCGCCATTGAAATTTATATTTCGAGGTCAAAGTCATTATGTTTTTTTACAGTGAAAAACACATTATTATGGACAAGAAATATTGGCAGAATTAGTTCAATACATTTTGAGATAGCAGCCATTTTGGTTTTCAAAATGGCCGCCATTTCAAAATTGGAAATCCAGTATTTATTGTACATTTTTGAATGTCATGGAAAAATTTAGTATTTTCAGTTTCTATACTCATATTTCTTTGAACACAGTGTGCTGAGAATATTGCTAACTGGTAATGTGCTGCGAGTAATCTTTATCTTCAAAATGGCCACATAGACTAAGTGTGGTATGTACATCATCACATCAAATATTTGTTACACATTCTAGTATTTCTGTGTATGTTACATTCTTTCAAATGATATTGTGATTGGAACCTGTGTGTTTGCTTGAAAACATATCTATATACAGCATATAACAAAACTGAAGCTGGTTCCATCTTTTTAGGAGCCACATGGCAGCCATTTTGAATTTCAAAATGGCCGCCATTGACATTAATTTATATTTAACGTCAACGTCATTATATGTGTTTTTTTTTACAATTATTTATCATGGATAAGAAATATTGGCATACATATTTCAGTATATTTTGAAATGGCGGCCATTTTATTTTTAAAATGGCCGCCATTTCAAAATATACTGAAATATGTATGCCAATATTTCTTTTAAACTTGACAATCTAATATTTATTATGCATGTTTAATGGCGTGGTGATATGTTGTATGTTTCTTCTGCTTATACTCATAATGCAATGAGCGCAAACTGTTGAGATTATTGCTAACTAGTACAGTGGTACCAGACACCATTATCTTCAAAATGGCCGCCGGCAATAATGTGTCACGTACATTGCCACTTCAAGGATTTACATGTATTACGTATTGTTGTATTACGTATCTATATGTATTACGTATTACGTATTGTTGTGCCTTATAGTTATGTTTCTTCAAATAATATCTTGGTAAGCACATGTGTTTACCTTTAAAATAAGAAGCTAAAAATATGGCAAATCATCAATTTTATCCAATAAAGTGTATATTAAATTGTCTTGTATATTGCATTGCAAAGGTAAATACTCATATTCTTGGTTCATGAGAAAGTGTCTGTTACGGCGATATGATGTACCATTTTGGATTTTATGCTGTGTGACTCTTGTTGTTAACAATTATCAGAAATTCCTTTTCATTCTACGTGGAAATGTTTGTAGCAACAGTTTGTCATGGGTACATAATGTGATATCAGAGTCGCTTTGGTATTTAAGTTTCTATCTTCAATTCAACACCTTCCTACCATTTTACCAGAACATAATATCCTACGCTCGTCTAAGACATGTCTGAATGCCGAGATGGCCATTGTGCACGGCTTGCATCATTTTGGACTCGAGACAAGTCAGAATTATGTGTTTAGATCATTTCAGTTTATCTCTGTAATCACTGACTCGTGTGATAGCGTATCAGTAACTAGTATGTTTTTGCCAGAAACGTGTTTCATTGACAGGCCATATTGCTTCAGCAGCAGTAACATATCCTGTAATCTGTGACGACATGAATAGAGTATTTAATTCATGGATATGAAAGGCAAGTGATCTTATTTCACTTGAACAGTACACATAACGAAACCGTTTCCGGCCAAATAACATGCCTCATTATTCATGTTCAATCAGAGCATATTAGTTTTCTGCGATAACCAATGATATGAAAGCATTAGTCATTGGATTGCCTTTGTGGCACACCATAATGCAGACCTAGATGCGTAGGTATATGTCTCTGGCTTTGTTAAGTCATACTATGACAATTTCAACAATTGAAACGCAATTTGGACCATCTGATCACTTTTATATTGACGCAGGAGTTGTGATCTCGTTAGACCATATATGGTAATCGTAAATAATGGTAATGACATGGACCAATACTGTTTCAACGTGGCCATTTTTCTACAGTTTCCTACATACAATTCTGTATTAGGTATAGAGTGTATTCAACCTCTCAAACAGTGTTTTTTGGCAATCAATTTGACATTTTACACACGTCGTCTACACATAGTTAACATGTGCACATGACGTTTTAAAGTCATGTAATCATACAAATACTGCCTTTTCGACAGTTCTTCTACACTTTCATGCATACAAGTTTGTATAGGGTGTATATTTTATGTAAGCAACTCCTTTGACTGCGGTTTGAGTGTGATTGTGCCAGCACTGCCTTTCAGGAACACCAACAAGATGGAGTCTATAATGCAGATGGTGATGGAACTGATCGAAAACACTCATAATTAAGAAAACTCCTATATACACACAGTGGTCTTTTTAAAATATAACATGTTTCTCATAAACAATGACTTGAAATTGACTTTAGTCATATATAATTTACTTTCAATAATAATTATAGTCTGGGAAAAAATCAGTTCAAATGATTTGTGCATGATTATATCAGAATGATATGATTTTCACGGCAACCTAACTATACATACACTTTACTAAAGACAGTACGTAATGAAGAAACAATAACTATTATTTACATAGAGGACATTTTGAAACAAAAATGTCCGTCATACCAGTTATCAGAAAAAGTGGAACCAACCACAGTTTTATTATTCGAAGTATATAGATGGCAGAGCCGAAAAAACAGCATTCTGTCTGCATTATAAATATAGATATGAATATTACAATATATCAAATACGATTTCAGGGCGGCCATTTTTAAATATAAGATGGCCGCCATAGGGGTTGCTAAAAATGAAAATAACACTGGTTTTGTTGTGTCTGGACAAACGATGATTATCACCAAAAAACGTATCAATATTCTACCTGTATTAGTATGGGGCGCCGTTTTGGACTTTAATAGCACTTTGTGATATCATCACTTCAAATCAAATAGGTGATATCATCCATTCGAATAGGTGATATCATGTATTTGAAGTGAGGATATCACCTATTCGAATGGATGATATCATCACTTTAAATCAAATAGGTGATATCACCCATTCAACTATGTGATATCATCCATTCGAATAGGTGATATCATCCATTTGAAGTGATGATATCACCAGTTCGAATGCATGATATCACCATTTCAGTGTGGTGATATCATCACTTCAAATAGGTGATATCATCCATTCGAATAGGTGATATCATGTATTTGAAGTGATGATATCACGAAGTGCTATTAAAGTCCAAAACGGCACCCCATATATGAGAAGTGTATTATATGATGAATATAGCAGTTCAGGGCGGCCATTTTGAAATCCAAGATGGCGGCCAAAGGAATTGTCGAAAAAAAATGTAACCAACCCCAGTTTTGTTCTTCGTACTCTAAAGATGACAAACTACATTGGTTACAAGAATGTAGCAACAAAAAAAGCAAAACTACATAACAGTATACACTATTTACTCTACGCTGGTTTCACGTGACAACTTGAATTCGTACTGTGTTTCAAGTATTAAGTTACATATGGCGCGTTTTCTCATAAGCTCACTGCCATATGCGTAGTTAGTCGTTTTCGTTATCTAACAGTGACCAAGTAGGATTCATTTAGTTCCTAACCCGAGTTTTCTGTTGTAAGTCGTCCTATTGTTAAAAGAGGAACTTCATGTTATTTAGTTCCGTGACCAGTGCAGCCCGAGATCAGCATGCAGATCCACGCAGCCTGATTAGGACCTACACTGGGAGTTAATTAATATTCAGTTGCGCTGAATTGCGAACGGTGCAGGTCTTGATCAGACTGCGCGGATGTGCAGGCTAATCTGGGTCTACACTAATCCATTGTCGTTCAAATTGAATATCACTGACTGATCGCAAATATGCCGTAAGCCCCATTTATTGGAAAATGATACATTGAGAAAAGTACGGAAAATATATTGTTGTACATGTACAAATAATTTATACGATGCATTGGTCTATGCTGGTTTGATAAGACAATTTTGTCTTTGACCTTTTTCACACGTGGAGTGTATGTAAATTGTTTACCTGGCTGTGGGCAGTTTACCAGAGACCGTCCTTTTGTTTGAGCCGTGAGTAAATTTCACGTGCGACCTTTACACGTGTGATCACGGCTTGTTGACTTGGTGGTGTGCATTTTAATCCGCTGATCAATCACTTGAATACTGGCTGTGTTGGAGGTAACATGAAGATTTTTCTTTTACAGGTAGAAAAAGGTTGGTAAGAATTGTGTTGGACGCGGGGAGCACAGGTGGTTCTAGCGTGTCTTGGATGGTTAATTATTGTTTGTATATACATGAGACACCTTTCTAAACAATGTAAAAAAACAATTCAAATGCGCCCGGGTCTGAATATTATGTAATTATAATAATCTATATACAAACAATAATTGACCATCCAAGACACGCTGAAATGTATACATATACAGACGAATACAGGTCCGTACGCAGGAATTATTTTAGACAAGTCCATTTATGAACATGGGCTGTTTTTGTTCTGAAAATTATGAAAATTAATTGCAAAAAGTGCAGATCCTGATGAGGCGGCTCGTTACGAGCCGGCTCATTTGGATCTACAGTGTTTTCCAATACCACTATACAGGCCTGCGGGTTAAGAGTAAAATGGTTAAGGGGGGTGCTCTGCGTACGGACCTGGAATATTTGTTTTGATCTTGTCTTCAAACTTTGCAACCTATCAAAATGCTCTGGTCTACTTTTGAACAGCCAACCTGGTGCCCGGTTATCTCATTTACCGAATACAAATAGTGTTTATTATGCTCCACCAGATAGTGGAGGGGGCATGCTTTAGTGTTACCATTGTCCTTCCGTCCGTCCGTTGTGACTTACTTCCATGTATGGGTCATGGCGGAGTGCCTTTTGTAAAGAGTATCTCCAAATCATAACATTTGCATGAATTCAAGGACCACAATTAATGTGAATTACATGCTCAAAATTGATTCTTACCAGATGTCGAGTGCAAATTATTTATATATTTTTCACAATGTCCATTTAAATAGAAATTTGAGCCCCTAGTCATAGATTATCTCCCCCTTTTCGACTTTTCTAATTTTGGCTTGTAACTCGTAAAACTTTTAGACCATAATTGCTATAAACCTGAAACTTGGTATGTATATTCCTTATGATGAGTAGATGCGCAAAGTTTATTATGCCCCACACCGATAGTGGAGGGGGCATTTAGTGTTACCTTTATCTGTCCCGTCCGTCCGTCACCAACCTTGTAACTTGTAAAACATTTAAACAGTACTAGCTACAGAACTGAAACTTGGTATGTAGCCTTATGAAGAGTAGATTCACAAAGTTTATTATGCCCCACAACGATAGTGTAGGGGGGCATTTGGTGCTACCCTTGTCCGTCCCGTCCGTCCGTCACCAACCTTGTAATTTGTTTAGCTACGGACCTGAAACTGATGTAGCTTCCTTATGATGAGTAGATGCGCAAATGGGTGCAAGCGATGGGTAATTTAACGATCGGGGTTCATCCTTACTGGAATTCCGAATGGAGACCTGGTTTGGCCCTCACATACATACGTCTTTTGGCATTTTGTATGTGACAGTTGAATCTGGTTATACCCCTTATGTGAGTATTACAATTATTCGTAATCCTATTTTAGGGGAAGGGGCCAAGTGACTTTGGTGTGGTATGGATCTGCCACCAGGTCAGGTTATTCTAATTTCAGGGCTGAATATATTGTTTCTCGATGTAAATATTCAGTTCTGATTTTGGAATTTTCCCCCCAATGCAGCAGGTTAAAACGGGATCGAACCCGTTTGCCCGGCTTTACATGACCTTAGCTGTTGATAGGCCGTTAAACACCAATAAACAAACAAACAAAACTTAGTTGAGCTGCAAAAAGCAAGCACTGCGTATTTGTTCAACTGTATTACAGTAGTAATACACTCAAATAAGCGAATGTTGAAATTTGTTTTGATCAGTTGTTCCATATTTAATAATAAAGAAAATCAATAATCCATTTGTAAAAATAAAATACGCATTTAATTTGAAATCAGGGGGTACAATACTCTTTAGACACAAAGCTTATCTTGACACCTGAGTTAATATAATATGTCTACATGTATGTGTGTGCATTTTGTATCAATAGATGTAAGATTTTTGATACAAAATAGATCAAGAAAGGGAGGTTTCCTGGGAAACTATGCACTGGAAGGACAATCCTATCATGTGCTTTATTTCAGACATTCCATATTCTAAACTGTTTATACATTTAGAATATGTTGCACAATCTGATAATTTATGAACATTCCATATCCCGATCACGCTACTGATCGGGATCTAGAATGTTCATCAACTATGTGAAAATACATTTTAATAATTAATTTTGTCAACTCGTCACTATCTTACATTATTTGGTTTTGGATGCCAGACGAGTTGATCGAAGGACGAAACACAATTGGTCAACACTATTGGTCAAAACTGAAGCGCCCTTTCATTTAGTATTAACCCTTAGAATGCTGGGAACGGAAATTGTCTTCCGCTGTTGTTTTATATGTTGCCTTCTTTCTTAATACCACTTTAGAATCATTTTCTGCAGTGATGTCAAAGCAAATTATTTATGAGAAAATGGAAAATAGAAAAAAATATACACCAGCCTACAAAATGTAACTCAGCAGGATAAGGGTTAAAATATACTTCTACCCACCAATCGCAGGTAGTCTGGTGGCTGTTACGTGGGCGGATAAAAAGACTAACGCGGAATGTCATGTGGCTCCTGTTTTCCGCATACTACGGGTTCACACTGTAATAACTTAAACCTATTACTAACTACCTATACATATATACATATAATACAACTACCGGAACTTCAAATACCGCTAGACGAAAGTCGACCTGTAATAACTTAAACCTATAACTACAGTATACATATAATATAACTACCGGTAACAACTACAGTATACATATAATATAACTACCTGTAACAACTACAGTATACATATAATATAACTACCGGTAACAACTACAGTATAAATATAATATAACTACCGGTAACAACTATAGTATACATATAATATAACTACCTGTAACAACTACAGTATACATATAATATAACTACCGGTAACAACTACAGTATACATATAATATAACTACCGGTAACAACTACAGCATACATATAATATAACTACCGGTAACAACTACATTATACATATAATATAACTACCTGTAACAACTACAGTATACATATAATATAACTACCGGTAACAACTACAGTATACATATAATATAACTACCGGTAACAAGTATAGTATACATATAATAAATCCATCAAATATATTTATCCCACACTCGTGTCCCCTTACTGTGTCTCATTTGTGACACAACACATGTATGGTGTATGGGCATGGTGGGATTTATATGGCCAGAATGTTCTAATGGTGCACCTTTGGTTTTGCATGTGACACTAACTGTCACACTGACCATAAAACTGACTGTCATACCGACCGTGACACTGACTGTGACATATTGACTGAACAATTTACATGACTTGGCTAGCTTAGACTGATATGCATGTCAACATCTGCCAAATAATCATAACCATTATTTTGTAGATCGATATCTAATTATCTATGTAATTAACACTTGATTTTCTTTGTGCTTTTTCAGCCTTAATTGATCCAGCAACCAATGATTTCTGCAATTAATTTATATTTTCTTACTCCATTTACAGTTTGCTGTGTAAGGGACATTTTAATTCTTGTCATTATTGTCATGTATAACATGTTGCAAATTCATGTATTCTGACATATGCAATTACTTTTAATGTGTTGCTGTTTAATTATCAGTCGTAATGTCCCTTTACTTGTCTATGAATATTCTCATACATATATTTACTTGTCTTTGATTATTCCCCCCTTACTTTTCTATAAGTTGTCTACTTGTCTGTGTATTGCGTCCCTTTACTTGTCTGATATTTCTCCTTGTCTGTGAATTGTCTCTCTTTACTTGTCTGTGAGTTTTCTCCCTTTACTTGTCTGTGAGTTTACAGCCAGCAGGTTTTAGTAGCGACTATATACAGTAGCCAGTGGTCATTGTCGGAACATCAGCTACCAGGTGGACAGCAGCGATTGGTCAAGTCAAGCGTGTGACAACAGCGTCTAACAAGTTGGTTCATTCAGGACTGTCGGTTTGTATTAGCTGAAGGTAAACTACCGGTAACACTTTCTGCAACTGATATTGTCAGTGACTGCAAAAATAGGGCCTACCGTAATAAGCATAAATGTTCTGACACTACTTATTCTGGGAAAGCTGTATAATATATGGTTTCCCAAATCAGGGAGTATCCTCATACATGTTTTAACCCATTCCTTTAGGAATACACCTTTACGGGTATGACATTAATTAAATATTTTATTTTTATTTTTGTTATTTCTCAATGGAAGTATATGTTGCGACCACTCATTTGAACCGTATCGACGAGACGGTTCAAACGGTGGTCGCGACATATACTTTTGAGTGCATAGAAGGAAAATATTTCGGATATTCTGCTGCAAACATAATGGCGCTATAACAATGCAGTGGGATACAAGTTGTGTTGACTTTGTACAGGATTATCGGTAATGATTTATAATTATAAGTTGATGGTAAACAGACGTTCAAAAAATGTAAACTGACATGATACCTTTACAATGCTGATTTACAATTTTTCGTCTGCTGTTAATTTTCTGTTTTCATTTTTTCTCCTCAAAACATGATTTGACAACACTTCAGAATCATTTATGGAAATGATTCTAAAGTGCTGTAAAATCATGTTTTTTATTGAGAAAGAAGACAGAATATGAAACAACAGCAAATGACAATTTACGTTTCCAGCATTCTAAGTGTTAAATATGTCATTAAATAAAGCCACCTCAATATCACAATGAAGTCCTGATATTTTATATCCATCCCGAAATCTGTGTTCATAATATTTATGTATTACTGACATGTGTTATTTTTCTAAATTGTGTTCATATTAATGTGCCTTAATAATAATAGCTGGGCGTAACTCTGGTAATACCTCCCATTATCACATTGCGGTTTTTGGCAATATTTATTGTGAAACATTTTCTGTAAATGATGGTGAAAATTGACGGCATTTTTGACATCATTTACAGACAGTGTTTTCGAAATTTTCAAAATAAATATACTGAAATATGGTGATACGACAGGTAATTATTCTTAGCGGGCTCGACCGACATACTAGCTTGTTAATATTTCTCTACTACATGTATTCATTTTATCAAATTTCCAACTTTTGTAAATAATGTTGTGTCTTCATATATTAATATCTATTTGTGACATGCCATGATGCAGTTGTTACAAGCAGTGATTTGACCAGTTTGACCTGATGAGCTGAATTGCAAGATGATCCAACGTGTTTCACTGACCAGGAAGCTGGGAAGGTATGTATTTAACGATATAAAGCCATCCTTATTATACTCCTATCATACGAAGTATGTCAAGGGGTATATAGTTTTTGCCATTCCGTCTGTCCGTACATTTTGACGTCCGTAAGATTTGCGTTAACATTTTTATTTTTATTTTTGTCATCGAGGTGGCGGCCGGTGGTATCCGTGAGCCTATGCTCACTTGCTCTAGTTTTTTCTGAATTCATATCTTAACCTTTTCATGCTGAGGATATGCCATTATGTTTATGGGAAATCCTAAATAATTTCCTTCTATGTGCCCAAAAGTATATGTAGCGACCACCATTTGAACCGTCTCGTCGAGACATATGCTTTCATTGAGAAATACCAAAAGTAAAATATTTAATAAATGTCATACCTGTAAAGGTGTATTCCGAACAGAATGGGTTAACTGCACACTGTAGCCATGTGATCTTGTGTAGTACGGGTGCCTGGCACCAGATCACGCTATTGTAATTTTATCAGGTAACACGTTTTGTATTGGCCAAGTACGTACTGATAACATATCGCTGTATCAGGCATTGACCTGATACAAATATCCGGGTTACAACAAATTGAAAACTAACGTTTTAATGCACACTCATACAACTTGATAGGGATCTAGAGTTTGTATGTCTAATGAAATTTGCATTACAGTTTTTGAGAGGTATATCCATCAATGTTAATGATTTTCCGTTTATTTAGGTAAATGTGACTAAATAATTGCAAGGGTTTCATTTGAAAAAACAATCTTACTGAGTGTGACGACAGATATACAGATACATTGGTAACTCGATGGGAACATATTAAGTTGTCATACAATGTCCTGCCTTTAATTAGTATCATCATATCGCCAGGTGTAGATTAGTCAAGGCCATCGTCCGAGTGTTGGTCAGCAGTGTGGCTGGGATGTCCACTTCCATGAGCTGATACTCTACATATGGGTATGTACCATCATTAATTGCCTGCTTAAAACCCACTGTTTTCCCAGGCAACAATTTCTTATCTTTTCAACAACTTTCTCTCATGTCTCGTCAAAAGTATATGTTGTGAGGACACATTTGAACCAACTTAATGAGATGTGTGATGTAATACGTATACTTGATGTCATTTATCATCCCCTCGCCGATATACAAGAGGGGATATAGCGTTAGTCCATGTACATACGTGCATACATACGTACGTGTGTGCGTTAGTAACACCTTTAATTTGTCAATAACATTTCCTTCAACGAAAAATAAGAATACATGTATACAAAATTAATATTTCAAAATTGTCATACCACTAAAAGCGTCTTCCGATAGGTAATATGCATGCTATGTATTTAGCCCTCCATTCCAGTTTATATAATCGTACTAGATTCAATCCTAGAAATGGGCAGATAGCCACAACAGTTCAGCTTGACAACAGTCCGGATCCATTCCATCTACTTAACATGCTGCTTGCATATGTGGATCACGAGCGGTAAGTGGTTCAAATTTATGGGTCCAATTTTGATAAAACCAGGATTATTTCATTCATAAGAGTACCTGGCAATCAGGATCAGGATATTTAACTGCTGAAAGTTATTATGTACCCTGACAAACAATTTGAGGTACATATAGTCGTCTGTCTATCGGAGATTTGCATTAATGTTTTCGGCTGCCTACTCTCTCTTACCAAAAGTTGAATTGGCTTGAAACTTTAAAACGTGACTTATTTGTCATACTTGATATGGAGCAAACGTTTGTGTAGCTCATAACCAGCTAGCACATTTATACAACTTGATAGGGATCAAAAATGTATGTAGCTCCTGATCAGCTATCACACTCGTACCACTTGATAGGGATCTAAAGTTTGTCTAGCTCTTGATCAGCTATTGCACTCGTACAACTTGATAGTGATATACTGTTTGTGTAGCTCCTGATCAGCTAGCACACGCAACAACTAAATACTTGCAATAATCCAAAAGGGTTTCATTTGAAAACAACAATATTACTGAGTGTGACGACAATGAAATGGCTCATATACTAGGTATACAGATACATTGGTAACTCGATGGGAACATATTAAGTTGTCATACAATGTCCTGCCTTTAATTAGTATCATATCATCAGGTGTAGATTAGTCAAGGCCATCGTCCGAGTGTTGGTCAGCAGTGTGGCTGGGATGTCCACTTCCATGAGCTGATACTCTACATATGGGTATGTACCATCATTAATTGCCTGCTTAAAACCCACTGTTTTCCCAGGCAACAATTTCATATCTTTTCAACAACTTTCTCTCATGTCTCGTCAAAAGTATATGTTGTGAGGACACATTTGAACCAACTTAATGAGATGTGTGATGTAATACTTGATGTCATTTATCATCCCCTCGCCGATATACAAGAGGGGATATAGCGTTAGTCCATGTACATACGTGCATACATACGTACGTGTGTGCGTTAGTAACACCTTTAATTTGTCAATATAACATTTCCTTCAACGAAAAATAAGAATACATGTATACAAAATTAATATTTCAAAATTGTCATACCACTAAAAGCGTCTTCCGATAGGTAATATGCATGCTATGTATTTAGCCCTCCATTCCAGTTTATATAATCGTACTAGATTCAATCCTAGAAATGGGCAGATAGCCACAACAGTTCAGCTTGACAACAGTCCGGATCCAGTCCATCTACTTAACATGCTGCTTGCATATGTGGATCACGAGCGGTAAGTGGTTCAAATTTATGGGTCCAATTTTGATAAAACCAGGATTATTTCATTCATAAGAGTACCTAGCAATCAGGATCAGGATATTTAACTGCTGAAAGTTATTATGTACCCTGACAAACAATTTGAGGTACATATAGTCGTCTGTCTATCGGAGATTTGCATTAATGTTTTCGGCTGCCTACTCTCTCTTACCAAAAGTTGAATTGGCTTGAAACTTTAAAACGTGACTTATTTGTCATACTTGATATGGAGCAAACGTTTGTGTAGCTCCTGACCAGCTAGCACATTTATACAACTTGATAGGGATCAAAAATGTGTGTAGCTCCTGATCAGCTATCACACTCGTACCACTTGATAGGGATCTAAAGTTTGTCTAGCTCTTGATCAGCTATTGCACTCGTACAAACTTGATAGTGATATACTGTTTGTGTAGCTCCTGATCAGCTAGCACCACAACAACTAAATACTTGCAATAATCCAAAAGGGTTTCATTTGAAAACAACAATATTACTGAGTGTGACGACAATGAAATGGCTCATATACTAGGTATACAGATACATTGGTAACTCGATGGGAACATATTAAGTTGTCATACAATGTCCTGCCTTTAATTAGTATCATATCATCAGGTGTAGATTAGTCAAGGCCATCGTCCGAGTGTTGGTCAGCAGTGTGGCTGGGATGTCCACTTCCATGAGCTGATACTCTACATATGGGTATGTACCATCATTAATTGCCTGCTTAAAACCCACTGATTTTCCAATCAACAATTTCATATCTTTTCAACAACTTTCTCTCATGTCTCGTCAAAAGTATATGTAGTGAGGACAGATTTGAACCATATTAATGAGATGTGTGATGTAATACTTGATGTCATTAATTACCATCCCCTCGCCGATATACAAGAGGGGATATATCGTTAGTCCATGTACGTGCATACATACGTACGTGTGTGCGTTAGTAACACCTTTAATTTGTCAATAACATTTTCTTTGTGCTTTTTCAGCCTTAATTGATCCAGCAACCAATGATTTCTGCAATTAATTTATTTTTTCTTACTCAATTTACAGTTTGCTGTGTAAAGGACATTTTAATTCTTGTCATTATTGTCATGTATAACACGTCGTTGCAAATTCATGTATTCTGAATATGCAATTACTTTTAAAGTGTTGTTGTTTAATTATCAGTAGTAATGTCCCTTTACTTGTCTGTGAATATTCTCATACATGTATTTACTTGTCTTTGAGTATTCCCCCTTTACTTTTCTATAAGTTGTCTACTTGTCTGTGTATTGCGTCCCTTTAATTGTCTGACTTTTCTCATTGTCTGTGAGTTATCTCCCTTTACTTGTCTGTAAGTTTTCTCCCTTTATTTGTCTGAGTTTTCTCCCATGTTGATACAGTCAGCAGGTTTTAGTAGCGACCACAGTAGCCAGTGGTCATTGTCGGAACATCAGCTGCCATGTGGACAGCAGATATTGGTCAAGCGTGTGACAATAGAGTCTGAGAAATCAAGTCGGTTTATTCAGCATGTTCAGGACTGTCGGTTTGTATTAGCTGAAGGTAAACAACTGGTAAAACTTTCTGCAACTGATATTTTCAGTGACTGCAAGAAACGGGCCTACCGTAATAAGCCTAAACTTATTCTGGGAAAGCTGTATACTATATGGTTTCCCAAAACGGGGAGTATCCTCATACATGTATTAACCCATTCCTTTCGGAATACACCTTTACGAGTATGCAATTAATTAAATATTTGTTGTTATTTTTGTTATTTCTCAATGGAAGTATATGTTGCGACCACTCATTTGAACCGTCTCGACGAGACGGTTCAAACGGTGGCCGCGACATATACTTCTGGGTGCATCTATAGAAGGAAAATATTTAGGATATTCTGCTGCAAGCATAATGGCGTATCCTCAGCATGAAAAGGGCTAAAGGTTAGTATATGGGTGAGTTAGCTCTATAACAATGCAGTGTTGACTTTGTACAGGTTTACCGGTAATGGTTTGTAATTATTATAGGAATGAATGGCCTTTTTGTGGAATTTATCGGGGTATAAACTTGGAAAAGTCGCGGGAATACTGGACGAAGGCCGGAAGGCCTCGTCCAGTATTCCCGCGACTTTTCCAAGTTTATATCCCCGATAAAGTCCACAAAAAGGCCATTCATTCCTTATAATTCCAGCATTTGAAATAAATTCATCAAGAAAATGTGTTTATTTTCCGTTTTCATAAGAATTATTTTAACAGCGCCTGACGGTTACGGAAAGTAGTTCAGCATGGGAGTTTACTGGAATATACATTTTGGACAGAGATTGCTACGAACCAATCAAATGTTAGGGAATTGTGTAAATATTTTTGTGCTGGAATTATAAGTTGATGGTAAACGAGAAGCTGGGAAGGTATGTATTTAACGATATAAAGCCATCCTTATTATACTCCTGGCATACAAAGGAAGTGAGTGAGTGAATAGGGTTTAACGTCCGCTTTTCTGACATAGAGGTACAAGCCTCAGGGAGTCTACACGCAGACGGGTCAACGGGGTCGAGTCCCATATCCACCTGTCCAAGGGGGGTAAATCCCAACTTCAGAACTCAATATTTACAATCAAAATATATATTCAGTCCTGAAATTAGAACAACCTGATCTGGTGCCAGGCCCTCGCCACACCAGCATCATTTATCCCATCCCCTAAAAGTAATAGGATTAGCGCTAATCTTACTTTTATATATGGGGCATAGCCCGACTCAACTCTCACATACAAAAAAGCCAAAAATGTACATGAGGGCCAAATCCGGTATAGTGGGTTCCGGAAAGTATGAACCCAATCGTTAAGCCAGTTTAGTCGCCTTTTACGACAAGCAATGGCTACTGCAGCACTATTCTCAGGATCAGTTGATCCCGCCCCGGTGCCTGCACGGGGCATACAAAGGAAGTATGTCAAGGGGTATATAGTTTTTTGTTATTCCGTCCGTCCGTACATTTTGATGTATGTAAGATTTGCGTTAATTTTTTTTTAATTTTTCATCCAGGTGGCGGCCGGGCCTATGCTCACTAGCTCTAGTTTTTTTCTGAATTCATATCTTAACCTTTTCATTCTGAGGATACGCCATTATGTTTATGGAAAATCTTAAATATTTTCCTTCTATGTGCTCAGAAGTATATGTAGCGACCACCAGTTGAACCGTCTCGACTGTCAATGACAGGTCAATGTCTGATACAATATGTTATCAGTCAGTACGTATTCGGTCAATACAGGGCAGGTTACCTGATAAGGTGCATTCCCGGCTGTTTGTGATAAATCTTCAATCAATCAATCAACCAATCAACCAATGTTTCACTAAATTACACGTGATATAGACCCTGATCAGCCGCTCATATGTGGCTGTGACTGGAGGCATTACATGTTTCCCTGACTGAATTACGATCAGTGCAGACCCTTATCAGACTGCATGCTGCTGGTCTAGATCTACATTGGTTGCAACTAACATACTGGTAAGCCCCCATTTCTCCAGTCACAGCCACATATATGTATAGTTAAACAGAACTTACTGGCTGCAATGCAGGATGACGCTGGCTAACCTGAATTTTCTCTCTGTAACGTAGGGCGACCTACAAGTCTTGTAGTCTTGTAGACTTGTAAGTCGCCCTGTGTTACAGACAGAAAATACGGGTTAGACGCTGCCCTGCGTAACATACAATATATTCTGGTTAGCCCAGTACAAGCTGAAGATACACATTTTGTCATTGAAAAAATGATTATTTTTCTTATTTCTCAACAAAAGTATATATTGTGGCGACTCATTAGAACTGTCTCACCGAGATGGTTCAAATGAGTGGTTACAACATATAATTCAACGAAAAATAAGAATACATGTATGCAAAATTAATATTTCAAAATTGTCATACCACTAAAAGCGTCTTCCGATAGGTAATATGCATGCTATGTATTTAGCCCTCCATTCCAGTTTATATAATCGTACTAGATTCAATCCTAGAAATGGGCAGATAGCCACAACAGTTCAGCTTGACAACAGTCCGGATCCAGTCCATCTACTTAACATGCTGCTTGCATATGTGGATCACGAGCGGTAAGTGGTTCAAATTTATGGGTCCAATTTTGATAAAACCAGGATTATTTCATTCATAAGAGTACCTGGCAATCAGGATCAAGATATTTAACTGCTGAAAGTTATTATGCACCCTGACAAACAATTTGAGGTACATATAGTCGTCTGTCTATCGGAGATTTGCATTAATGTTTTCGGCTGCCTACTCTCTCTTACCAAAAGTTGAATTGGCTTGAAACTTTAAAACGTGACTTATTTGTCATACTTGATATGGAGCAAACGTTTGTGTAGCTCCTGACCAGCTAGCACATTTATACAACTTGATAGGGATCAAAAATGTGTGTAGCTCCTGATCAGCTATCACACTCGTACCACTTGATAGGGATCTAAAGTTTGTCTAGCTCTTGATCAGCTATTGCACTCGTACAACTTGATAGTGATATACTGTTTGGGTAGCTCCTGATCAGCTAGCACACGCAACAACTAAATACTTGCAATAATCCAAAAGGGTTTCATTTGAAAACAACAATATTACTGAGTGTGACGACAATGAAATGGCTCATATACTAGGTATACAGATACATTGGTAACTCGATGGGAACATATTAAGTTGTCATACAATGTCCTGCCTTTAATTAGTATCATATCATCAGGTGTAGATTAGTCAAGGCCATCGTCCGAGTGTTGGTCAGCAGTGTGGCTGGGATGTCCACTTCCATGAGCTGATACTCTACATCTGGGTATGTACCATCATTAATTGCCTGCTTAAAACCCACTGTTTTCCCAGGCAACAATTTCATATCTTTTCAACAACTTTCTCTCATGTCTCGTCAAAAGTATATGTTGTGAGGACACATTTGAACCAACTTAATGAGATGTGTGATGTAATACTTGATGTCATTTATCATCCCCTCGCCGATATACAAGAGGGGATATAGCGTTAGTCCATGTACATACGTGCATACATACGTACGTGTGTGCGTTAGTAACACCTTTAATTTGTCAATAACATTTCCTTCAACGAAAAATAAGAATACATGTATACAAAATTAATATTTCAAAATTGTCATACCACTAAAAGCTCTTTCCGATAGGTAATATGCATGCTATGTATTTAGCCCTCCATTCCAGTTTATATAATCGTACTAGATTCAATCCTAGAAATGGGCAGATAGCCACAACAGTTCAGCTTGACAACAGTCCGGATCCAGTCCATCTACTTAACATGCTGCTTGCATATGTGGATCACGAGCGGTAAGTGGTTAAAATTTATGGGTCCAATTTTGATAAAACCAGGATTATTTCATTCATAAGAGTACCTGGCAATCAGGATCAGGATATTTAACTGCTGAAAGTTATTATGTACCCTAACAAACAATTTGAGGTACATATAGTCGTCTGTCTATCGGAGATTTGCATTAATGTTTTCGGCTGCCTACTCTCTCTTACCAAAAGTTGAATTGGCTTGAAACTTTAAAAACGTGACTTATTTGTCATACTTGATATGGAGCAAACGTTTGTGTAGCTCCTGACCAGCTAGCACATTTATACAACTTGATAGGGATCAAAAATGTGTGTAGCTCCTGATCAGCTATCACACTCGTACCACTTGATAGGGATCTAAAGTTTGTCTAGCTCTTGATCAGCTATTGCACTCGTACAACTTGATAGTGATATACTGTTTGGGTAGATCCTGATCAGCTAGCACACGCAACAACTAAATACTTGCAATAATCCAAAAGGGTTTCATTTGAAAACAACAATATTACTGAGTGTGACGACAATGAAATGGCTCATATACTAGGTATACAGATACATTGGTAACTCGATGGGAACATATTAAGTTGTCATACAATGTCCTGCCTTTAATTAGTATCATATCATCAGGTGTAGATTAGTCAAGGCCATCGTCCGAGTGTTGGTCAGCAGTGTGGCTGGGATGTCCACTTACATGAGCTGATACTCTACATCTGGGTATGTACCATCATTAATTGCCTGCTTAAAACCCACTGTTTTCCCAGGCAACAATTTCATATCTTTTCAACAACTTTCTCTCATGTCTCGTCAAAAGTATATGTTGTGAGGACACATTTGAACCAACTTAATGAGATGTGTGATGTAATACTTGATGTCATTTATCATCCCCTCGCCGATATACAAGAGGGGATATAGCGTTAGTCCATGTGCATACGTGCATACATACGTACGTGTGTGCGTTAGTAACACCTTTAATTTGTCAATAACATTTCCTTCAACGAAAAATAAGAATACATGTATACAAAATTAATATTTCAAAATTGTCATACCACTAAAAGCTCTTTCCGATAGGTAATATGCATGCTATGTATTTAGCCCTCCATTCCAGTTTATATAATCGTACTAGATTCAATCCTAGAAATGGGCAGATAGCCACAACAGTTCAGCTTGACAACAGTCCGGATCCAGTCCATCTACTTAACATGTGCTTGCATATGTGGATCACGAGCGGTAAGTGGTTAAAATTTATGGGTCCAATTTTGATAAAACCAGGATTATTTCATTCATAAGAGTACCTGGCAATCAGGATCAGGATATTTAACTGCTGAAAGTTATTATGTACCCTGACAAACAATTTGAGGTACATATAGTCGTCTGTCTATCGGAGATTTGCATTAATGTTTTCGGCTGCCTACTCTCTCTTACCAAAAGTTGAATTGGCTTGAAACTTTAAAACGTGACTTATTTGTCATACTTGATATGGAGCAAACGTTTGTGTAGCTCCTGACCAGCTAGCACATTTATACAACTTGATAGGGATCAAAAATGTGTGTAGCTCCTGATCAGCTATCACACTCGTACCACTTGATAGGGATCTAAAGTTTGTCTAGCTCTTGATCAGCTATTGCACTCGTACAACTTGATAGTGATATACTGTTTGTGTAGCTCCTGATCAGCTAGCACACGCAACAACTAAATACTTGCAATAATCCAAAAGGGTTTCATTTGAAAACAACAATATTACTGAGTGTGACGACAATGAAATGGCTCATATACTAGGTACACAGATACATTGGTAACTCGATGGGAACATATTAAGTTGTCATACAATGTCCTGCCTTTAATTAGTATCATATCATCAGGTGTAGATTAGTCAAGGCCATCGTCCGAGTGTTGGTCAGCAGTGTGGCTGGGATGTCCACTTCCATGAGCTGATACTCTACATATGGGTATGTACCATCATTAATTGCCTGCTTAAAACCCACTGATTTTCCAATCAACAATTTCATATCTTTTCAACAACATTCTCTCATGTCTTGTCAAAAGTATATGTAGTGAGGACAGATTTGAACCATATTAATGAGATGTGTGATGTAATACTTGATGTCATTAATTACCATCCCCTCGCCGATATACAAGAGGGGATATAGTGTTAGTCCATGTACGTGCATACATACGTACGTGTGTGCATTAGTAACACCTTTAATTTGTCAATAACATTTTCTTTGTGCTTTTTCAGCCTTAATTGATCCAGCAACCAATGATTTCTGCAATTAATTTTTTTTTTTTACTTAGTTTACAGTTTGCTGTGTAAAGGACATTTTAATTCTTGTCATTATTGTCATGTATAACACGTTGCAAATTCATGTTTTCTGAATATGCAATTACTTTTAAAGTGTTGTTGTTTAATTATCAGTAGTAATGTCCCTTTACTTGTCTGTGAATATTCTCATACATGTATTTACTTGTCTTTGAGTATTCCCCCTTTACTTTTCTATAAGTTTTCTACTTGTCTGTGTATTGCGTCTCTTTAATTGTCTGAGTTTTCTCATTGTCTGTGAATTATCTCCCTTTACTTGTCTGTAAGTTTTCTCCCTTTATTTGTCTGTGAGTTTTCTCCCATGTTGATACAGCCAGCAGGTTTTAGTAGCGACCACAGTAGCCAGTGGTCATTGTCGGAACATCAGCTGCCATCTGGACAGCAGATATTGGTCAAGCGTGTGACAATAGAGTCTGAGAAAACAAGTTGGTTTATTCAGCATGTTCAGGACTGTCGGTTTGTATTAGCTGAAGGTAAACTACTGGTAAAACTTTCTGCAACTGATATTTTCAGTGACTGCAAGAAACGGGCCTACCGTAATAAGCCTAAACTTATTCTGGGAAAGCTGTATACTATATGGTTTCCCAAAACGGGGAGTATCCTCATACATGTATTAACCCATTCCTTTCGGAATACACCTTTACGAGTATGCAATTAATTAAATATTTGTTGTTATTTTTGTTATTTCTCAATGGAAGTATATGTTGCGACCACTCATTTGAACCGTCTCGACGAGACGGTTCAAACGGTGGCCGCGACATATACTTCTGGGTGCATCTATAGAAGGAAAATATTTAAGATATTCTGCTGCAAACATAATGGTGTATCCTCAGCATGAAAAGGGCTAAAGGTTAGTATATGGGCGAGTTAGCACTATAACAATGCAGTGTTGACTTTGTACAGGATTACCGGTAATGGTTTGTAATTATTATAGGAATGAATGGCCTTTTTGTGGAATATATCGGGGTATAAACTTGGAAAAGTCGCGGGAATACTGGACGAAGGCCGGAAGGCCTCGTCCAGTATTCCCGCGACTTTTCCAAGTTTATATCCCCGATAAAGTCCACAAAAAGGCCATTCATTCCTTATAATTCCAGCATTTGAAATAAATTCATCAAGAAATTGTGTTTATTTTCCGTTTTCATAAGAATTATTTTAACAGCGCCTGACGGTTACGGAAAGTAGTTCAGCATGGGAGTTTACTGGGATATACATTTTGGACAGAGACTTGCTACGAACCAATCAAATGTTAGGGAATTATGTAAATATTTTTGTGCTGGAATTATAAGTTGATGGTAAACGAGAAGCTGGGAAGGTATGTATTTAACGATATAAAGCCATCCTTATTATACTCCTGGCATACAAAGGAAGTATGTCAAAGGGTATATAGTTTTTTGTTATTCCGTCCGTCCGTACATTTTGACGTATGTAAGATTTGCGTTAATTGTTTTTTATTTGTTATCCATGTGGCGGCCGGGCTATGCTCATTTGCTCTAGTTTTTTTCTGAATTCATACCTTAACCTTTTCATTCTGAGGATACGCCATTATGTTTATGGAAAATCTTAAATATTTTCCTTCTATGTGCTCACAGAAGTATATGCAGCGACCACCAGTTGAACCGTCTCGACTGTCAATGACAGGTCAATGTCTGATACAATATGTTATCAGTCAGTACGTATTCGGTCAATACAGGGCAGGTTACCTGATAAGGTGTATTCCCGGCTGTTTGTGATAAATCTTCAATCAATCAATCAACCAATCAACCAATGTTTCACTAAATTACACGTGATATAGACCCTGATCAGCCGCTCATATGTGGCTGTGACTGGAGGCATTACATGTTTCCCTGACTGAATTACGATCAGTGCTGACCCTTATCAGACTGCATGCTGCTGGTCTAGGTCTACATTGGTTGCAACTAACCTAAGCCCCCATTTCTCCAGTCACAGCCACATATATGTATAGTTAAACAGAATTTACTGGCTGCAATGCAGGATGACGCTGGCTAACCTGAATTTTCTCTCTGTAACGTAGGGCGACCTACAAGTCTTGTAGTCTTGTAAGACTTGTAAGTCGCCCTGTGTTACGACAGAAAATACGGGTTAGACGCTGCCCTGCGTAACATACAATATATTCTGGTTAGCCCAGTACAAGCTGAAGATACACATTTTTCTCATTGAAAAAATGATTATTTTTCTTATTTCTCAACAAAAGTATATATTGTGGCGACTCATTAGAACTGTCTCACCGAGATGGTTCAAATGAGTGGTTACAACATATAATTCAACGAAAAATAAGAATACATTTATGCAAAATTAATATTTCAAAATTGTCATACCACTAAAAGCGTCTTCCGATAGGTAATATGCATGCTATGTATTGAGCCCTCCATTCCAGTTTATATAATCGTACTAGATTCAATCCTAGAAGTGGGCAGATAGCCACAACAGTTCAGCTTGACAACAGTCCGGATCCAGTCCATCTACTTAACATGCTGCTTGCATATGTGGATCACGAGCGGTAAGTGGTTCAAATTTATGGGTCCAATTTTGATAAAACCAGGATTATTTCATTCATAAGAGTACCTGGCAATCAGGATCAGGATATTTAACTGCTGAAAGTTATTATGTACCCTGACAAACAATTTGAGGTACATATAGTCGTCTGTCTATCGGAGATTTGCATTAATGTTTTCGGCTGCCTACTCTCTCTTACCAAAAGTTGAATTGGCTTGAAACTTTAAAACGTGACTTATTTGTCATACTTGATATGGAGCAAACGTTTGTGTAGCTCCTGACCAGCTAGCACATTTATACAACTTGATAGGGATCAAAAATGTGTGTAGCTCCTGATCAGCTATCACACTCGTACCACTTGATAGGGATGTAAAGTTTGTCTAGCTCTTGATCAGCTATTGCACTCATACAACTTGATAGTGATATACTGTTTGTGTAGCTCCTGATCAGCTAGCACACGCAACAACTAAATACTTGCAATAATCCAAAAGGGTTTCATTTGAAAACAACAATATTACTGAGTGTGACGACAATGAAATGGCTCATATACTAGGTACACAGATACATTGGTAACTCGATGGGAACATATTAAGTTGTCATACAATGTCCTGCCTTTAATTAGTATCATATCATCAGGTGTAGATTAGTCAAGGCCATCGTCCGAGTGTTGGTCAGCAGTGTGGCTGGGATGTCCACTTCCATGAGCTGATACTCTACATATGGGTATGTACCATCATTAATTGCCTGCTTAAAACCCACTGTTTTCCCAGGCAACAATTTCATATCTTTTCAACAACTTTCTTTCATGTCTCGTCAAAAGTATATGTTGTGAGGACACATTTGAACCAACTTAATGAGATGTGTGATGTAATACTTGATGTCATTTATCATCCCCTCGCCGATATACAAGAGGGGATATAGCGTTAGTCCATGTACATACGTGCATACATACGTACGTGTGTGCGTTAGTAACACCTTTAATTTGTCAATAACATTTCCTTCAACGAAAAATAAGAATACATGTATACAAAATTAATATTTCAAAATTGTCATACCACTAAAAGCGTCTTCCGATAGGAAATATGCATGCTATGTATTTAGCCCTCCATTCCAGTTTATATAATCGTACTAGATTCAATCCTAGAAATGGGCAGATAGCCACAACAGTTCAGCTTGACAACAGTCCGGATCCAGTCCATCTACTTAACATGCTGCTTGCATATGTGGATCACGAGCGGTAAGTGGTTCAAATTTATGGGTCCAATTTTGATAAAACCAGGATTATTTCATTCATAAGAGTACCTGGCAATCAGGAGCAGGATATTTAACTGCTGAAAGTTATTATGTACCCTGACAAACAATTTGAGGTACATATAGTCGTCTGTCTATCGGAGATTTGCATTAATGTTTTCGGCTGCCTACTCTCTCTTACCAAAAGTTGAATTGGCTTGAAACTTTAAAACGTGACTTATTTGTCATACTTGATATGGAGCAAACGTTTGTGTAGCTCCTGACCAGCTAGCACATTTATACAACTTGATAGGGATCAAAAATGTGTGTAGCTCCTGATCAGCTATCACACTCGTACCACTTGATAGCGATCTAAAGTTTGTCTAGCTCTTGATCAGCTATTGCACTCGTACAACTTGATAGTGATATACTGTTTGTGTAGCTCCTGATCAGCTAGCACACGCAACAACTAAATACTTGCAATAATCCAAAAGGGTTTCATTTGAAAACAACAATATTACTGAGTGTGACGACAATGAAATGGCTCATATACTAGGTATACAGATACATTGGTAACTCGATGGGAACATATTAAGTTGTCATACAATGTCCTGCCTTTAATTAGTATCATATCATCAGGTGTAGATTAGTCAAGGCCATCGTCCGAGTGTTGGTCAGCAGTGTGGCTGGGATGTCCACTTCCATGAGCTGATACTCTACATATGGGTATGTACCATCATTAATTGCCTGCTTAAAACCCACTGATTTTCCAATCAACAATTTCATATCTTTTCAACAACTTTCTCTCATGTCTCGTCAAAAGTATATGTAGTGAGGACAGATTTGAACCATATTAATGAGATGTGTGATGTAATACTTGATGTCATTAATTACCATCCCCTCGCCGATATACAAGATGGGATATATCGTTATTCCATGTACATACGTCCATACGTACGTACGTGTGTGTGTTAGTAACATATTTACTTTGTGAATAACTTATGAACCTCTTCAGCGATTTTGATCATATTTGGCCACAATGTGTGACTAGGGATGGTGCTTTGTTTTATATACGACCCACGTCCGACCTTCCACGGTCACTGTCATAGAGTAATTGTGTTCACGTTGTTTATAAGGCAAACATGTTTTTATGCCACCCGGTTTCGAAGAAACGGGTGGCATATAGTGTTTGGACCGTCCATCTGTCCGTCTGTCCATCCGTCTGTCCGTCCGTCTCTGTCCTGGCCAACATCGGGGGTTTAGGAGCTTAGGGTAAGGGTTAGTAACAAAGGATTCCTTTGTTATAGTCGGTAAGCTCCTAATTCCATTGATCTTTAGGAGTTAATTCTTTGATCTTTTAAAGAACAAATAGCTCATAACTCCCAAATGTTTGAACGTCCGGACGCCCGTCCGTCCGTCCGTCCGTCCGTCTCACTTTTCGGTTAACCACTTTGTCACAGTTTCTCAAATTTCGGTTAACCACTTTGTCACAGTTTCTCAAATATGCTGCAGGTGGCATCCGCGTTCGACAGACGCATTTCTTGTTTTTATTTGTTTTCATTATCAAGGCTGTCAGCGAGGGGATTAGCTTAGTGATAACGTTGCCCTTGTTTATTCAAGTTTTCTTCAATAAGTTTCAAATCTCAAACCGATTTTGCTGAAACACGGCACAACACATATGTTGTTATCCCCTCTCTGATAGGCAAGAGGGGATCTAGCATTAGTCCATGTATGTGTGTACGTACGTGCGTGCGTTAGTATCATCTTTAATTTTTCAATAACTTATGAACCGCTTCACTGATTTTGATAATATTTGGCCACAATGTGTGCCTATGGATGACATTTTGTTTTGCATACAACCCACATCCGACCACCCAAGGTCAAGGTTTAGTATTTATGTTCACGTTGTTTGTAAGGCAAACATGCTTTTTAGCCAGGTTTTTTTAAAAAAAATCCAGGCTATTGGATTGGCGAAAACCGGGCGGGCGGCGGGCGGGCGGCGGGCGGGCGGCGTCCACAATCAATGTTAAGTTTTCGTGTTTGAGTCCATTTCTTTGTTACTGTACCACCTAGGACCACCAAACTTTCACAGCTTCATAATCAAGAAGTGCAATTTTCTTTCATATCACCTATACCAAACTTTAACACTGTACTAACTGAACTTGACCCATTTTTTCCGCGCAATCGACTTAGCCATTTTCAATGTTAAGTTTTCGCGTTTTCAATGTTAAGTTTTCGTGTTTAAGTCCATTTCTTTGGTACTGTACCACCTAGGACCACCAAACTTTCACAGCTTCATAATCAAGGGGTGCCCACCACATATCACTATCCAACATGTTACTTTTTTTTTTAACTTGACCCATTTTTTCCGCGCAGTCGACTTAGCCATTTTCAATGTTAACTTTTCGCGTTTACAATGTTAAGTTTTCATGTTTAAGTCCATTTCTTTGGTATTGTACCACCTAGGACCACCAAACTTTCACAGCTTCATAACCAAGGGGTGCCTACCACATACAACTATCCAATATGTGACCATTTGTTTACCTTCACCTATTATTTCTACGTAATTGACTTAGCCATTTTCAACGTTAACTTTTTAACGTACGTCTGGTTAAATTTTTTGGTTAAAACTTTTTTGTTATACTATATCTCTGCAAATGCTTCGCCCATTACCTTGAAACTTCACATGGGTGTTTATCATCGTCCATATTTTCACTCTAACCTCCAACCGTGCGGCCCCTGTGCCCAATGTCAAGGTCAAATTACTTTGAATTTATTTGTTAAAGTTTTTTCGTGTACTATATCTCTGCAACTGCTTCACCCATTACCTTGATACTTCACATGGGTGTTTATCATCATTGTCGCACCCGCTTGCGGAAAGCGCGATATCGTCGGCATTTTGGCATACGTCCGTCCGTCCGTACGTCCGTGTGTCCGGTTAAAGTTTTTTAGTTAATGTTTTTCCATCTACTATATCTATTTTTTTAGTGTCCATGCCTCGCCCCAAGGCGCGACATGCAGGCCACGGCCATCTAGTCTACAAAAAGTGGGTATAATTATGTTATCCAAGTGTCCATGCTTGGAAAAAACCTGGCCTTCGTGGCTTTGCCTCGTTTCTTGTTTATTATTATTATCAAGGCTGTCAGCGAGAGGATTAGCTTAGTGATAACTCTGCCCTTGTTTTTCATTCTATTGCCTACAATTGGTCACATATATGTATAAATTTTCCATTTTCAGGCTCGTCGATGTGTGTGTCATCAAGTGACAAGGCTCATGCGAGACAGGAGGATGACAGTAACAAGCTGACCTGGATTTCTTTTATCCATCAGCACACATTATGCATGTACCGTACCATTCACATAGAGTGGAAGCTCTCTAAGCTGATCACACTGCGATGTACTGGAATGTCACCAGTGTGTCCGGTTTAGACAGGTTCCACTGTAATTATAGCCCCTGTAAATGAAGTATGTCAATGTGTATATAGTTTTTGTCATTCCGTCCGTCTGTTTGTCTGTGTGTGCGTCCGTCCGTCCAATTTGCGTTAGTTTTCGGGTACCCATTATCTCTGCATCGGTAAGTCTGATTGACTTCAAAATTTGTATAATTCCTTATCATCCATCTTTTCATTCCATACCACACCCATGCGGCTTTTGTGTCCAAGGTCAAGATCAAATTACTTAAAATTTTCGTTAAAGTTTTTTTTTAATATTTTCGTTAAAAATGTGTATATATCCTGATCAGCCAGCACACTCATACAATGTGATAGTGGTCTACGGTTTGTGCAGATACTGATCAGCTAGCACACTTGTACAATGTGATAGTGATCTACAGTTTGTGTAGATCCTGATCAGCCAGCACACTCATACAATGTGGTAGGGATCTACAGTTTGTGTAGATCCTGATCAGCCAGCAAACTCATACAATGTGATAGTGGTCTACAGTTTGTGTAGATCCTGATCAGCCAGCACACTCGTACAATGTGGTAGGGATCTACAGTTTGTGTATATCCTGATCAGCCAGCACACTCGTACAATGTGGTAGTGATATACAGTTTGTGTAGATCCTGATCAGCCAGCACACTCATACAATGTGGTAGGGATCTACAGTTTGTGTAGATCCTGATCAGCCAGCACACTCATACAATGTGGTAGGATCTACAGTTTGTGTAGATCCTGATCAGCCAGCACACTCGTACAGTTTGATAGGGATATACAGTTTGTGTAGATCCTGATCAGCCAGCACACTCATACAATGTGGTAGGGATCTACAGTTTGTGTAGATCCTGATCAGCCAGCACACTCATACAATGTGGTAGGGATCTACAGTTTGTGTATATCCTGATCAGCCAGCACACTCGTACAGTTTGATAGGGATGTACAGTCTGTGTAGATCCTGATCAGCCAGCACACTCATACAACGTGATAGTGATCTACAGTTTGTGTAGATCCTGATCAGCCAGCACACTCGTACAGTTTGATAGGGATATACAGTTTGTGTAGATCCTGATCAGCCAGCACACTCGTACAGTTTGATAGGGATATACAGTTTGTGTAGATCCTTATCAGCCAGCACACTCATACAATGTGGTAGGGATCTACAGTTTGTGTAGATCCTGATCAGCCAGCACACTCATACAACGTGATAGTGATCTACAGTTTGTGTAGATCCTGATCAGCCAGCACACTCGTACAGTTTGATAGGGATATACAGTTTGTGTAGATCCTGATCAGCCAGCACACTCGTACAATGTGGTAGGGATCTACAGTTTGTGTAGATCCTGATCAGCCAGCACACTCGTACAATGTGGTAGGGATCTACAGTTTGTGTATATCCTGATCAGCCAGCACATTATACAATGTCATAGGGATGTACTGTTTGTGTAGATCCTGATCAGTTAGCACACTCATACAATGTGGTAGGGATCTACAGTTTGTGTATATCCTGATCAGCCAGCACACTCGTACAGTTTGATAGGGATATACAGTTTGTGTAGATCCTGATCAGCCAGCACACTCGTACAATGTGGTAGGGATCTACAGTTTGTGTAGATCCTGATCAGCCAGCACACTCGTACAATGTGGTAGTGATCTACAGTTTGTGTAGATCCTGATCAGCCAGCACACTCATACAACGTGATAGGGATCTACAGTTTGTGTATATCCTGATCAGCCAGCACACTCATACAATGTCATAGGGATGTACTGTTTGTGTAGATCCTGATCAGTTAGCACACTCATACAATGTGGTAGGGATCTACAGTTTGTGTAGATCCTGATCAGCCAGCACACTCGTACAATGTGGTAGGGATCTACAGTTTGTGTATATCCTGATCAGCCAGCACACTCATACAATGTCATAGGGATGTACTGTTTGTGTAGATCCTGATTAGTTAGCACACTCATACAATGTGGTAGGGATCTACAGTTTGTGTAGATCCTGATCAGCCAGCACACTCATACAATGTGGTAGGGATCTACAGTTTGTGTAAATCCTGATCAGCCAGCACACTCATACAATGTGGTAGGGATCTACAGTTTGTGTAAATCCTGATCAGCCAGCACACTCATACAATGTGGTAGGGATCTACAGTTTGTGTAAATCCTGATCAGCCAGCACACTCATACAATGTCATAGGGATGTACTGTTTGTGTATATCCTGATCAGCCAACACACTCGTACAATGTGGTAGGGATCTACAGTTTGTGTAAATCCTGATCAGCCAGCACACTTGTACAATGTGATAGGGATCTACACTATGTGTAGATCCTAATCAGCCAGCACAGTTGTGCAATGTGATAAGGGTCTGGAGTTTGTGTAGATCCTGATCAGCCAGCACCCTCGTACTATGTGATAGGGATCTACAGTTTGTGTAGATCCTGATCAGCCAGCACACTCATACAACGTGATAGGGATGTACAGTCTGTGTATATCCTGATCAGCCAGCACACTCCTACAACGTGATAGGGATGTAAAGTTTGTGTAGATGCTGATCAGCCAGCACACTCATACAACGTGATAGGGATGTACAGTCTGTGTAGATCCTGATCATCCAGCACACTCATCAACTGATGGGATGTACAGTTTGTGTAGTGCTGCATATCACCAGCACACTACAATGTGATAGGGTGTACAGTCTGTATACCTATAGCAGCACACTCCAACAACGATAGGGATAGTTTGTGTAGTTGCTGACAGCCAGCACACCTACAACGGATAGGGTGTACAGTCTGTAGATCCGATCTCCTGCACACTCATACAACGTGATAGGGATGTACAGTTTGTGTGATGCTGCATATCAGCCAGCACTCATACAAGTGTAGGGATGTACAGTCTGTGTAAATCCTGATCAGCCAGCACACTCATACAACGTAATAGGGATGTACAGTCTGTGTAGATCCTGATCAGCCAGCACACTCATACAATGTGATAGGGATGTACGGTTTGTGTAGATCCTGATCAACCAGCACACTCGTACAATGTGGTAGGGATCTACAGTTTGTGTAAATACTGATCAGTTAGCACACTCATACAATGTGGTAGGGATCTACAGTTTGTGTAAATCCTGATCAGCCAGCACACTCATACAACATGATAGGGATCTACAGTTTGTGTAGATGCTGATCAGCCAGCACACTCATACAACGTGATAGGGATCTACAATTTGTGTAAATCCTGATCAGCCAGCACACTCATACAACATGATAGGGATCTACAGTTTGCGTAAATCCTGATCAGCCAGCACACTCATACAACATGATAGGGATCTACAGTTTGTGTAGATGCTGATCAGCCAGCACACTCATACAACGTGATAGGGATCTACAGTTTGTGTAAATCCTGATCAGCCAGCACACTCATACAACATGATAGGGATCTACAGTTTGTGTAAATCCTGATCAGCCAGCACACTCATACAACATGATAGAGATCTACAGTTTGTGTAAATCCTGATCAGCCAGCACACTCATACAACATGATAGGGATCTACAGTTTGCGTAAATCCTGATCAGCCAGCACACTCGTACAACATGATAGAGATCTACAGTTTGCGTAAATCCTGATCAGCCAGCACACTCATACAACATGATAGAGATCTACAGTTTGTGTAAATCCTGATCAGCCAGCACACTCATACAACATGATAGGGATCTACAGTTTGTGTAAATCCTGATCAGCCAGCACACTCGTACAACATGATAGGGATCTACAGTTTGTGTAAATCCGTATCAGCCAGCACACTCATACAACATGATAGAGATCTAGAGTTTGTGTAAATCATGATCAGCCAGCACACTCCATTACACGGATAGGGATGACAGTTTGTGTAAAGTCCTGAATCAGCCACACACTCATACAACATATAGGACTACAGTTTCGTAGATCCTGATCACCCAGCACACTCATACAACGTGATTGGGAGTCCCGTTTTGTGTAAATCTGATCAAACCAGCACACTTCATATCAACATTAATAGAGATCTACAGTTTTGTGTAAAAATCCTAATCAGCCAGCACACTCAAAACAACATGAAGGGATCTACAGTCGTGAAAATCGGGATCACCAGCACACTCATAACAACAGATAGGTCTACAGTTTGTGTAAATCCTGAGCAGCCACACACCATACAACATGATAGGATCTACAGTCTGTGTAATCCTGATCACCAGCCACTCATACAACCTGATAGGATCTACAGTTAGTGTAAATCCTGCTCAGCGCACGCACACTCATACAACATGATAGGGATCTACTAGTTTGTGTAATCCTGATCAGCCCAGCAACACCCTCATACAACATGATAGGGATGTACAGTTTTTGTGTAAATGCTGATCAACAGTCACACTCGTACAACATATAGAGATCTTACAGTTGTTTGTAAATTCCTGATCATCCAGCACACTCATAAAACGTGATTAGGGATGTACAGTATTTTGTGATAAACCCTGATCAGCCATCACACACCATACAACATGATAGGGATCTACATTCCTGTAGATCCTGATCACCAGCACACTCATAACAACGTTATAAGGGATGTACCGTTTTGTAATTCCGATCACCAGCTCACGCATACAACATGATAGAGATCTACCGTTGTGTAAATCCGATCACCAGCACACTCATACAACATGATAGGGATCCTACCAGTTGGTAAATCCTGATCACAGCACACTCATACAAAACATGATAGGATCTACATTTGTGTAAATCCTGATCAGCCAGCACACTCCACAACATGATAGAGATCTACATTTGTGCAGATGCTGAGAAGCCAGCACACCATAAACATGAAATAGATCCTACAGTTTGTGTAAATCCTGATCACCACACACCATACAACATGATAGGGATCTACATCGTGTAAATCTTGATCAGCCAGCACACTCAATACAACATGATAGGGATCTACAGTTTTGGTGTAGATCCGATCACCAGCACACTCAACAAACTTGAGATCTACAGTTTTGTAGATCCTGATCAGCCAGCACACTCATACAACATATAGAGATCTACAGTTTGTGTAGATCCTGATCAGCCAGCACACTCGTACAACATGATAGAGATCTACAGTTTGTGTACATCCTGATCAGCCAGCACACTCATACAACATGATAGGGATCTACAGTTTGTTTAAATCCTGATCAGCCAGCACACTCATACAACATGATAGAGATCTACAGTTTGTGTAAATCCTGATCAGCCAGCACACTCGTGATCAGCCAGCACACTCGTACAACATGATAGGGATATGCAGTCTGTGTAAATCCTGATCAGCCAGCACACTCATACAACATGATAGAGATATACAGTTTGTGTAAATCCTGATCAGCCAGCACACTCGTACAACATGATAGAGATCTACAGTTTGCGTAAATCCTGATCAGCCACCAACACTCCATACAACCGATAGAGATCTACAGTTTGGCGTAAATCCTGACAGCCAGCACACTCATACAACATGATAGGATGTCCAGTTTGCGTAAAATCCTGATCAGCCAGCCCACTCCATACAACATGAAAGGGAACTACAGTTTTGCGTAAAATCCTGACAGCCAGCACACTCATACAACATAGATAGGATCATACATTTGTGTCAATCCTGATCACCCCTGCCAACCTCATACAACATGATAGGGATGACGTTTGTGTAGATGTTATCACCAGCACACTCGTACAACAAGATAGGGATCACATTTTGTGGTAAACCTGATCAGCCCGCACACTCGTACAACATGATAGAGATCTACAGTTTGTGTAAATCCTGATCAACCAGCACACTCATACAACATGATAGGGATTTACAGGTTTGTGTGATTGCTGGATCAACCAACACTCTGTACAACATGATATGATACTACAGTTTGTGTAAAACCTGACAGCCAGCACCTCGTACACCGTGATAGAGATCGACAGTTTTGTGTAAATCCTGAACAGACAGCACACTCCATACAACGTGATAGGATGACATTTGGGTAAATCCTGATCAGCCAACACTCATACAACATGATAGGGATCACAGTTTTGGTAAATCCTGATCAGCCACACACTCATACAACGTGATAGGGATGTAACATTTTGTTGTAAATCCTGATCAGCCACACACTCATACAGCATGATAGAATCTACAGATTTGTGTAAATCCTGATCAGCCCGCACACTCATACAACATGATAGGATCTACAGTTTTTGTGTAAATCCAGATCAGCCACCACACTCATACAACATGATAGAACTACATTTGTGTAATGCGAGCTGCCAGCACACTCATACAACATGATAGGGATCTACAGTTTGTGTAAATCCTGATCATCACACACTCGTACAACATGATAGAGATCTACAGTTTGTGTAAATCCTGATCAGCCAGCACACCATACAACATGATAGGATCTACAGTTTTGTGTAAATCCTGATCAGCAGCACACTCATACAACATGATAGATCTACAGTTTGTGTAAAATCCAGATCAGCCAGCACACTCATACAACTGATAAGACAAAGTTTGTGTAGAATGCTGGATCAGCCGCCCACATCATACAACATGATAGGGATATACAGTTTGTGTAAATCCTGATCAGCCAGCATACTCGTACAACATGATAGTGGATCTCAGTCTGGGTAAATCCTAGAATTCACCAGCACAACGTCATACAACATGAAAGATCTACAGTTTGTGTAAATCCTGATCAGCCCAGCACACTCATACAACTTGAGAATCTACAGTTGTTGTAGATCCTGATCAGTCCAGCACACTCATACAACATGATAGGATCAACAGTCTGTGTAAATCCTGATCCCAGCACACTCATACAACATGAGAGAGATCTACAGTCTGTGTAAATCCTGATCAGCCCACACTCGACAACATGATAGAGGTAACTACATTTGTGTAATTCCTGATCAGCCAGCACACTCTTACAACATGATAGGGATCTACAGTTTGTTTAAATCCTGATCACCAGCACACTCAACAACATGGATAGAGATCTACCCCAGTTTGTGTAAATCCTGATCATACCACAACCCACTCGACAACAATTGATCGATCTGCATCTGTGTAAAGCCTGATCAAGCCCCCGCACAGTCTCCATACAACTGAAAGAGAATTACCAGTTTGTTTGTAAATCCTGGATCCACCAGCACAAACCTACAACCCATGATAGAGAACTACAGTTTGCGTAAATACTGATCCAGCCACACACCTCAATACAACATGATAGAGGGATCACAGTTTGCGTAAAGCCTGATCAGCCCCACACTCCATACAACATGATAGGATGAAAAACAGTTTGCGTAAATCCTTGATTCACCAGCACACTCCATACAAACCTGATAAGATCCTACAGTTTGTGTAATCCAGATCAACCAGCACACTCATAACAACATGATAGGGATCTTACAGTTTTGTGTAAATTTCCGAATCAGCCACACACTCAAATACAACCATGATAGGGATGTACAATTGTGTAATGTTGATCACCCAGCACACTCGTACAACATGATAGGGTCTAACAGTTTGTGTAATCCCTGATTCAGCCAGCACACTCATCAACAAGATAGAAGGGATTCTACCAGTTTGTGTAAATCTTATGGTTTTGTTGTTTTTTTATCAGCCGCACACTCAAAATACACCATGATAGGGATGTACAGTTTTGTGTAGGTGCTGATCACCCAGCAACACTCGTACAACATTATAGGGATCCTAACAGTTTTGTAAATCCAGATCAGCCAGGGCACACTCATACAACGTGATAGGAATTTGTACAGTTTTTAAATCCTGATCAGCCAGCCACACTCATACAACATGATCGGGGAATCTAACCGTTTTGTAGAATCTTGATCAGCCAGGGCACACTCATACAAACGTGATAGGGATTACCGTTTTGTGTAAATCCTTTTTTTGATTCAGCCATCACAAACTCAAACAACCATGAAAGAGATCTATAGTTTGTGTAAATCCCTGATCCAGCCTGCACACTCATACAACATGAATAAAGGGATCTAACAGTCTTTTGTGTAAATTCCTTGATCAGCCCACACACTCATACAACATGATAGGGATACTAACAGTTTGTGTAAATCCTGATCAGCCAGCACACTCATACAACAAGGGATAGGAATCTACAGTCTTGGTGTAAATCCTGATCAGACCAGCACCTCATACAACGTGATAGGGATCTTAACAGTTTGTGTAAATCTGATTCACCACACACTCATACACCATGATAGGGAACACAGTGTTGTGTAACAATCCTGATCAGCCAGCACACTCATACAACGATGATAGGGATGGTACAGTTTGTGTAAGATTTGCTGATCAACCAGCACAAAGCTCGTACAACCATGATAGAGAAATCTACAGTTTGTGTAAATCCTGGTTCCATGCAGCACCTCATACAACGTGATAGGGATGTACAGTTTTGTGTAAATCCTGATTCAGCCAGCAACACTCATACAACAGATAGGGATCTACAAGTTTCTGTAGATCCTGATCACCAAGGGCACACTCCATACAACGTGATTAGGGATGTACCGTTTTTTGTGTAAAATTTCCTGATCAGCCAGCACACTCATACAACCAGATAGAGATCTACAGTTTGTTTAAATCCTGATCCAGCCGAACACTCAATACATCATATAGGGATCTACAGTTGTGTAAATCCAGAATCAACCAGCACACTCATACACATGATAAAGGTATTACAGTTTGTAAAATCCTGATCTTTTCAGCCAGGCACACTCAAATACAACCATGATAGGAGATCTACAGTTTGTGTAAATCCCCTGATCAGCCAGCACACCATACAACATGAAGGAATCTACAGTTTGTGTAAATCCTGATCAGCCAGCATACCATACAACATATAAGGATCTACAGTCTGTGTAAATCCTGATCATCCATCACACCAAATACAACATGATTAGGGATCTACATTTTTGGTAAATCCTGATCCCCAGCACACTCATTTTACAACATGATAGGTAACTAACATTTGTGTAAATCCTGACAGCCAGGGCACACTCAATACAACATTTGATAGGGATTTAACAGTTTTGTGGTAAATCCTGAATCAGCCAGCCACACTCATACAACATGATAGGGATCTACAGTTTGTGTACATCCTGATTCAGGCCATCAACTCAAATACAACCAGATAGGATCTAATCTGTGTAAAACCTGATCCAGCCACCACACTCATACAACATGGATAGGGATCTACAGTTTGTTTGGTAAATTCCCTGATCAGCCAGCACACTCATACAACCTTAGATCACCAGTTTGTGTAGATCCTGATCAGCCAGCACACTCATAAAACATGATAGAATCTACAGTTTGCGTAAAATAACTGATCAGCCACACACCTCATACAACAATGATAGGGTATCTACGTTTGAGTAAATCCTGATCACCACACACTCATACAACATATTAGTGATGAAATACCAGTTTGTGTAAGAGTTGATCATCCAGCACACTCGTACAACCATGATAGGATCTACAGTTTGTGTAAATTCCTGATCAGCCAGCACACTCGTGACAACATAGATAGAGATCTACAAGTTTGGTGTAAAATCCTGGATCACCATCACACTCATACAACATGATTAGGGATGTACAGTTTGTTGTAGATGCTGATCACCAGCACACTCGTACAACATGATAGGATCTACAGTTAGGTAAATCCTGAACGGCCAAAAGGGCACACTCATACAACGTGATAGGGATGTACAGTTTGTGTAAATTCCTGATTCAGCCCAGCACACTCATACAACATGATAGGGACTTCAAGTTTCCCTGTAGATCCCTGATCCAGGCCACACACTCCATAACAACGTGATAGGGAATTACCGATTGTGTAAATCTGATCAAGCACACAACCAAATACAACCATGATAGAATCTACAGTTTGTGTAAATCCTGATCCAGCCAGCACACTCCATACAACATGATAGGGATCTACAGTCGTTAAATCTTTGATCAGCCAACACACTCATACAACATGACAGGGATCTACAGTTTGTTGTAAATTCCTGATTTCACCAGCACACTCATACAACAGGAAAGGGATCTACAAAGTCCTGTGTAAATCCAGATCAGCCCAGCAACACTCATAACAACGTATAGGGAAATCTACAGTTTGTGTAAATCCTTTGAGCACCACAAACTCATACAACATGGATAGGGATCTACAGTTGTTAATCCTGATCAACCCACACACTCATACAACATGATAGGGATCTACCAGTTGTGTAAATCCCAGAATCAGCCAGCACACTCATAACAACAGGATAGGAAATGTACAGTTTGTGTAGATGCGAGCAACCAGCACACTCGTACAAACATGATAGAGTCTACAGTTTTGATGTAAATTCCTGATCCCCCATAACCAGCACACTCATTTTTTTACAACGTGATAGGGAATGTACAGTTTGTGTAAATCCTGATCAGCCAAGCACACTCCATACAACATGATAGGGATCTACAAGTTCTGTAGGGATCCTGATCAGCCACACCTCATTTTTTTACAACGTGATTAGGAAAGTACCGTTTGTGTAAATCCTGACAGACCAGCACACTCAACAACATGATAGAGATCTACAGTTGGTGTAAAATCCTGATCAGCCACACACTCATACAAATTGATAGGGGGCAATCAACCAGTCTTTATTTTGTAAATTTCTTTGAATTCAGCCACACTCTCATACAACCCCCCCCCCCCCATGATAAGGGATCCCCCAACAAACTTTGTGTTTTAAAACCTGATCAGCCCACAACTCAATACAACCATATAGGGATCTACAGTCTTTGTAAATACAGATCATCCAGCACACTCAATAACAACGTGATAGGGATCTACATTTGTGTATATTTCCAGATCAGCCACACACTCATACAACATGAAGAAATCTACCAGTTTGGGTAAATCCTGATCAGCCAGCCACACTCATACAACATCCGATAGAATCTACAGTTTTTAGAATCTGATCAGTCCAGCACACTCATACAACATAATAGGGATCTAATAAAAAAAATAAACAGTTTGTGTAAAATCCTTGATCACCAAGGGCACACCATACAACACATAGGATCTTACAGTCTGTTTTGTAAAATCCTGAATCACCAGCACACTCAATACAACATGAATAGGGATCTACAGTTGTGTAAAATCCTGATCACCAGCACACTCGATACAACTTGGAATATAAACAGTTTGTTAGATCCTGATCACCCAGGGCACAACTCATATAACATGATATAATCAACAGTTTGAGTAGATGCCTGATCAGCCGCACACTCCAAATACAACCATGATAGGGATCTACATTTGTGTCAATCCTGATCCAGCCACACACTCATACAACATGATAAGGGACTTCATTCTGTGTAATAATCTGATCACCAGACACACTCATACAACCATGGGATAGGATCTTACATTTGTTTTTGTAAATCCTGGGAACAGCAGCCACAAACTCGTACAACCGTGAATAGGGATTACCGTTGTGTAGAGCTGATCACCAGCACACTCATACAGAACTTGATTTAGGGAGCGAACAGTTTGTGTAAATCCTGATCAAAGGCACACACTCATACAACATGATAGGGATCTCAGTTTGTTTAAATCCTTTGATCAGTCCAGCACAAACCTCCCTACAACCATGAAGGGAATCTACCAGTTTTGTGTAAATCCTGATCACCATCACACTCCCATACAACATGATAGAGATCTAACAGATTTGTGTAGATGATGATCAGCCACACACTCATCAACAACAGATAGGAAATCTACAGTTTGTGTAAATCCTGAATCAGCCAAGCCCACACCTCATACAACATGAATAGGGATCTACAGTCTGTGTAAATCCTGAATCAGCCAGCCCACTCATACAACTGAGAGAGATCTACAGTTTGTGTAGATGCTGATCACAACCACACTCATAAAACATGATAGGGTATCTACAGTTTGTGAAATTTCCCAGATCAGCCCGCATAACTCGTACAACCATGATAGATCCTACAGTCGTGTAAATCCTGATCCCAGCCAAGCACCTCATACAACATGAATAGGGATCTAACAGTTTTGTGTAAATCCTGATCAGCCAGGGCACCTCATACAACTTGAGATCTACAGTTTGTGTAGATCCTGAGCACCAGGCACAAAACTTCATACACCATGATAGAGATCTACAGTTTGTTTAGATGCAGATCAGCCAGCACACTCATACAACATGATCGGGTCTACCAGTTTGTGTAAATCCAGATCAGCAAGCAAACTCATAACATGTAAATGGATCTACAGTACTGTTTTGTAAATCTGATCATCCCCACACTCATACAAACTGATAAGATCTACATTTGTGTAGATGCTGATCAGACCAGCACACTCTACAACATGATAAGATCTACGTTTGTGTAAACAAGCTGATCAGCCAGCACACTCATACAACATATAGGGATCTACCCGTTTGTTTAAATCCTGATTTCAGCCAGCACACCGCATACAACATGATAGAGAAATCTACCATTGTTAAATCCTATCCAGCCAGCACACCGTACAACATGATAGGGCTCTAGCAGTCTTGTGGGTAAATCCTGATTCAGCCAGCACAACTCATACAACATGATAGAGATTAAAATACCCAGTTTGTGTAAATCCTGAACAGCCAGCACACTCGTACCACATGAAGAGAATCAACAGTTTTTCGTAAATCCTATCAGGGCCCACCCCCCCCCCCCCCCCCCCCCCCACCCCCCACACTCATACAACATGATAGAGATTTCCAACAGTTTGCGTAAATCCTAAATCAGCCAGCACACCAAACAACCATGAAGGGATGTACAGTTTGCGTAAATCCTGATCACCAGCACACTCATAACAACAATAAATAGGGAAGTACAGTTTGTTGTAGATGTTGATCAACCAGCACACTCGACAACATGATAGGGATCTACAGTTTGTGTAAATACCTGATCAGCCAGCACACTCATACAGACATGAAAGAGATCTAACAGTTTGTGTAAAATCCTGATCAGCCAGCCACACTCATCCTACATGATAGGATGTACATTTGTGTAGATGCTTTTGATCAACCAGCACACTCGACAACATGATTAGGGATCTACAGTTTTGTGTAAAATCCTGATCAGCCAGCACACTCATAACAACATGATAGAGATCTACATTTGTGGGGTAAATCTTGATCAGCCCAGCACACTCATACTACATTTTGATAGGGAATCTACAAAGTCCTGTGTAAATCTTATCAGGCCAGCACAAACTCATACAACATGATTAGGATCTAACAAGTTTGTGTAAATCCTAGATCAGCCAGGCACACTCATACAAACATGATAGGGATCTACAGTCGGTGGTAAATCCTGATCAGCCAGGCACACTAACACATTACAAACTGATAGGGAAAATCTACCAGTTTGTGTAAATCCCTGATCAGCCAGCACACTCATACAACATTATTAGGGAATCTAACAGTTTTGTGTAAATCCTGATCAGCCAGCACCTCATACAAACATAAGGAATCTACATTTTGTGTTAATCCTGATTCAGCCATGCACACTCCATACAACAGATAGGTATCTACAGTTTGTGTAAATCCATATCGCCAGCACACTCATACAACATGATAGATAGATGTACAGTTTTGTGTAGATGCTGCAGATCAGCCAGCACACTCATACAACATGATAGGGATCTACAGTTTTGTGTATATCACTGATCAGCCAGCACACTCATACTTACATGATCGAGATCTATACAGTTTGTGTAAATCCTGATCAGCCAGCACACTCATATCAACTTGATGTAGATGGGTACAGTTGTTGTGATAAATCCTGATCAGCCTGCCACACTCATCATACTAACATGATAGATAGATCTACAGTTTGTGTAGATGCGATCAGCCAGCACACTCATACAAACGATGATAGATGGGATCTACAGTTTGTGTAAATCATGATCAGCCAGCACACTCATACAACATGATAGAGATCTACAGTTTGAGTAAATCCTGATCAGCCAGCACACTCACAACATATCGATCTACAGTGTAGTAGATGCTGATCAGCCAGCACATCGTACCAAAAGAATGGTCTACAAATACACCTGATGATCTAGCTCAAGTGTTTTAAATCCGATCAGCCACACATCATACAACATGATAGAGATAGGGATCTACCAGTGTGTAGGGGATCCTGATCAAAGCCAGCACACTCATACAACATGATATATGGATCTACAGTCTGTGTAAATCCTGATCAGCCAGCACACTCACTACAACAGATATCAACAGTTTGCGTAAATCCTGATCACACACTCATAACAGGATAGGGATGTACAGTTTGCGTAAATCCTGATCAGCCAGCACACTCATACAACATGATAGGGATGTACAGTTTGTGTAGATGTTGATCAACCAGCACACTCGTACAACATGATAGGGATCTACAGTTTGTGTAAATCCTGATCAGCCAGCACACTCATACAACATGATAGAGATCTACAGTTTGTGTAAATCCTGATCAGCCAGCACACTCATACAACATGATAGGGATGTACAGTTTGTGTAGATGCTGATCAACCAGCACACTCGTACAACATGATAGGGATCTACAGTTTGTGTAAATCCTGATCAGCCAGCACACTCATACAACGAGATAGAACTACAGTTTGTAAATCCTGATCAGCCAGCACACTCATACAACGTGATAGGGATGTACAGTTTGTGTAAATCCTGATCAGCCAGCACACTCATACAACATGATAGGGATCTACAGTTTCAGACTCATACAACGTGATAGGGATGTACCGTTTGTGTAAATCCTGATCAGCCAGCACACTCATACAACATGATAGAGATCTACAGTTTGTGTAAATCCTGATCAGCAGCACAACTCATAACATATAGGGATACAGTCTGTGTAAATCTGATCAGCCAGCACACATACAACATGATTGGGATACATATTTGTGTAAATCCTGATCAGCCGCACACTCTACAACATGATAGGGATCTACAGCTGTGTAAATCCTGATCAGCCAGCACTCATACACGTATAGGGATCTACAGTTTGTGTAAATCCTGATCAGCCAGCACACTCATACAACATGATAGGGATCTACAGTTTGTGTAAATCCTGATCAGCCAGCACACTCATACAACATGATAGGGATCTACAGTTTGTGTAAATCCTGATCAGCCAGCACACTCATACAACATGATAGGTATCTACAGTTTGTGTAAATCCTGATCAGCCAGCACACTCATACAACATGATAGGGATCTACAGTTTGTGTAAATCCTGACAGCACACTCATACAACATGATAGGGATCTACAGTTTGTGTAGATCCTGATCAGCCAGCACACTCATACAACATGATAGAGATCTACAGTTTGTGTAGATGCTGATCAGCCAGCACACTCATACAACATGATAGGGATCTACAGTTTGTGTAAATCCTGATCAGCCAGCACACTCATACAACAACATAGGGATCTACAGTCTGTGTAAATCCTGATCAGCCAGCACACTCATACAACATGATAGGGATCTACAGTTTGTGTAAATCCTGATCAGCCAGCACACTCATACAACTTGAGATATACAGTTTGTGTAGATCCTGATCAGCCAGCACACTCATATAACATGATAGAGATCTACAGTTTGTGTAGATGCTGATCAGCCAGCACACTCATCAACATGTAGGGTCTCAGTTTGTGTAAATTTCCGATCGCCCAGCACAATCATAACAAATGATGATCTACGTCTGTGTAAATCCTGATCAGCCAGCACACTCATACAACAGATGGGTCTACAGTAGTAAATCCTGATCAGCAGCACACTATACAACGTGATAGGGATGTACAGTCTGTGTAGATCGACAGCAGCACATCATAAACCGTGAGACACAGTTTTGTGTATCTGATCAGCCGCACCCTCTTACAACATGATAGATGACAGTTTGTGGGTATCTGATCACAGCACACTCATACAAAACGTGATAGGGATACCAGTTTGTGTAGATGCTGATCAGCCAGCACACTATACAACGTGGGTAGGGATCAGTTTTGTGTATCCGACAGCCAACACACTCATAACATGGATAGGGAGGTACAGTGTAAATCCTGATCAGCCATCACATCCTACAACGTGAGATGTACAGTGTATGTGATCACCAGCACAACCATACAACTTGATAGGGGGGGTGTACGGTTTGTATAGATGCGATCGCCACACACTCGTACAACGGAAGATGTACAGTTTTTGTATTGGGATCACCAGCACACTCATACAACGTGTAGGGATGTAGTTTTGTGTAGATGCTGATCACCAGCACACTCATACAACGTGATAGATGTACATGTAGATGTTGATCAGCCAGCACACATACATCGTGATGGGATCTACAGTTTGTGTAAATCTGATTCAGCCGCACACTCATACAACATGATAGGGATGTACAGTTTGTGTAAATCCTGATCAGCCAGCACACTCATACAACGTGATAGGGATGTACAGTTTGTGTAGATGCTGATCAGCCAGCACACTCATACAACTTGATAGGGATGTATGGTTTGTATAGATGCTGATCAGCCAGCACACTCGTACAACGTGATAGGGATGTACAGTTTGCGTAAATCCTGATCAGCCAGCACACTCATACAACGTGATAGGGATGTACAGTTTGTGTAGATCCTGATCAGCCAGCACACTCGTAATGATAGGGATGTACAGTCTGTGTAGATCCTGATCAGCCAGCACACTTGTACAACGTGATAGGGATGTACAGTTTGTGTAGATGCTGATCAGCCAGCACACTCATACAACGTGATCGGGATCTACAGTTTGTGTAGATGCTGATCAGCCAGCGCACTCGTACAACGTGATAGGGATGTACAGTCTGTGTAGATCCTGATCAGCCAGCACACGCATACAACGTGATAGGGATGTATAGTTTGTGTAGATCCTGATCAGCCAGCACACTCATACAACGTGATAGGGATGTACAGTTTGTGTAGATCCTGATCATCCAGCACACTCGTACAACGTGATAGGGATGTACAGTTTGTGTAGATCCTGATCAGCCAGCACACTCATACAATGTGATAAGAACCTACAGTTTTGTGTAGAGCCTGGTCAGCTAGCACACTCGTACAATGTGATAGGGATCTAGAGTTTGAGTAGATCCTGATCAACCAGCACACTCATACTATGTGATATGAACCTACAGTTTTGTGTAGAGCCTGGTCTAGCACACTCGTACATTGTGATAGGGATCTAGAGTTTGTGTAGATCCTGATCAATAAGCACACTCATACAATGTGATAGGGATCTAGAATGTGTGCATAACCATATCAGCATGCTCACTCATACAATGTGATAGGGATCTAGAGTTTGTGCAGATCCTGATAAACCGGCACACAATGTGATAGGGATCTAGAGTTTTTGTAGATTCTTATCAGCCAGTACACTCATACAATGTAATATGGATCTAGAGTTCGTGTAGATGCTGAGCAGCCAGCGCACTCTTACAACGTGGTAGGGATGGAAAGTTTGTGTAGATCCTGATCATCCAGCACACTCATACAATTTGATAGGGACCTAGAGTCTGTGTAGATTCTGATTGGCCAGCACACACATACAATGTGATAGGGATCTAGAGTTTGTGTAGATCCTGATCAGCCAGAACACTCGTACAACGTAATAAGGATCTAGAGTTCGTGTAGATGATGATCAGTCAGCACACTCATACAACGTAATAGGGATCTAGAGTTCGTGTAGATTCTGATCAGCCAGCACACTCATACAACGTGGTAGGATCGATGTTGAAAATGTAATAACTGATGAACCACTTCAGGATCAAGGTCACGGAGGACATATGCTCATGTTAATACTAAGTCAGTTACAGGGTATGGGATAATGTGGTCTATTATTTACATTGGATTAATGGTGGCGCCCATGGGGTCTCAGTAAATCTGATTTTTCATCAATACGACAGCGGTTTCTTAATTTCTTTTAAATTACATGGTACTCCTGTATATTGCTCATCATATTTTATTGCTACCCTAATCATCTGATTGCCTACCACATCTAGCATACTATTTTACAATTATTTTTATTTTTCATCTACATTGCTTGGCCCTAAATGATACTATTTTGTGTTGATGTGCCGTTAAGCACCATTCCATTCCATTCTTCCTTTTAATGATGCCCATGTTCCAGCCGTTAACACTACGAGTCGGACAATACCAAATTTAGAAGCATTACGTGTGTAGTTAGTCTGAACATTCTGCAGAGAAGTTTCTGCTGAACATGGTCATCATTAAAAGAAGAGACCGCAGTCATATTGATGACAAATAAGATTTACCCTGAGATCTCATGGGTGCCACCATTAAAGTATTATATAGATACACTTGACTTCAATGATAATTGCTTCAGAAGAGTGATGTGATATATGAATATAACATATGTGAATATTGTCTTGATACTGTATACGATATGGAGCATAGAATTGCCATCTCCGCCATTTTTGTATGTACAAGCCATCGTACAGTTTCACCACTTCGTGCATTTGACACATACAGCAAATAATATGACAGTAAACCAAATAAAATTTGATACAATACATACTACAGATATGACAACAGCAAGCTATAAATATTATGCCAGCAAACTATACAAAAGACGAGATACCTGAGCATTTCTCCCATCAATCTCAAAAGATATGTCAACGTGTAAACTTTCCAATCTGATGCACAGCCTATGTTACTGTACACGTTACACATAGGTACAGCCATATTTACTCGCACAGTAGGTGAGTAGACACCATGTACAAAACTATCAGGTAACTGCTTACATGTTACTGGATTTGATAGCTAATAACCGAGTACAGTAGTGGGTATATATGGCATGTCTTTTGTGGTTTGCCATGTAAAAGTGATACACTGTGCGATTTTCTGTGCATGATGTTATTTATAATGGTGGTTCATGTTGTTAAAAACAGACACAAACTTGTCCATAGAACTGACAAATTTTACAGTTTGGTGTAATACAATTGATAGGAGTCCGTTCTCCTGGTGTTTCTACATGTAATTAGCTACATTATATAATATGTTCTACTTCACATTTGGTGTTCTTTGTCAAACGGCAGAAAAGGTGAAACTGAATGATGGCTCGAACACACAAAGATGGTCGACTTGGCCACCCCATGTGCCATATAGGATGCAGTAAGGAGGCAGTGTTCACAATATACCTTGTGATCCCTAACCCTGAGTGAGGGTATTAGCCTCATGATAACAATGCCATTTCTTGATCTTATTACAGGGCGTGGTTTACTGTGACAGCCATCAGCATGGAGCCGACGTTCCACACACTCCCAACAGTCGGGCTGAATAATTTAAATCTGATTGAACATTTGTTTACAACATTATAATTATTCATGAACTATTGTGATTCAAAGATGACCACCGTTTTCAATTGGACAATAGTATTTAATTAATAATTGCTCTTGAAATATGAAATGTTAACCAAATCATAGTGGTGTATATAACTACAATGGCATAGCAAACACTCTATTTCCGGACCTATACTAGCTGTTTATAGAATTTAATTGCAAAATTAAATGCAATGCAGTCTGACACGTATAAGGCAGGTTTCATTTACTTAATGATTTTGAGTCACATGAATAGTTCATACAATATATTGGGACACTGTTTGTTTTGTGTCATGTGACATACAACAAACTGTGGCTCGATACTGTAAACTACATATATATATTTAACCCATTACATTCGGAATACACATTTACGGGGATGATTTATTTTTTAAATATTTTATTTTTGTTTTTCTTATTTCTCAGTTAAAGTATATGTTGTGACCACTCATCTGAACCGTCTCGACAACATATACTTATAAGCAAATAGAAAGCAAATATTTAGGATTGTCCACACACCAAATGGCGTATCCACAGCATGAAATGGGTTAATGTAGTTGCTGTAGTTATTATGGTAGCGGTATGATTATGTTCGTGTAAATCTATTGTAAACCTATTGTAAACCTATTGCCTTCTGTAACCACAATTATGATGTAAAATAATGTTACTTTTTCCTGTGTAGATGGCAGAGACAATTGTATCTAGTATTTTGACCAATGTCCATTTGGAAAATCTGATTGGGGTCTGCATTGTTCACTATCCGATACCGGTAATTAGGAAAACATTCCACATGAATAGTCTGGCTGGATGTTCATCATCGTATTTACCGGCCAGCAATTATCTCGAGATTACCGGCGGCGGCCATTTTAACTATTGGAAATTAACTTATATATTTCCATTGTGTTCATCCGACTGTCACTAATAGAACACAACCTATTCATGTTCTGGGTGGTTGATTGTGGCACCTTGTGGATCTGCCCGGCCTCCATTTAAATCGGACTGGTAGGGTAGTCGACTACTCGGTGCATCCGACTGCCACTTATAGAACATATATATCCCATTCATGTTCTGGGTGGTTGATTGTGGCACCTTGTGGATCTGCCTGGCCTCCGTTTAACGTGGACTGGTAGGGCAGTTGACTACTCGGTGCATCCGACTGCCACTTATAGAAAACAACTCATCATGTTCTGTATGGTTGATTGTGGCACCTTGTGGATCTGCCTGGCCTCCATTTAATGTTGACTGGTTAAGGGCAGTTGACTACTCGGTGCATCCGACTGCCACTTATAGAACACAACCCATGCGTGTTATGGGTGGTTGATTGTGGCACCTTGTGGATCTGCCTGGCCTCCATTTAATGCGGACTGGTAGGGCAGTTGACTACTCGGTGCATCCGACTGCCACTTATAGAACACAAACCATACGTGTTCTGGGTGGTTGATTGTGGCACCTTGTGGATCTGCCTGGCCTCCGTTTAACATGGACTGGTAGGGCTGTTGAATACTCGATGCATCCGACTGCCACTTATAAAACACAACACATGCGTGTAGCCCTTCTGGGACTCGGACAGGCTTGTGGTGATACCCGTGTGGTTCTGCCTGGCTGACGATATAGCGGATAGGCCGGGCGGTTGACCTATCTGGGTGTACCGGGTTCTGGATTGAATATGCGCATGGGTGAGATGATAGTTTCAGCAGTTACGTTGAATCCGCATCCTGTGGTTGATTGTACTTCCACGTGGCTATATTAATTTATGTTGGTTTATGGACAATGGACCACATGCTATTCAAATGTCTGTCATACTAATGCTGGTGATACAAATATTGAAAACTTAAGTTCTAAAGTGAGCATTCCCTTTAACAATACAGCAGCTGTCTTGTATTTTAATTTTAATCTGGTTTCATCATTCAAATATTCAAGAAACGGTGTTCTTTTGAACGATAAAACATCAATTATTCCCTAATGTTTCCATCCCACTATCCATTCCATTCCATACACTCAGAACGCGGGGAGAAATGATTGTCTGTAAACGACATGAGGGTCGTTACAAAGAGCCTGAAGCATGGTATGATGCGGGTGAATTCTAGACACAGGCAGTGAAAGTAGGAAACATACAGAGTCGCTACCTTGTGCATTTCAACGGTTAGTTTTCTTTATTAAGAATTAATCTTTTAAAATGCAACATTTTGTCTGTTAGTGCAATCCGAAATAAAATGTGTTTAGAACAATGTATGCACATAGTTCACCAGTACATGTCTGGAAGAGTCTGACAAGTGCCTACAGTGTTTGCCAGATCGGTATGGCAAACACTGTGGCATGGCTGTCTTATTCCTTTACATCGCCTTTCTTTTTACTTTGTAACTATTTACTCAACTAACCTAACATTCTCTTATATTTTTGGTGTGGGTCTGCTCTGCATGTAAGGCAATGTAAAGAAATTATATGGCTTCTGCTTCTGGCACACGTACTGATGCAAAATTTAAACCCGTTGGAGAACACAAGATAGCATCACTTGGTGTCTCACACTTCCACTGCAGGTGTCATGAATTCACTCACACCAACCCATTCTTCAGTCTCCTTGTAACGCCCCTCGTGTCGTTTCCAGAAGATCACTTCCCACCGTGTTGTGAATGCATGCTATGTACATGCTGCCATGACAAACCGTTCGTAGCAATTGTCACTGTTTTATTTGTCACAAAGAAAAACGCTTCTTGGATATTTGAATAATAAAACCACTGTGGAATTATCAAATGCAAAACCACTGTCAATTAATTTAATATTTTGCTTTATGTATGTTGCCGCCATTAGCATGCTAGGCAATTGTGTATCCTGCTGTACATCGCGCATTCATCAACACTGGTTGGTAGTCGTGCTTTAAATTGCAATCAAGCATTGATAATTGATTCATACAAATATATTGTTGAAACTTAAATTCTTGTGCATGATTTAAAATGTTCTTCATCTAAAAGAAATTGATAAAAAAATCAAAAGTTTTGTGCCTAGATATTAAAATGTTAAAAACGTTTTGCCTGGATATGAAAATGCTATAATATTTTTCCTGGATATGAAAATGCTAAAATATGTGCCTGGATCAAAAAATGCTGTAGTTTTATGTGAATATTGTAAAAATATGAACCTCAACTATTTTCTTTCCTTGTCAATGTCAGATCCAGATAATTTGGAGGCTAATGGACAAAGAATATATATTTGTATATCTTAGTTGCACTTGGTATATGTAATTGTTGACCACTGTAGACCCTATTCAGCCTATGTACCCACATAGTTAACCTGAATGTTATGGCGGTCATTTAAGGTGACATATAAGTTGCCTTGCATGGCAGCCATTACATTTGTGTTACCTGATAATAATTATCTGGATATTTCAATGACGTTAGAACAGTAAAGACTCTGATCGCACTGCATGGGTGTACATAATTATCTTGGCCATCAATGATTGGAAATGCAATAAGTCGGGTTTTGTCAGACCTCGTTAGTGTGTGTTAGCCAAACGTAAAGTTACTTCAGTGATATTATGGTGAACAGTGTAGGTCCTGTTTACATGTATCGCATGTTCGGCTGACAAATTGAACTTGCTATTAGCGTAGTCCCAGATCAGCATGCCCATTGTCTGTATGATCAGGACCTATGCTGTTTGCCGTTTGATCCGTGCAGTAGCGTTATTGTAGTCTACAAAATACGCTAGTCTTACAAATAGTTTACCAACCCTGGAACATCACCGTTTACTTCCATTAGAACAACTTCTGGAGGTATCATTGACCTTAGAATTGGCGGTATTTGTGAGTTTGACTTTACGTTAGTTAGTTTCTCCTTGTTATAATCACTGCACATCTAAGTAACATGATGTCAAATCTACAAACTGCCAATTCTGATGTAGTTCTAAGGGAAGTTATTCTTGATTTGCCAAGTTCGGTAATAATTATAAGACTTTTTTATAGTTATAACCTATTCGTGTGAAAAGAACCAGGGGCCCGTTTCACTAAACTTCGTGCGACTAAAATGTTCGTAAGTGAAAAATTATGATAGTCTGTAAATTTCACATTAACAACGTTTTCTTGTAAACAATTATTGGATTTACATTTATTGAGCATAGGCTTCATATGCAGCCTATGCTCAATAAATGTAAATCCATCAATTGAAATTTCTAGACGATCCTAAATTTGCGCTTACGAACATTTTAGTCGTAAGAAGTTTAGTGAAACGGGCCCCAGGTGTTTCAATGTTTGGTGACAAAATTCAAAATTTAAACTACTACTAGTAGTTTGGTTGATTCATTGCTACGAATGTCAAGTCTGTGTTTCTGTTTGATCATTTTGTTGTACATGTATATCTTTACAATAAACAACGAAACATCTAACAGTTTGATTGGTTGAGCCTGAACCTGTCAGATTTTGGGTATGTTATTCGAGTATATACTTAGAAATCTTTATAATCATGGATTCAGAATGACTGCTACAGTACTTGTGATTTTTGTTGACTTCTTCCTTTATACCCATAACTCGACGAGTGTGAGTCTTTAAAACATCCTGAACATGTACGTATTATGCTCAGAATCACAGTCTGATTGGTTGAGCCTGAGTAGATACTCCGGCTCAACCAATCAGGGAAAAGGTACCTTATCTAACTTAAATTTCTGTTTCGATTTAGATTTTAAAATTTCATAAGGTACATTTTCTTGTAAAAAAAATAGCCAGATTACCGGTACATATTTTATTTAAATTTGTTTAAATTGGAAATCAATAAGGTACTTTTTCTCATGAGCCGACACTGGGTAATTCATGGGAAAATGTACCTTATGGAAAAAATCTCAAAACCAGTCTAGCTATGCTGGTTTCAATTTGAAATTCAATAAGGTACGTTTTCTCATGAGCCGACAAATGGGTAATTCATGGGAAAAGGTACCTTATGGGAAAAATCTCAAAACCAGTCTAGCTATGCTGGTTTCAATTTGAAATTCAATAAGGTATGTTTTCTCATAACCAACACGGGTAATTCAGGGAAAATGTACCTTAGGAAAAAATCTCAAAACCATGGCTACTACGGTTTCAATTTGAAATTCAATAAGGTATTTTCTCATGAACCAACACTCAGGGTAATTCTGGGAAAAGGCCTAGGAAAAAAATTCGAAACCAGTCTAGCTATGCAGGTTTCAATTTGAAATTCAATAAGGTAGGTTTTCTCATGAACCGACACTGGGTAATTCATGGGAAAAGGTACCTTATGGAAAAAATCTCACAACCAGTCTAGCTATGCTGGTTTCAATTTGAAATTCAATAAGGTACGTTTTCTCATGAACCGACAAATGGGTAATTCATGGGAAAAGGTACCTTATGGGAAAAATCTCAAAACCAGTCTAGCTATGCTGGTTTCAATTTGATATTCAATAAGGTACGTTTTCTCATGAACCGACACTGGGTAATTCATGAGAAACGGTACCTTATGGAAAAAATCTCAAAACCAGTCTAGCTATGCTGGTTTCAATTTGAAATTCAATAAGGTACGTTTTCTCATGAACCGACACTGGGTAATTAATGGAAAAAGGTACCTTATGGAAAAAATCTCAAAACCAGTCTAGCTATGCTGGTTTCAATTTGAAATTCAATAAGGTACATTTTCTCATGAACCGACACTGGGTAATTCATGGGAAAAGGTACCTTATGGAAAAATCTCAAAACCAGTCTAGCTATGCTGGTTTCAATTTGAAATTCAATAAGGTACGTTTTCTCATGAACCGACAAACGGGTAATTCATGGGAAAAGGTACCTTATGGAAAAAAATCTCAAAACCAGTCTAGCTAGGCTGGTTTCAATTTGAAATTCAATAAGGTACGTTTTCTCATGAACCGACACTGGGTACTTCATGGGAAAAGGTACCTTATGGAAAAAATCTCAAAACCAGTCTACCTATGCTGGTTTCAATTTGAAATTCAATAAGGTACGTTTTCTCATGAACCGACAAATGGGTAATTCATGGGAAAAGGTACCTTATGGGAAAAATCTCAAAACCAGTCTAGCTATGCTGGTTTCAATTTGAAATTCAATAAGGTACGTTTTCTCATGAACCGACAAATGGGTAATTCATGGGAAAAGGTACCTTATGGGAAAAATCTCAAAACCAGTCTAGCTATGCTGGTTTCAATTTGAAATTCAATAAGGTACGTTTTCTCATGAACCGACAAATGGGTAATTCATAGGAAAAGGTACCTTATGGGAAAAATCTCAAAACCAGTCTAGCTATGCTGGTTTCAATTTGATATTCAATAAGGTACATTTTCTCATGAACCGACACTGGGTAATTCATGGGAAAAGGTACCTTATGGAAAAAAATCTCAAAACCAGTCTAGCTATACTGGTTTTAATTTGAAATTCAATAAGGTAGGTTTTCTCATAAACCGACACTGGGTACTTCATGGGAAAAGGTACCTTATGGAAAAAATCTCACAACCAGTCTAGCTATGCAGGTTTCAATTTGAAATTCAATAAGGTACGTTTTCTCATGAACTGACAAATGGGTAATTCATGGGAAAAGGTACCTTATGGGAAAAATCTCAAAACCAGTCTAGCTATGCTGGTTTCAATTTGAAATTCAATAAGGTACGTTTTCTCATGAACCGACAAACGGGTAATTCATGGGAAAAGGTACCTTATGGAAAAAAATATCAGAACCAGTCTAGCTATGCTGGTTTCAATTTGAAATTCAATAAGGTACGTTTTCTCATGAACCGACAAATGGGTAATTCATGGGAAAAGGTACCTTATGGGAAAAATCTCAAAACCAGTCTAGCTATGCTGGTTTCAATGTGATATTCAATAAGGTACGTTTTCTCATGAACCGACACTGGGTAATTCATGGGAAAAGGTACCTTATGGAAAAAAAAATCTCAGAACCAGTCTAGCTATGCTGGTTTCAATTTGAAATTCAATAAGGTACGTTTTCTCATGAACCGACAATGGGTAATTCATGGGAAAAGGTACCTTATGGAAAAAAATCTCAGAACCAGTCTAGCTATGCTGGTTTCAATTTGAAATTCAATAAGGTACGTTTTCTCATGAACCGACACTGGGTAATTCATGGGAAAAGGTACCTTATGGAAAAAATCTCAAAACCAGTCTAGCTATGCTGGTTTCAATGTGATATTCAATAAGGTACATTTTCTCATGAACCGACAAATGGATAATTCATGGGAAAAGGTACCTTATGGAAAAAAAAAAAATCTCAAAACCAGTCTAGCTATGCTGGTTTCAATTTGAAATTCAATAAGGTACGTTTTCTCATGAACCGACAAATGGGTAATTCATGGGAAAAGGTACCTTATGGGAAAAATCTCAAAAACCAGTCTAGCTATGCTGGTGCAATTGTGATATTCATAAGATACGTTTCTCATGAACCGACACTGGGTAATTTATGGGAAAAGGTACCTTATGGAAAAAATCTTAGAACCAGTCTAGCTATGCTGGTTTCAATTTGAAATTCAATAAGGTACGTTTTCTCATGAACCGACACTGGGTAATTCATGGGAAAAGGTACCTGATGGAAAAATCTCAAAACCAGTCTAGCTATGCTGGTTTCAATGTGATATTCAATAAGGTACGTTTTCTCATGAACCGACACTGGGTAATTCATGGGAAAAGGTACCTTATGGAAAAATCTCAAAACCAGTCTAGCTATGCTGGTTTCAATTTGAAATTCAATAAGGTACGTTTTCTCATGAACCGACACTGGGTACTTCATGGGAAAAGGTACCTTATGGGAAAAAAAAAATCAAAACCAGTCTAGATATGCTGGTTTCAATTACAATAAGCATGACATTACCTATAGTAAGTTCTTAAAAAATGCCACCCAATCCAGTGTTTGGACTAAATACTGGTAATTTTTGCCAATTAGGTCATTTTTTTTGTGATTTTCTGCGTCCGCCATTAATCTATTCTATTGCATCTTGGTCCCAAGAATTTATGCAAATTTCCCCTTGCGTGCTAGATGCATCTCAAGGGATTAAATACACCGATATGTGGCTGTGACTGCAGAAATGGGGCTTATGGGTTTTGTGACCAGTATAGAACCAGATCCGACTGTGCATCTGCAGTCTGATCTGGATCTGCACTGTTCGCCATTCCATCAATGAAACGCCTGTCATGCTTCCATAACAACTTGCTGCCCACATTAACAAACTGTATGTGGATAATCACTATAACCACTCCTGTCTATCGTGAAACAAGCCCGGTTTTGTCAAATTATTACACACACACAGTATTATTTATTTAATGGTGTTTAACGGCCTGTCAACAGCTACGGTCATTTTAGGCTCGAATCCCATATTTCACCGGTTGGGGGGTGGGGGGGGGGTATATATTCATCCCTGAAATTACAATAACCTGACCTGGTGCCAGGTCCTCACCACAACAGTCGCTTAGCCACTCACTAAAAGTAATACAATTAGTACTAATCTTACTACTTTTATAACGGGTATAACTGGATTCAACTCTCAAGTAAGCAAAACATGTACCAGAGGGCCCAGCCAGAGATATCGGGATTCCGTTACCGATGAAACCCATCATTAAATTTACCCATCGCATGCGCTCAACCCACCGCCCAATACCCATACAGTAACCGGCATACAGATAAGTTCAAACTATGTATATGGTCATATTTTATTGACAAAAATTCTCACAAATCTTCTCATATTACAATGTGCATGTACAGTCAAAACTGTGAATAAAGCCCAGCCATGGGAAGAAGAAAAAATCTGACCTTTGTTCACAGGTGGTCGTTATTTGCAGCGTTTGCAGCCATTTTTATCCGACATCAAAAACATGCTTTGACAGCACTTTAGAATGATTTACAACATGCTTTGACTGCACTTCAGAATCATTTCCATTGGAAATGATTCTGAAATGCTGTCAAACCATGTTTTTATTGAGAAATAAGGCAAGATATAAAAGCAACAGTAGACAACAATTGTTGTGAGTAGCAGTCTAAGGGTTAATAAAAATCTTTGTAGAAACATTTTTATCGTACAGAGTTTAGTGAAACGGGCTCATGGCTTGTACTCCGTCAGTTATTTTTCAGATCGCTCCATTAATCAGAAAAGTGATGATCCTGTTAATGTTTATAACAACATAATAACCACAAACAGTGCAGATCCTGATGAGACGGCTCGTTACGAGCCGGCTCATCAGGATCTACACTGTTTGATTGATTGATTGAAGTTCTATATTCATTCAGCAGTTTGAAAACATGTAGACTAATTCACCAACATTGCTAAGTATACTTATCTAGCTAAGTATAGCTAAGGAGCAATTATTTATTTTTACTGAAATGCATAATTTCATATAGAACTATCGACTGAATATATCATTTTGATGTTTAATGTGAAAGTCCCACCAACAGCTACAGTAGGGTCATATAGAGACGGGACCACAGTTATTAAAGTCTCATCCGACAGACCAGTGGGATGGAAATACAATGAAAGTATTTTATAATGTCCTAGGCGAGGTTTGAACCCACCTCCGGATTGGAAGTCAGGTGCTCGAACCCCTATGCCACAACTCGTCCCCCATTTGATGTTTAAAATTATTCCGAATTATTAAACTATATTTATTATATTATTAGCAGTCATTTTTATTTGTTAGAAAATATTTTATTTCATTAAATAAAAAATTAATTAATGAATGCATAAATTGAAAATTTCTCCCTCACTGTATACTTAGCAAGATAAGTATACTTAACAATGTTGGTGAACGGGCTACAGATGTACATGTATATACCAGTAATGTCGAAACGGTTAATCAATTCATTTACGCTTTAGACTGAACCGAAGAATTCGGCAGGTCCAATTACTGTAGATCTTATCCATACAGCAGACGAGGTGCTATGTATCAAAACTTGTTTTGTTTTTCTTTATATGATCTCCGTGTGTATTGATAGCAAAATTATAATCAGCTCGTGTGTTTAATAGCTCTTCAATCTTGTCTTCCAAATCGTCTTCCTTGATGAAGTCTTCAGCTGCCGCCTATAACATACACATATTTTCGAGGTTGATTCAAAAGTAACACGTTTATGACGCAAAAGTGATATGTGGCTGTGACTTGAGAAATGGGGCTTATGGGTTTTGCGACCAGTGTAGATCCAGATCAGCCTGTGCATCCGCACAGTCTGAACAGGATCTGCACTGGTTGTCATTGTATCACTGATACCACAATCATGGTTCTAACAAGCAATACAGATAGTTATCAGGCTACAAGAGTGTGCTATTTGATCAGGAGCTAGACTGGTTGCAAAAACCATAAATCCCAATTCTCGAGTCACATACGAGTACTTGGAGAGGCACATATATTTATTATAATCCACAGGTTGCACCAATAAACAGTGACATTTTTATGTATTTAAAAAAAAAAAGTTACACAGACAACTTCATCCTGCAGGGCTCCAGATAAGGAATTAGTAATTGAGTATTGTCACTCCATCATTTCTGAAGCAATTGCGTATTTCAAAATTTGAATTGGGTAAACTAAAATCACACTACTGTTTACACATCAACAGACAGCAATGATTGAATAGTTTGCTTCGAAATGAAAACATGTCTTGGCATTTCATTAAAATTGAGACAATTCTAATAAAATACCAAGATGTGTTTTCATGGAAAATAAGAAAAATATGCTACATATGTGGTCTGTTTATTGTTTCCTGCAGCATGATAAAGGTACCACATTTTTTTTATTGCTTTTCGATATGGTTTTTTTTTGCAATTTTAAATGGGTATTTAAGGAAATACACAGCTTATCTGGAGCACTGATCCTGCATTACTGTTTGTTAGAAGCCTGACTGTGTCTCCGATTTGATCACATTCCCAAAAACATGGGTTGTGTTCAAGTACATGCTATCAGAAACTGTGATAACCAGGGGAGATAATTTGGCATGGCATAATTTGGCATTTTCGCCATACATGTAACAGTAAAGAAAAATTGTGAATATCTTTCTATTTTGTTGTGAAATGAATGATAATATTATACCAAATTTTAGACAGAATTTCAAATTATAGTTGTTACCGAGATAAAATAATTTAGTATAAACCATCTTAAGTACCATCGGGTAAAAATAAGTAATGTGTGAAAGAGTTCAAAGTGGTGAAGGCCAAAAGGTCAAGGCCATATTAAGGACAGCATGGATGTGTTGCATTTGTGCACAAGTATGATGTATTGAAATATTATAGTGATTCTTCAAGGGATATAGAAGATATAACAGAATTGAGAAACTCCTGCAAACTTCTTAATGTGTGAAAAAGGTCAACGTTGTGAAGGTCAAGGACATATTAAGGCCATCATGGATGTGTGGCATTTGTCCACAAGTATGCTGTGTTGAAATATTTAAGTAATCCTTGAAGGAATATAGAAGTTACGACAGAAATGAGAAACTTCGGCGAACTTCTTAATGTGTGAAAAAGTTGTGAAGGTCAAAAGGTCAAGGTCATAGTAAGGGCAGCGTGGAAGTGTGGCATTTGTCCACAAGTATGCTGTGATGACATATTCAAGCAATCCTTCAAGGGATATAGAATTTATGACATAATTGCGAAACTCCGGCAAACTTCTTAATGTGCCGGACACACGGATGGACTCACAAACACACAGTCCAAACACTATATGCCTCCGCTCTACAGAGACCGGGGGCATAAAAAATAACTAGCGTTGCAAACGCTAGTTATTTTTCTGTATTACATTTTTTTGCCAAAGCCCAATTTTTTACAGGTGACGTATATCTGATAGAAGTAACCTGTACAAATTTGGGCACATATTAGTTATACATTTGTATGTAGAATTAGGTTCATAAATACAATAAAAAATCTACAATTACCGGTCAACTATTTTGTCAGATTCTGATTCATCACTTTCTCAGTACAGTGTATATCTGAGTCTCTGAGACCCAAATTGTCTTTAACAGAAAACAGTGTAGACCCTGCCCAGCCTGCACGGAGAGGGTTCTAATGCGGTCTCTCTCACCAGTTCTGTCACCAGTCTCGCCCGCGCCTCTTTAACTTGCTCCTCCTTCTCTCTCATGTCTCTGTCCCTGATGGCTACGTCTTTCTTCGATAACGTCTCCTGAATCTGCTCCAAATCCATTTTCCTGAAAAGTGAAAGTGTATGGGTCTAAAAAAGATGAACATGAATTAATATTAGTTAACATAATGTTCTAGCAACAGCTATGGACATTTAGGGACGGGACGGGACATTGGTTTCAAGTCTCATCCGATAGACCAGTGGGACTTCTCCTGAATGTGCTCCCAATCCATTTTCCTGAAACCCATTATGTAATATGTACATGTAGTTATAGTATTGCTACTTTGTTTGATTTTATAAGTCACCCGCCGCCATCAGAAAAGCAGTCAATTTTGCTATTTTCAACCGTCCCATGATGCCTAGGGTGAGGATCATCTCACAACCTCCAGTATTGAAGTCCAATGCCATATCACCTAGGTTATGGCCCATCCCTCCATTATGTAATAGTTAATAGTTCATATATTTAATTTTTAATAAAAAGGTGAGCGTATATATGTGGCTGTGACTGGAGAAATGGGGCTTATGGGTTTTGCGGCCAGTGTAGATGCAGATCAGCCTGATCAGGATCTGCACTGTTTGCCATTCCATCAATGAAACATCCGCCCAGGACCTGAAAATAGCAGCTTTTACCAGTATAGTAGGTCCGGGACCTAACCAGGAAAGAAGTGAAACGTCGAAGAAATTTTTTGGAAGGTCTAAGAGGATAATCGCAAGAAAAACGGTAGAAATATGTGTCTCTTTCATCACTAGCCACAACATGTGTAAATACTCGAATGTGTCACCAAAAATTATCTTATGAGACAATAATCAGAACGGATTTAGCATCGCCACTGAATGATGATCGCAATTTCAAATTTATCACAGGTACGACAGACTTGTTGCTTGTAAAATATAAAGGTCCAACATTAAAATTTGCAGGTCCAGGTCCTCGGACCAGTGCTATTTTCAGGCCCTGCCGCCATGTTGTTAACAAGCAATATAGATTCAGGGCTCCAGATAAGGAATTAGTAATTGAGTATTGTTACTCCATCATTTCTGAAGCAATTGGGTATTTCAAAATTTTAATTGTGTAAAATAAAATCACACTACTGTTTACACATCAACAGACAGCAATTATTGAATATTTTGCTTCGAAATGAAAACATGTCTTGGCATTTTATTAGAATTGTCTCCTTGAATTCTAATGAAATACAAAGATGTGTTTTCAGAAAAATATGCTATATTATTTGTGGTCTGTTTATTGTTTTCTGCAGCATGATAAAGGTACCACAAATTTTGTATTGCTTTTTGATACTCGCTACTTCTAATTTCAATTGGGTTTTGGCAATTTTAATTGGGTATTTAAGTAAATATGCAGCTTATCTGCAGCTCTGCTACATCCCACAAGCCCCATTTCTCCAGTCACAGTAATAATAGTTAAAAATTCAACATGTGAAACATAACTTTTTTATTGTTTGCTCATCCGTTCGCATGCACATGCTTGTTTCAATGTACCCTATAGTCTGTTTCGCGAAAGCTGTCCAAATTTTACGGCTATATAGACAATTCAAAAACAATATTATTTTCGATAATATTAAATTAAAGGAAAATTTAAGAATGAGCCTTCTTTTTATTTTGTGAAATTCGGTCAAATATTGATTTTATTACGAAAAATTGATTTGTCTATGGGAATTTAACATGGGGGGAAAAGAGGTAGAGGACTTGTGGGAGGAGTCAAAAAACTTTTTTTTTTGGAAATTGACTCCGAAACCTAGCTACATGTACATGTAGATAGCTTGGAAATGATGTAACTAAGAAAACAAAAGTTAAATTTTAAAAATCGGTCCAGTATTTCTGAAATTCTAAAAAATTTCCCCATGTTAAATCCCCATAGACATCTTCACTCCGTGAAGATGTCTATGGGGATTTAACATGGGGAAATTTTGTTTTCGTAATAAAATCAATATTTCACCAAATTTCACGAAATAAAAAGAAGGCTCATTCTTAAATTTTCCTTTAATTTAATATTATCAAAAGAAATCTTGTTTTTGAATTGTTTATATAGCTGTAAAATTTGGGCAGCTTTCGTGAAACAGACTATAGGAACATGTGCGATATTTTCAGCAAATGACGTCGAAAGATGACGAAATCCTCATAGCAAATGTGGAATAGAATTAGACACCAATAGACACCAATGCCGATGACAAACACAACTACCCGATATGAAAAGTTTGATGTATCAGTACTCAATGTCTAATTCCTCATCAGTGATAGTATGGGGGTGCGAGACAAATATGGAACTACCCAACTGATTTCATAAGTTCGGGGCAGTGGTAGTCAATGTCTAATTCCTTATCTGGAGGATTTTAAAAACATTGGCGTAGCAGTACTCAATGTCCTTATCTGGAGTCCAGATAAGGACATTGAGTACTGCTACGTCAATGTTTTGAAATAAATTTGGGTAGTTTCATTTTTGTGTCGTACCCAAATACTACTCCACTCCTCGGAGACTGTCTAATGGTTATTACCGTAACTGAGCAACCTGGGAATTCCACTTGTCATTTTTTGTCGTTATGACATCCCAGGCCTCCGCTTCCAGTTCCTCGTGAGTAAGAAGTCCAAGTTTACTCCTCGCATCGTGTTGTCTCTCATAGTTAAAAAGATATCTCCTGCAAAGACAATTGATTACTGATTATTGTTACATGACTGCCGTAGTTCGACACCGCTCATAGCCGTGTTCAAACGTACAGCGCGAGCTGTTTGACGATGGGTGTAGACAATGCTCATTTCGAGGCCGGGCCAACACCTACGTAATGTATGTGTCTCATGACGTTACTAGAACGCACCATTAAGTCACCTGTAAGAATACGGGTCTGTAAGAATACGCATGGTCTCATCAGGAAGTATGGCCTGAACATGTGCAGAAGGTGCTTCAGAGAGTAAGCTGACGACATTGGCTTCAAGAAGCTCGATTAGAGTGAAGTCTCGCGCTGTACGTTTGAACACGGCTATGAGCGGTGTCGAACTACGGCAGTCATGTAACAATAATCACAACGGTTGCACTGAAATTTTGAACTGATGCGACTGAATCACGCGACGTGTACTGCGGCCCCGGAACATGTATGTGTAAATCAGTTGTTTGAATGGAGCAGATTATCAAAGTACCAAAAGTACTGCCTATATGCTCAAATTACACGATATTTCCAACGGAAATGTAACAATAACGTTCGACCAGGTCCAGCTGTGGGTAAACGCTTGCCGTGGTACTCGGGAACTGTGAGACCAGTCTTATAAATAGGTTACCAAACTTGGAAAATCACTACTGTCTGTTTCACCTGCCACGTTTTGCAGCTATATAAACAATGCAAAAACATATGTTTTTAGATAATATTAAATGGTATAAAAAATAAGAATGAGACTTCTTTTTATTTTGAAATTTGGTCCAATATTGATTTCATTGCAAAAAGAAATGCCCAAAATATTCTTTATCGGAATTAAATAAGTGTATAATTGTGTCACTATACCACCAGTTCTAAAAATAACGAGTGTATGTACAAATATAATCATTTAGTAATATGTATTTTACTGATAGTTAACTCGTGTTGGTATCAGGCTATTTTCAAATGCAAATGGGGCATGATATTTTTTTATTTATTTACATGTATACTAATTAAATGCATCACCTGAAAAAATAATATTTTCGACAGATGATAGTCTGATAATACCAGATAAAAAAATAATTACAGAGAATAAATAGTAATGTTCGTTAACATTTTAAAGAAACACGGTTATCGCCCCTGATATCAGTGTGGAAATTTACTTCTGATCTAAAATGTATAAAAATGCCAATCAATACATGGGTAATGGTGAATGAATGTTTATTTAACATATCAACAGAATATACATAGAGAATAGTAGGTTAGTGCCGTGAATGGGAAAAAATATCTGGCAAGGCTTAGGAAACGGGATGGGCGAGGCTCTGCCGAGCACATCCCGTTTCCGTGCCGCGCCAGATATTTTTTCCCATTCACGGCACTAACCTACTATTCTATTTATCCCGTCAACACCTACAAATGGCTGTAAAATGCAAAAATTGTATTGACTGGATATCAAAAATGTTTCACGGCACCGTGTTTCACGGCACATACGTACTGTGTTGACGGGATAAAAAACTATCTGTCTCCCTATATTATAACCTGGCATTTTTGTGTCTACAGAGTGGGCATATACATGTACCTTTAATACATGGATTTAACATGGGGAACTTTTCGATTTCAGAAATAGTGGAGCGATTTTCAAAATTTAACTTGTTTTCCATACTTATTCAACAGAAATGAAGGTCAGTATTATGAAATGAACATATTTCCATAGTTCTGTCATAAATTTATAGATGTAGACCGCATGCTGTGTATTTTAAATTTAAGCTAGAATCTAACAAGAGTTGTCAGAGGACAACGAAGCGCGCCCGGTGGCAGCAAAGGAACCGAGGTCACATTTGAAAACACAACGTGCTGGATAATGGAAACAAAATTTATGAGCCATTTACCAGAGCGTGTTAAGGTTTTGAGCGTACAAAGTATTTGACCTTGACCCTGGGCTTAGCAGAGGTAGAGGACCCTTGGAGCAATGCGTGTGTGAAATATGAAGCAAATCCAAGCAAGGAAACAGAAAATATAGGTCATTTACTCGAGCGTTAAGGTTTCGAGATGCACAAAGTATGTGACCTTGATCCTGGGCTTAGAAGGGGCGGCACGGACGTGGATTTGCCACAGCGCAGTAGAGGACCCTTGGAGAAATGCGTGTGTGAAATATGAAGCAAATCCAAGCAAGGAAACAGAAAATATAGGCCATTATAATTTTTGAAGACAGACGGACGCCTACGACGCCGAGGGTATGCCATAAGCACTTCTTCCTTCGGAAGGCGCGCTAAAAATGAATAACTCAGTGGCAACCAAAATATGAATGTAACATTAATGTTGGTGTCCAGTTACTGGAAAGGCAATATTTAATTTTCTAGTCCTACTATAATGATACAATTTATTTCAGAATTACATGTTTGTTTTACTTTTACAATACTGACATTTCTTTCAATTGAAAAATACAGAAAATAAGTCACAATTAACAACTAAAGTGCCAATCAGATCTGATTCACTACTCTGCATGGAAACCTATGGAGAGCACCGTACAGTGGATATACCTAGGTTCTGGATAATAAGCCTTTGTTGGCAGTTACTAGAGTTATAAGCATATAAAAACAAATATTCAAACCTTTTTAAAACAATAAACTTATCGTAAAAGTGCTGTGAAACCAGATTTATCTGAAAGTCCTGCTTGTTTCCATGTCGTCCATTTTGTTAACGTATCATCCAGGCGCTTGTAGAAAATAGACTGTGACCTTAGACTCTAGATTTTTGTTGTTGGGTTATTCTCATCCTGTATTGCGGCTAACCATCGGGTCAGAGTAAAAAATGGTTATCCAAACTATCAGAGGAGTGTACAGTAAACAATTTTCCATCATTTCCTTTGCCAGTCATAAATGACAATAATATTACCACAAGGCTAATAATCATAATGCAAGATGCTTTCAGATCACGTTTAATTTTCAGTTGTGGTACATGCTATTTTACCGTATTCATTATGGTGCACACTACAGGCAGGATTTATACCAACAACAAGATAATAACAATCTACAAACTGTAGCATATTATTCTGAGTGTTTTTATAATCAACAGAACAATAAATTATATTGAAAACACATCTATGTAATCAAATATAATTCTGTGTTAGTTTTTTACTGTTTTTCACATAAGACCCCGCAGTATAATGAGAAGCTCTATTCTGGTAATTTGACAGCTACCAGTCTGTGTTTACATGACCTTGACTGCTCAAAATTGCTAAAGAATCCAGTGACACAGATGACACAGATGACAGAACTTTTCAATAATGATGTTTATGAGTGGACAAAAGTGGGAATAGCTGAAATACAACATTTTGAAGGTATTCTAACAATTTTGATTAAAACCTTACATGACCAAGGGCGGTGTGGAATATTTTTCTCCATTTCTCCAAAATGTCCGGGAAACTGACCGTGACAGTTTCCGTGATTAGTGACAAATTCGGTTGACAAAAATTCCCGATGTGGGGGTAATCCGGATGGCACGATTTACCCAAATATTCATATAATTACTATATGTGTTAATAAATAAAGCTATACACATCATAATAACGATGTTTGGACTGTACTTACATGATGTATGTCATTAATTTTTCTCATACCAGGGCCCATTTTAATGTTTTGATGCAAAATGGAAACATTTGTATGTGAAATAAAGGGAGAGTACCGCGATAAACTTAATACTAGGAAGCCAAGGAAGATAATCCACTTTATAATGGCTAAACATGCTAAATGGGAATGATGATTTTTAATTGAAATACAAATAAACAAGAAACGAGGCAAAGCCACGAAGGCCAGGTTTTTTCCAAGCATGGACACTTGGATAACATAATTATACCCACTTTTTGTAGACTAGATGGCCGTGGCCTGCATGTCGCGCCTTGGGGCGAGGCATGGACACTAAAAAAATAGATATAGTAGATGGAAAAACTTTAACGAAAAAACTTTAACCGGACACACGGACGTACAGACGGACGGACGTATGCCAAAATGCCGACGATATCGCGCTTTCCGCAAGCGGGTGTGACAATGATGATAAACACCCATGTGAAGTATCAAGGTATTGGGTGAAGCAGTTACAGAGATATAGTACACGAAAAAACTTTAACAAATAAATTCAAAGTAATTTGACCTTGACATTGCGCACAGGGGCCGCACGGTTGGGGGTTAGAATGAAAATATGGACGATGATAAACACCCATGTGAAGTTTCAAGGTAATGGGCGAAGCAGTTGCAGAGATATAGTATAACGAAAAAGTTTTAACCAAAAAATGTAACCAGACGTACGTTAAAAAGTTAACGTTGAAAATGGCTAAGTCAATTACGTAGAAATAATAGGTGAAGGTAAAAAAATGGTCACATGTTGGATAGTTTTATGTGGTAGGCACCCCTTGGTTATGAAGCTGTGAAAGTTTGGTGGTCCTAGGTCGTACAGAACCATAGAAATTGACTTAAACACGAAAACTTAACATTGTAAACGCGAAAACTTAACATTGAAAATGGCTAAGTCGACTGCGCAGAAAAAATGGGTCAAGTTAAAAACAAGAAACGAGGCAAAGCCACCAAGGCCAGGTTTTTTCCAAGCATAGACACTTGGATAACATAATTATACCCACTTTTTGTAGACTAGATGGCCGTGGCCTGCATGTCGCGCCTTGGGGCGAGGCATGGACACTAAAAAAATAGATATAGTAGATGGAAAAAGTTTAACCAAAATACTTTAACCGGACACACGGACGAACGGACGGACGTATGCCAAAATGCCGACGATATCGCGTGTTCCGCAAGCAGGTGTGACAATGATGATAAACACCCATGTGAAGTATCAAGGTATTGGGTGAAGCAGTTGCAGAGATATAGTACACGAAAAAACTTTAACAACAAAAAAATTCAAAGTAATTTGACCTTGACATTGGGCACAGGATCGCGCTTTCCGCAAGCAGGTGCGACAATGATGATAAACACCCATGTGAAGTATCAAGGTATTGGGTGAAGCAGTTGCAGAGATATAGTACACAAAAAAAGTTTAACAAAAAAATTCAAAGTAATTTGACCTTGACATTGGGCACAGGATCGCGCTTTCCGCAAACAGGTGCGACAATGATGATAAACACCCATGTGAAGTATCAAGGTATTGGGTGAAGCAGTTGCAGAGATATAGTACACGAAAAAACTTTAACAAAAAAAAATCAAAGTAATTTGACCTTGACATTGGGCACAGGATCGCGCTTTCCGCAAGCAGGTGCGACAATGATGATAAACACCCATGTGAAGTATCAAGGTATTGGGTGAAGCAGTTGCAGAGATATAGTACACGAAAAAACTTTAACAAAAAAATTCAAAGTAATTTGACCTTGACATTGGGCACAGGGGCCGCACGGTTGGGGGTTAGAATGAAAATATGGATGATGATAAACACCCATGTGAAGTTTCAAGGTAATGGGCGAAGCAGTTGCAGAGATATAGTATAACGAAAAAGTTTAACCAAAAAACTTTAACCAGACGTACGTTAAAAAGTTAACGTTGAAAATGGCTAAGTCAATTACGTAGAAATAATTGGTGAAGGTGAAAAAATTGTCACATGTTGGATAGTTGTATGTGGTAGGCACCCCTTGGTTATGAAGCTGTGAAAGTTTGGTGGTCCTAGGTGGTACAGTACCAAAGAAATGGACTTAAAAACACGAAAACTTAACATTGTAAACGCGAAAACTTAACATTGAAAATGGCTAAGTCGACTGCGCGGAAAAAATGGGTGAAGTTAAAAAAAAAAGTAACATGTTGGATAGTGATATGTGTGGTGGGCACCCTTGATTATGAAGCTGTGAAAGTTTGGTGGTCCTAGGTGGTACAGTACCAAAGAAATGGACTTAAACACGAAAACTTAACATTGTAAACGCGAAAACTTAACATTGAAAATGGCTAAGTCGACTAGGCGGAAAAAATGGGTCAAGATAAAAAAAAAGTAACATGTTGGATAGTGATATGTGGTGGGCACCCCTTGATTATGAAGCTGTGAAAGTTTGGTGGTCCTAGGTGGTACAGTAACAAAGAAATGGACTCAAACACGAAAACTTAACATTGATTGTGGACGTCGCCCGCCCGCCCGGCTTTCGCCAATCCAATAGCCTGGATTTTTTTTCAAAAAACCTGGCTAAAAACTGTAGAACCTCTATAATGTTGACATACAAGGAGACAGTGTGAAGGTGTCGACCGTATACTGGCCGTTTTTGCCCGCCAGGACATGTAGCCATCTTGTACATAATCACTTGTTGAGGCTATACCTCTAGGGAAATTTGCAATCACAGTCTGATCAGGGTCTACACTGTTTTCCATCTTGTACATAATCACTGTATACCGTATACAAGCAAGCCGCGTGTCGCCCGCCAGGACGTGTAGCCATCTTATAACAATCACTTGTTGAGGCTATACCTTCTAGGGGAAATTTGCAATCACAGTCTGATCAGGGTCTACACGGCTCCCCATTTTGTGCATAACCACTTGTTGAAGCTATACCTGTAGGGGAAATATGCATTCACAATCTAATCAGGATCTATACAGTTTCCAATATTGTACATAATCGACTATATATAACGAGCTATCCCACTAAAATACAGTGTTCTGGTTAATACAATATAATATTGGGCTTTGTCTGCATAGGTGTGAAAAACATTCAAGCTATTTGAAAAGATATACAAACCATACACAAATATAAAAATATATATATTGCATGCATATTAAGGTTCATTTTCATCAATATTCTTAAATAATTACTCGGCAACATAAATATTGCAATACTATGGAGGTGACCGGTTAGACAGTTGGACTAGTATATATGCCATAATGATATGAAATCATGATCGATGGCAACTTAAAGTTAGACAACTGAGACATAATTAATGAGTCTCGATCACGGTAGTCTCCCTTTATAATAATGCTATATGTATATTAATCGCTTTACCGCGGAAATATGTGCTTTATTCTTCCCTTTTTTCGGTCAAAATGTGCTTATTGTATGATATACTAATGATATCCTGGACTGCTCATAATTCGAGACTCTAACGATATTAAACAACATGCGTAGTAAATAATAGAGTATAAACCTTTTTTATTAGTTACATGCAAATATAATCCAATTATCTGTATGTAGATTGCGTTTACTGGCTTCAAAAGCACGGAGAAATGCAATTGTTTAATTTCAAAATACGCTCGTCTACAAATGGCCGCCTCCAGCGTACCGTGAAAGGTCGCGACGTCTGACCCTATGACGCCATATGCTCTTCCGGTGCAGGTGCCCGGTTAGAAAACACCACAAATTTAGTCTGCATTATGTACCATCGCGTTCAGGGGTCACGATACATATTGTTTCCAACTTAAATGTTTAGACAAACGATTGCCAACTTGGAAAATATAATTTGCTAGATTAAACAAATTAAACAATATGAAGTTTCAACTTGTTGGTTTTAATACTTTTTTAAAGTTTTAATGTCTATTTTTGGAGTAAGACATTTCAATCCCTTCTGCATGTGGTACTCGTCCACAATGGGAATAACAAAAACAGAGACTAGATTGCATATATCTGCTGATAAATGGAGGTATTGGACTGATGTGGACGAACTTAAAAGTGACAATTTAAAAAAAAAATAGGATAAGGTGGTGACTGAATGAAAATCCATATTCCTACATTATTAGTGCCTTTCTACCTACAAATATTACGTGACCTCCATTGATAAACATGTAAACAACATACGGGTTCAAGCGAACTCATTTATGTGTAAGTTTTCCTATCGAAATCAGGATTTTAATGGAGGGGGTTAATGGGATTAGTGGAAAACATAACATTTAGGTGTGATGTGTTGTTTGGTAATGTATTAGTCCTGTTTAAATCACATTTTTCTAACTTGGCAGTTGTGACCTTTCATCTGGCTTCGGTTCAACACACAAGTATAACTGTATAATGGAAGTGATGTAACCCGTAATTCTCGCGATAGAACAAGAAAATAAAAATGGCCTCGAATCTGTGCGGCTACCGTAATTGGCTATCGAAGTTAGAGGATCGTACGATATATTGTTGAAAACGTATATAATATAATCATAAATGTTATTTTTAATGAAGATTTGGGTAGATTTGGGTAAATCGTGCTGCCGGGTAATCCCGACAAATGGTTACGCTACTGTACGGACGATACAGCAGTATTCTGCAGAGTTACTTCCCGCAACTACAGTTACGTGCCCATAACTACCAAACATGGTACATGTCGGCTAACCTCAAAGATTTTATACGAGTATTATAATGGTGTATAAACTTCAACATCACAGCTCGCTCCTCTTCATTTGGTTCTGGTCGCACAGGAACTTTGTATATTTTACTTTTCGCTTTGGGAACCCAGATCGGCTTTCTCCATCTAACAAATTGACTGGTCAGAGTTTCCGGAGTCCGCCTTATCAGTAACACATTTGTGCATTTGCATATATGCTGTGCCATCTTATTATTTCACTGTCCGATGTCAATTATGTTAAATATCAGTCTTTGAAAAGAGAAACTGGAAGAAATGTGATGTTCAATGCATGCTGACGTCCATGTTGGATTATACGCCGAAGCCCAGATGTTACCTCGAAATCTATTAGTCAATTCGATGGAGTTTTGATTGGCAAAGGAGCCAATCAGACCACGTATTACACTATACATTGCGTACAGCACCACGCGTACGGCAAACTATGCGTGACACATTTATTTACACTGCACTATCCAATTCTTCTTCTTCTTCTTCTTCTTCTTCTTCTTATTATTATTATTTGTATTATTATTATTATTATTATTATTATTAGTAGTAGTAGTAGTAGTATTTTAATTTCTACTACAATTAATGCCAATTATATTTTTCAATATACATGTATGTTGGGTCCGAATAATATATATCATGTATTCGTATGACCCAGCTACGGAAGGCCATTAGGGCAACTTCACTTTTTTTTTTATTGCATTTATTCAAGATCATATCTTGAATTTTCAACGAACCAACTCATCGAGAGCCATATCGTTTTGCAAATTCAAGAAAAGATCTTGAAAATTCAAGAAAAGATCGAAAAGATTTTGAAAATTCAAGAAATGATCTTAAATATTCAAGAAAATATCAAGAAAATTCAAGAAAATATCTTGCAAATTCAAGAAAAGATCTTGAATATTCAAGATATATGAGCTTGAATAAATGGAAACATAAAAAAGTGAAGTGGCCCTAATGGGCTTCCGTACCCAGCTATATGTGGCATGTGAAAAACATTCGTGAAAACATTCCAGGTGTTTTATTGATGGAATTGCGAACAGTCCAGAACCTGATCAGACTGTGCAGATGCACAGGCTAATCTGGATCTAAACTGATCGCAATACCCATAATGACCCATTTCTCCAGACATGTGTTTTGTTTATGCCCCCGCCACCGAATGGTGAGGGGTGCATATAGTGTTACCGGCGTCAGTACGTCCGTCCGTCCGTACGTCCCGAAACCTTAACGCTCGGGTAAATGGCTTATAATTTCCGTTTCCTTGCTCAGATCTGCTTCACATTTCACACACGCATTGCTCCAATGGTCCTCTGCCACCCTGTGACAAATCCACATTCGTCCCACCCCCGCTAAGCACAGGGTCAAGGTGCGTTCGAAACCTTAACGCTCGGGTAAATGGCTTATAATGAAATATGACTCGTTTTCTTTGGCTGCCAGCGGGGGCATTCGTGTGCCGACAGGCCACATTTCTAGTTGCATATACATCTACGTAAACTGGTCGCAAACCAGGTCACAGGTCCATATATCCAGTCACAGCCATATTTCAGACTGTTTACGCAGACATTTGTTTGCAATGCTCACGTAACATCGTATCATGGAAACGCCACGACGTCGTGTATAAGTGCGCCATAACGTATAAATACCGCGAACAGACGCGACGTGGTCAGTTGCTGGTTCAACGTCAAATCGTCAACAACAGCTGACAGCCATTTTTCCGACATAATTTCAGCACAACATTCGCATTACTAGATCACTCGCGATCGAGTTCGGCACATATTGAAGATTCGCAACAACAAAGTAAGTTATTATTCGCAATCGTTTATCAGAATAGTTATGTTGAAATCAGCAAATATTTAGTATCGTAAATTTCGACCTATACAGGGGTCATACCAATTATCCGGACAATCAGTTTATCGGACAAATGAAAATACCTGTTAATTAAGCGCATTATTTTGATCCGATTTTGCAACGAATGCATCTAAGTCATGCAGGTGCATGCTTTTTCCATACCAGTGTGAAGAATATGTCGGCATGGTAAACATTTTAGTAACATTTGTTGAACACATTCCCAACTCTGTGCAGAAGTTGTTTACAACGACAAAAGTCATGCGGGGGCTCAATCGAGTGCGCCCAATTACGTCATTGTTCTATAAATACAATACATTCTATAAATACGGTGTTTTCCAAGAAACGAAGGTGACTGATTTTTCTGCAGAAATACTCAATGTTGTTTACACTGGTTCACACACGATAACATTATGATTTCAACGTGAGAATAGAAGTTATATAAGACGATTAGTCTATATGTTTGTTCGGATAACTGATTGTCGATGTTAATTTTGGGGCAATCTTACGACTGATGATCTGACCCAATTTTAAGCGAGAAAGATGGCACAGTTTGCTAAATAGTTTACATGCGTTGAGAAAGCAAGAACCGACGATTGTTCTGTGAAAAGTTTATGCCCGTAGCAGCTATTTTAAGAAAAAACATCGTTAAAAAACTGCCATTTTTGTCCCATAATCTGGAGGATCCCTGTAGTCTGTTTCACGAAAGCTGCCCAAATTTTACGGCCATATAAACAATTCAAAAACAATATTTTTTTCCATAATATTAAATGAAAGCAAAATTTAAGAAGGAGCCTTCTTTTTATTTCGTGAAATTTGGTCAAATATTTATTTTATTGCGAAAACAAAATTTCCCCATGTTAAATCCCCATAGACAAATCAATTTTTCGTAATACAATCAATATTTGACCAAATTTCACGAAATAAAAAGAAGGCTCCTTCTTAAATTTTGCTTTCATTTAATATTATCGAAAAAAATATGGTTTTTTAATTGTTTATATGGCCGTAAAATTTGGGCAGCTTTCGTGAAACAGACAGTAATCGATAATATAAATACAAAAATGACGTTCGACGTCACTGAACAATAACAAAATGGCGTCTGCATAGCAACGTCAGGTAAACAATGATGATGTAGGAAAACATATTAATGTAGGGGGCTCAAACGCCGCACCCAACGACCCGCTAGTTACATAATGCTCGGTTACAAAAGGAAATATCAATAATAAATGCTTCAACCTCTTACATATTCCTAATTATGGCGACACAATAAACTGTGCCCGGTAAACCAGAGACTCCGAAAAGACGACAATTCTCACATGTATCGTGGTGTATTCGTTAGTTTCGTTTTGTATGGAAGCATGAATTGACCATCGAGATGAGGAGATGTTGAACATCTCCTCATCTCGATGGTCAATTCATGCTTCCATAGTTTTGTAACATAGGTCCATGGGACGGACTCCTTCGGGTATCTTGTTCTTTATTTTCATCCGTCTGTTCCGACACTGATCAAGATCGTGAAGTCACTCGATCTCCGACCAAGACAAAGGACAATGGAATACAGTGAAACATCTCCAAACTGGACACCATGGGTAATTCACTTCACGATGCCAGTAATTCAGAGTTGGCACAGTATCCGGCAACTATTCGTCAGCTTGGACCGTCTATTCAACTTCAGGAGGTGACTTGTGTCAGGCTTTTATCCTGACAGACTGTGGTTTGCGAAGTGACCTTTGACACCCATGTATGCATTCACTCGACCAATAAAATGACTGATCAGTGTTTGGTATATTTAACATTTACAATGCTGAATTAAATATTGTCGTCTGCTGTTTATTTTTTTTATTTTCAATTTGCTCATACAAATGATTGACAACACTTTAGAATCATTTCCAATGGAAATGATTCTAAAGTGCTCTCAAACCATGCTTTATTGAGAAATAAGACAACATATATACATTGCCAATATATATTGGCAAGATTAACGGAGGTGGTTGTGTATGGGAGTTGAGATGCAAGCATGTCTAGGGTGATGATTGAACTCACAACCTCCGGTATTGAAGTCCAATGTCATATATATGTATATGCAATATGTATATGCAGGGGGGTGGGTTGGGTTCCGGGGTCAGATCCGCCCCTGTCCCATAGACCACGGCCCATCCCTGAATAGTAAGAGAAACTCTCACGGGAGCGGGAGAAATACACAGTGCAAGTATTACATACATGTATATAGAGGGTCTTACATGATTTTATTATAGGAACGAATGGCCTTTTTGTGGAATTTATCGGGGTATAAACTTGGAAAAGTCGCGGGAATACTGGACGAAGGCCGGAAGGCCTCGTCCAGTATTCCCGCGACTTTTCCAAGTTTATATCCCCGATAAATAAAACATTCCTTATAATTCCAGCATTTGAAATAAATTCATCAAGAAAATGTGTTTATTTTCCGTTTTCTTAAGAATTATTTTAACTGCGACTCACGGTTACGGAAAGTAGTTCGGCGTGGGAGTTTACTGGGATATAAATTTTGGACAGAGACTTGCTACGGGCCAATCAAATGTTAGGGAATTGTGTAAATATTTTTGTGCTGGAATTATTAGCCTTTTAACCCCTTTTAACCCCTTTTAACCCCTAATTAAGTGACTGGAATGGATTTTTGACCAATCCAATCGTCAAATTTATGAAAGGGGGGTGTTTTTGTTCTAAAAAATGTGAAAATTACTTGCAAAAAGTGCAGATCCTGATGAGACGGCTCGTCAAGTCAAGAGCCGTCTCATCAGGATCTGCACTATTTGCCAATACCACTATAGAGGCATGTGGTGTTGAAAAGGTTCAACTCGTTGACTGACGTCATAAGAAACTCAGCTGTATTTAAATATGGTAGTATTTAAACTCGGTGTAGCCTCGTTTCTTATGACCTCAATCAACGAGATTAATAGATGCCATATTAAATCATTACACACGTCAGATACTGTTTATTGCATAAGCACATTGTTATACATTGAAGCTATGCTGTGCACATAACGTAGTTTATAGCGAGCCCATTTACATATAATATAGTTATTACACGATGGTGTATTAAGATTTTTAATACCCTGTTAATACACCTACCATGGGCCTTATATGCGGCTGTGAGTGGAGAAATGGGACTTATGTGATTTGTGACCAGTGTAGCTCCTGAACTACTATCACACTTATGTAGCCAGTAGCCTATTTCACCAACATTGCAAAGTATACTTTGAGGGAGAAATTTTCGATTTAAGGATAAATTTATTAATTTTTATTATACTGAATCTATTAGATTATCACAGCCAAAATGGCTGTGATAATGTAATAAATTCAGTATAATAATTCTGCATACTTTTAAACATCAAATATATGCAGTCGTTAGTTGATTACTCCCTCAAAGTATACTTTGCAATTTTTATTAAATCGGCTACTGATAACGGGCTATATTGCTTGCTAGAAACACGACGGGTGTTTCATTGATGTAATGGCGAACAGTGCAGATCCTGATCAGACTGTGCGAATGCACAGGCTGATCTGGATCTACATTGGTCGCAAAACCAATACACGTTCAGTCACAGCCACAAACAGCGTAGTTGTATATGTATGTGTTCATGGTCATAACATGACACAGACCAGCAAGGGCATGTACGTACGGAGACATTCAGGGCACATGGATTTTTTTTATTAGTTCGTTCCCACGAAATAACAATTCGTTCCCTCAATTTAACAATTAGTTCCCACGATATAAAAATTCGTTCCATCGAATTAACAATTCGTTCCCGTTGGAACGAAAAGACAATTCGTTCCCTCAATTTAACAATTCGTTCCCTCGAATTAACAATTCGTTCCCACGAAATGACAATTCGTTCCCTCAATTTAACAATTCGTTCCCTCGAATTAAATTGAGGGAACAAATTGTTATTTCGTGGGACGAATAAATAAATAAAAAAAATGCTACGTCCCCTGCTGGGCTCCGTAGGAATGCATGTGTGAAAGATCAAGTTCTGTGAAAGGACATTTATCAGCAATTTATCAAAATGTTAAGTTGTGTTAGTAACTTGGCTGTGCAAACAATAAGTACGTTATAGTTCACATATTGAATTGTTAATAACTTAATTTCTGGCTCGCTTGCGCTCGGTACGAAATTTATTAAAAATTCAATATATGAACTATAACTATTATTAATTTCCAGCGAGCGTAGGCTTTTAATTAGCGTCTGTATTCAAGAACATATCGGGTGTGGGCGTGGGTTTTACGGGCGGCAATGGACCGAAATGTTTCCACGTTTTTATCAAGTTATAAAAGCTCGTTCCAGGGCATTCCGTATCGCCAACATCGCGGTGTCCATATAGTTTATAATCATTGGTCAATTTCCCCGAATCAATCCCGCACTGAATCATTCTATTTATAGCATTAATGGCGGCGGCATCTGGGTTGTGATACATGTAGTTTCCCATGACGGAGAAGGCGACTGCGACGTTATTCCAGCCCAGCGTGTGGGCGCCGACGGCGTCCCAGCCCCGGCCCTCGTATATCCGCCCGTCCTGGCCCACCAGGAAGCTATATGCGATATCGTCCCACCCTGAATTGGAAAATACCGTGAGAATATACATGTATAAAGAAGCCATAAATAGAAGACGTACCTCATGTCCTGTGAGGTTATTATAGGGTTAACTGTATTGTAATTTTGAAATTTGCGGCTAGCGGAGTCATTAAACATGTTTTCCGACCTATCATTTTCTGATATACGCCGCAAATTTCAAAATTACAATGCGGTTAACCTACAGTTAAATCGCGATGGCTCGAAATGCCACGGGCCTGCATATTTTGTTCGAGTGATCGCATCTTTCGAGCCATCGCATCTTCCGATTTTGGTATATTTGTCGACTACTGTACCCGTCGGATTCAGGAAATAACGAAGCATAATAGAGTGTATCCATGTTTTAGATGATAATAGTATTTATTCTCAGATTAAAGTTATCATGTGAAATTAAATAAACTGTATTTAAATGTATTTACAGAACTGTCTTTATTTCAATTATTATCGAAGGAGAAAAGCTCCAGTATTTACTATAAATAGTGGCGCACATAATACTTAATGTCGCAGGTGGTTGTGACGTCACTCGAAACAGTAGTATGGACCAGCTCAAACGATGTTGGAGATTCAGTCATGAATCGTAAAATGTTGCGACGCAACAAAACGTGCTTTACTTAATGTTTGACCAGTGTAAACGCTGATCAACTTGCAGACTCCTGCCACTTAATATGGGTTTGCTATTTCACTATAATATTATTCATCATGAATAGCTGTCGAGGACGAACATTTCAGGTCCTGAACTGATTGTGCAGGCCGATTTAATGCTGCACTGATCGGAAATTCAGTAGAGCAGATTCTTTTTGTCACGACCAGTCATCTCTGCATAACTATGAAGTGCGCGGTAGTATTCATGGGCGTTTCTCGTTATGATACTCGGGTTACTCGAGTACAACCCGTGAGTTACCACGAAAAACGACCAATGACTTACGACTGTCGGACAGACTCTATTAAATGCGCCGAGTGGCCGAAGCCCAGAATATTTAATAAATCGCCGTATATTGTTGATCCAAATCAACAACGTTAACGATAAAATTGCACCACTTTAGGCAATTGACTGTATGCTATTTCTAATGCACTCCTTTACTGTTTTGCAAACTTTATCGAGTCTCGTTGGAAAATCGTACCGGATTGCAAGCTAGTTGAGCAGGTCATACCGGACGGATCACACAAATCATATTTTCTACGAAGAAAATAGTTCCAACACAATTACAAGATATTAGCGATTTTTGCATGAATGTGTATACGTTTATGTTGATGATTTCATTGTTTTTCAATAATAAAAGCAATAAATTCGTCTTTTAATGTCACTCCAGTGCGATCTATTAGCAACAATATTTCAATGGCGGTCACCTGTCAAACTTCACTGATGTTGATACATATTGTGATAACTCGTCTAAATATTCGTGATATAGGCCTACTACCATTTGAGATGCAAACTTACACAGGATACATACTTTCTGGTTGTGTGAACGATCTATTACTGCCAAAACATATGAAACGTGATCAACGGTGAGATATTTGTATCTTTTGTTCGGTTTAGGCTTCGGACCATGTTACTTTCGGACCAGGTCACCAGGACGTTTCGGACCAGGACGTTTCATATGCAAGCCAGCTGTGTCTTTGACAATAATACCAGAATACCACTTGGAACATTGTGTGTGAGTTACCCCATGTTTTGGCTGAGTAAATTGACCGACCTCAAACTTAGTATTGGCGTAGGAACACATATTGAAATAATTTGCGACCGTTCATCAACATTGATATACCTGTAATGCATGACCATCAGCCAATCAGAGTGCGTGATATTTATAGAGTGCATTAGAAATGTTGTTAAAGGCTGAAGAAAGACGCAATAAGCAAAGAAGCAAAACACAAGTTAATGGGAGAAATGGAGAAATGGGGCTTATGGGATTTGGAACCGGTGTAGATTCAGATCAATAGAACACTCCAGTAGCCTGATAGTCTGCACAGGCTGATCCGGATCTTCACTGGTCGCAAAGCCAATACACATTCAGTCACAGCCACATATAGCGTAGGTGTATGTATGTGTTCATGGTCATAACATGACACAGACCAACAGAGGCATGTACGTACGGAGCCACGCAGGGGACATGGATTTGTGTTATTAGTTCGTTCCCACGAAATAACAATTCGTTCCCTCAATTTAACAATTCGTTCCCACGATATAACAATTCGTTCCATCGAATTAACATTTATCCAGTCACAGCCACATATATATGTATGCATACATAAAATTAGACTGTAAAGTGACCATGGTCAAATGTAGCTCGACAAAAAAATAATCTTAAAGGTACACGCCCACTCAGTAGACACAAAATAGGAATTAAATAAGTGTATATAGAGAATAGTAGGTTAGTGCCGTGAATGGGAAAAAATATCTGGCAAGGCTCAATAATGTCTTTATTTCTCATCAGAAGTATATGTTGTGACCACTCATTTGAACCGTGTCGCCGAGACGGTTCAAATGAGTGGTCACAACATATACTTTGGTTCAGAAATAAGGCAAATAGATAGAGAATAGTAGGTTAGTGCCGTGAATGGGAAAACATATCTGGCAAGGCTCAGGAAACGGGATGGGCGAGGCTCTGCCGAGCACATCCCGTTTCCGCCGTGCCGCGCCAGATTTGTTTTCCCATTCACGGCACTAACCTACTATTCTATTTATCCCGTCAACACCTACAAATGGCTGTAAAATGCAAAAATAGTATTGACTGGATATCAAAAATGTTTCACGGCACCGTGTTTCACGGCACATACGCACTGTGTTGACGGGATAAAATTGTGTCACTATTCCACCAGTTCTAAAAATTACGAGTGCCCGCTATACAGATATAATCATTTATTTTACTGATAGTGACATTTGTATAAGTGCTATCGCGCTTGTTTGTAATCGTTGTAAACTAAATAAAGTTAAAACTTGTTTACGAATTAAATGCGTCACCTGAAAAAATAATATTTTCGACTGATTATAAAGATTATAAAGTACAATGTATGATCATTGCACATCAAAAAATAAATACAGATAATAAATAGTAATGTCTGTTAACATTTTAAGGAAACACGGTTATCGCCCCTGATGTCAGTGTGGAAATAACGTCTGATATAAAATGTATAATAACGCCAATCAATATGTGGGTTAATGGTGAATGAATGTTTATTTTGCCAGAAAATGTCTCCGATGATGTCTCTGATATAAAGAACATTGTGTGCATACTGAGCTGGCGTGTACCTTTAAAGTTGGTGTCCCATCTAGTAGGCAGCCAACTCAGTATTCACAAAATGTTCTTTACAGGAATTAAATACAGGTGATGAAGCTGGTGAACAGTTCACGTAACTACTGTCTGTTTCACGGAAGCTGCCCAAATTTTACGGCCATATAAACAATTCAAAAACAATATTTTTTTCGATAGTATTAAATTAAAGGAAAATTTAAGAATGAGCCTTCTTTTTATTTCGTGAAATTTGGTCAAATATTGATTTTATTGCGAAAACAAAATTTCCCCATGTTAAATCCCATAGACATCTTCACGGAGTGAAGATGTCTATGGGGATTTAACATGGGGACATTTTTTATAATTTCAGAAATACTGGACCGATTTTTAAAATTGAACTTTTGGTTTCTTAGTTAGATCATATCCAAGCTATATAGTCAGGTTTCGGAGTCAATTTCCAAATTTTTCGTTTTTTGACTCCTCCCACACTTCCTTACCACTTTTTCCCCCATGTTAAATTCCCATAGACAAATCAATTTTTCGTAATAAAATCAATATTTGACCGAATTTCACGAAATAAAAAGAAGGCTCATTCTTAAATTTTCCTTTAATTTAATATTATCCAAAAAACTATTGTTTTTGAATTGTTATTTTAAAATTTGGGCAGCTTTCGCGAAACAGACTATAGAGTTTTTAGAGGGGATTGGATATCTTTCATATACGAAAGGTGGCCTATGATTTGCTAAGTTCAGATTCAGCGCAGACATACTGCAGGTGTAGCCTTGTTAATGGTAAATGACTATTCGAAACAAATAGTCTTCGATACCGTGTTTAGTCTACAAAATCACATGGGTGAAAATGAATGATTACACGTTTAGTTTTGGGTAATTTCCAGAATTCAAGATGAGAAATTACGTTGCGAAAATTGCCTGGAAACAAACAACTTTTACTTCGATAACATTAGCTACTGTTTGGTCACACTATTTGATTCCATCTTCAATTGTAGAAGACGTTGAAGGCATTTTTACGTTTCCTTATTCAATATTATTTGATCTGATCCCAAACAGGTTCGAAAAAAACGTTTCCTTTCGACTATTTTTTAGTATATATGTTATCCAGATTTGGCCGCCACCTTGTACACCATCTTGAATTATGTAATTTGCTGTTTCCTATTATGAACTTCATGAACTAACAAAACTAATAAAAACAACTCATTTTGTTTATTAATTGTGTATGTTCACGATGTACATAGTCAGACTGCAAGGTTCAACTTCAATTCGACGTGTCTATTAAACGCAGGAATTATTTTAGCCTAAGGGGGGTGCGTTATCGACGGCGCGAAGGGCTAAACACGGATTAACCCTTTCACCCCTAAGGAACTGGAATGGATTTTGATATGTTAATTTTGCAACCAATCTAAATCATCACAAAATGATTTTCAGACCATTCCATTTATGAACATGGAGTGTTTTTGTTCTCAAAATTATGAAAATTAATTGCAAAAAGTGCAGATCCTGATGAGACGGCTCGTTACGAGCCGGCTCATCTGGATCTACACTGTTTGCCAATACCACTATACATGCATGCGGGTTAATAGTGAAAGGGTCAAGGGGGTGCGTACGCACCCGTCGCACCCCCTCTGCGTACGGGCCTGCAAATGGTGTCAGTCGGCACTACATGTTCTGTATAGGCATTACATACGTGTATCGGTGTGTCACTATTCCACCAGTTATAAAAAATTACCAGTGCCCGCTATACAGATATAATCATTTAGTAATATTTAGTTTACTGATAGTGACTCGCTGAGGTATCAGGCTACTTTCATATGCAAATGAGGCATGATGTTTTTTTAATTATTTATACTAATTAGATGCGTCACCTGAACAAATAATATTTTCGACAGATTATAAAGCAAGATCATTGCACATACAAAATAAATACAGAGAATAAATAGTAATGTCCGTTAACATTTTAAAGAAACACGGTTATCACCCCTGATAGCAGTGTGGACATTTACATCTGATATAAAATGTATAATAATGCCAATGAATACGTGGGGTAATTGTAAATGAATGTGTTTATTATGCCAGAAAATGTCATATCTGCATATCTGTCTCCCTATAGTACAATCTGGAATGTGTATGGAAGCGTCCTGGTGCCAATTCTAAACTATTTTTATTTCATAATTAGGAGATGCTAACTTCTAATTAGGAGATACTAAGTCATAATTAGGAGATATATTAAGTCATAATCTCCTAATTATGAGTTTGTATCTCGTAATTAGGAGTTAGTAAACATTTTTAGCATTGACACATATACTAAGTCCTAATTAGGAGATAATAATTAGGACTTAAGTCCTAATTAGGAGATAGTAAGTCCTACTTAGGAGATACTAAATCCTGATTAGGAGATAAATATGTTCTAGCATTGGAACCAGGACGCTTCCCTACATGTGGGACCCCAGCTTTAACTAAATTAAGTGTATACCTCTGATGTCCATATGAAAGTTTTGTATTTTTCGCATCATTGCCTCGCACGACTCCAGTGTGTAGCACTCTTTCATTGCCGTGTGGTGAATGAACAGGACGGTGACGGGTGTGCCCATCGGTGCCACGGACACGGGGGGTCGGGCTTTCCACTCCGCCCTGCTCACCACGCCGCTACACGAGTTCGTGGATACGGACCATTCTGCAAGACAGGAACTGTCACTGTATATATAGCTTAAACACGTTTAAAACCATACTAAATATTTAATGCTTCTAATTATGTAGAGCTGGCATTAATTATTTGAGTTTATGTACATTCGGCGTTCCATGCACCTGTGCCACTGGTCGATTCTCGACACCGGGAAACAACATGGGCCAGGTTGCTCAAAACCGCTGTTAGCTTAACAGACTGTTAAATCCTTAACATTGTTTTACAATGTACCTGTCTATAGCAGACACACTTTTGTTTTCCCAATTATTTAAAGGTACACGCCCACTCAGTAGGCACAACATGTTCTTTATAGGAATTAAATAAATGTATAATTGTGTCAGTATTCCACCAGTTCTAAAGATTACGAGTCCCCGCTATACAGATATAATCATTTAGTAATATTTATTTTACGGATAGTGACGCGCGTTGGTATCAGGCTATTTTCATATGCACATGAGGCATTGGTATTTTTTAATTATTTATACTAATTAAATGCGTCACCTGACCAAAATAATATTTTCGACATATTAGAAAGTATGACAATTGCACATCAAAATTAAATACAGAGAATACATAAATTCTATTTATTATATACCGCTCCATGGAAAATAGCAGTTTTTTAGACTGTATACGTTAATGAATGTGTATTTGCAGCCTATTTGTGCTGTTTTCTTTCGATTCGCGTTATGAATATAGATAGCGGAAGTAGAGGTGTACCGCTTTGAGCTGGCGCGTTATTATTGTAAATATTATTGTAAACACGTGCTATTTTTAAATAGTTTACGTCATATGTTGTAGACATGGTATTTGTATACCAGCGCAAACGCATTAACATTCGATAGAATTGCTAATAATAGTAACATCGTTTAGTGCTCTAGTGGGTAGATCTGCTGTTTGGTGATCGGACGGTCGTGAGTTCGAATCCTGCCAAAGGAATACATTTTTCTCTCGCTTTTACTATTTTGGCGCCAGAGGTAACGCACACATCCCGAAACAGTCGTGCATTTACTTTTACACAACATTATAAAACACTTCACTTTGAACCTAATCATTGTGAAATGCATTCTGCACATTCGTGTGTTATTGTGAAAGTCCAGCTCGACTCACTACAAATGCAAATATGTTACGGAGAACACCATGTCGAAAATAAACCTCTCACTTCAGATAATAAACTAATAAATAAATAAACGTGGATGCATGTGGTTCATAATTACCATGTCAATTGTTGTTACATGTAATAAAGATTCATTAAAAAGAAAAAGAAAACATAATATTTAAAAAATAAATATATATATATAATGGCCAAAGTGAGGATCGAACGCATGCAGTGCAAAATTAAAATCAAGTGCCACCGTTGGCCGCCAGTTTACCCACTGCTCCAGTATGAGAAACTGTTTTGTCAATCGCAATATATCGATCATGACTATAGCGACACGCCATAATAAACCGGGAAATACCTACAGGAATTCCATGTTTGTTTATACACCAATGTTTATATAAACAAAGCATGTAAACAACGCCATGTCAGGCTGGTATACTTTTTTTATAGTCGTATTTTCACCGGAAGTTGTTTATTTCATCGATGAGAACATATGACTTTTATTTACATCGTATAACTATGTATTTCATGGGTAGGCATATAATAAATGGTAATACCCGTTAACATTTTAAAGAAACACGGTTATCACCCCTGGTATCAATGTGGAAAGTTACGTCTGATATAATATTCATACTAATGCCAATCAATACGTGGGGTAATGGTGAATGAATGTTTATTTTACTAGACAATGTATTAGATGATTTGTCTGTATAGCGGGCACTCGTAACTTTTAGAACTGGCGGAATAGTGACACAATTATACACGTATTTAATTCCTAATAAGAACAGTTTGTGCCTACTGAGTTGGCATGCACCTTTAAGCTCACCTTGTAGTTCCAAAATCTCCATCTCTTTCAGCACGTATCCATGACCAATACAGCACAACGCCACCAAGTACAGCATACACACGAAAGGAAACCCCATTGTTGTCCAAAGTCGTATATTTCAGCCCTGTTATGTCTCTATTCACCTGACTGTGACTTGATCGTTGAGATTCCTTCCTCTGACCAGAGTCCGTGCCTAAATGGATATTTCTACGATGTTTATCAACACAGTAAACAATACGTACCGTAGTAAAATATACGAAGCATTCATTGCAAAAAGCATAACAATCGATAATATGCACTACATAGTCATGCAATTTTTAAAGGCCCAGGGGGCCGTTTCGCTAAGCTTCGTACGACTAAAATGTTCGTAAGTGCAAACTTATGATAGTCTGTAAATTTCACATTAACAATGTTTTCATGTAAACACTTATTGGATTTACATTTATTGAGCATAGGCTGCATATGCAGCCTATGCTCAATAAATATAAATTCAATTAATCAATTGAAATTTCCAGACGATCCTAAATTTGCACTTACGAACATTTTAGTCGTATGTTTAGTTTAGTGAAACGGGCCCCAGATGCCGTGCCTAAATGGATATTTCTGCGATGTTTATCAAGTTCAACACAGTAAACAATAAATACGGAAGTAAAATATACGAAGCATTCTTTGCAAAATGCATAGCAATCGATAATATGCACTACATAGTCATACAATTTGTAAAGGCCCAGGGGGCCGTTTCGCTAAGCTTCGTGCGACTAAAATGTTCGTAAGTGCAAACTTATGATAGTCTGTAAATGGGAAATGGGAAAAAATATCTGGCAAGGCTCAGGAAACGGGATGGGCGAGGCTCTGCCGAGCACATCCCGTTTCCGTGCCGCGCCAGATATTTTTTCCCATTCACGGCACTAACTTACTATTCTATTTATCCCGTCAACACCTTCAAATGGCTGTAAAATGCAAACATTGTATTGACTGGATATCAAAAATGTTTCACGGCACCGTGTTTCACGGCACATACGCACTGTGTTGGCGGGATAAATTAGATTATTATGCAATGTTGAAAATACAGTGAACCCTCTATAATCCGGACACCCTGGAATGTCCCCAGGGTGTCCGGTTTCAAGAGGTTTCACTGTAATGCAGACATTTGATTATTCTGAGCCATAGTCATGTGCTATGCGAAAACGAACGGACATTATCACCCGAGATATATGATCAAGCCATTCATCAAAAGTAAGATCACATATTTTTTTATTTTTTTTTTTATGTTCTGTTTATTTTTTTTTATTCACTTTTTTTTTTTATTTTTTTTTTTTATTTTATTTGTTTGTGTATGTATATTTTTCCTTTATTTATTTCCTTTTTTATCATTTCATTTTTTATCATACCCACATTTACACATAATACATATACATGTAATAGACAAAGACACACCTTGTACAATTGTCTCTAAGTTGTATGTAAAAACTTATTATACCAACATTAATCTCTAAATCTCACATTAGTAAACTTATTAATTCTCGAATTAGACAGATGATGATCTCTTGTACTGTATGTTGGCTGACATTTCCTCAACACTGATGCATACAACTAATTATTAAAAAAAAAAAACCTCAAAATAAACTGTTGTCTGAAGATCACATATGTATGTGAATTTATATATCAAATGACACGTTCACGTGACATCACGAGCCACTTTATTCAGGTTTGATTGAATCAACAACCGGTTGGTTTGTCACTACACCATTAGTCACTTAAAGTACTTATAGGTTTTAAGCCAATCGTTGGCCAGTATCGAGCTCAACTTATTGCAGGATGTTTATGACCATACACTCTACGTTAGATTATGATCATTGCACATCAACAAATCAATACAGAGAATTAATAGTAAAGTCCATTAACAGTTTAAGGAAACACGGTTATCGCCCCTGATATCAGTGTGTGCACATTTACGTCTGATATAAAATGTATAATAATTCCGCTTGTTGTCTCTATGAGATATTTTCATACACACCAGCCTGCGTTAAACATTGACAATCTCAACTCACAATCAAACACTTTTATTGACTGAGCCTGAGCTGTAGCTCATCTTAAGTGCACGGTGTACCACTGGTTCGAGTCTTTGTCGACGTCACGATCGACGCATCCTGTTTCGGTCGAGTCATTCAACTTCCCGTGTTATTTAATATGAAGGTGTTCTTCCTTATGGGATAGTGTACATAATTGTCAATTAACACATGATTAAAAAAACTTCCTACCAACTCATATGTGGATGCGACTGGAGAAAATTGTGCTTATGCTGCACTGTTCGCCATTCCATATAGTAGGTTAGTGCCGTGAATGGGAAAAAATATCCGGCAAGGCTCAAGAATTTCTTTATTTCTCATCAGAAGTATATGTTGTGACCACTCATTTGAACCGTCTCGCCGAGAAATAAGGAAAATAGATTGAGAATAATAGGTTAGTGCCGTGAATGGGAAAACATATCTGGCAAGGCTCAGAAAACGGGATGGGTTAGGCTCTGCCGAGCACATCCCGTTTCCGTGCCGCGCCAGATATTTGTTCCCATTCACGGCACTAACCTACTATTCTATTTATCCCGTCAACACCTACAAATGGCTGTAAAATGCAAAAATAGTATTGACTGGATATCAAAAATGTTTCACGGCACCGTGTTTCACGGCACATACGCACCGTGTTGACGGGATAAAAATGGAACACCCGTAATGCATCTAATAAGCAGTGTAGATCGTTACAGGTTGTGCTATTTGATCAAGAGCTACACTGGTCAGAACGAACGTCATGCATCTAATAAGCAGTATAGACCGTTACAGGTTGTGCTATTTGATCAAGAGCTACACTGGTCAGAACGAACGGCATGCATCTAATAAGCAGTATAGATCGTTACAGGTTGTGCCATTTGATCAAGAGCTTCACTGGTCAGAACGACCAGTGTAGCTCTTGATCAAATAGCACAACCTGTAACAATCTACACTGCTTAATAGATGCATGACGTGTGTTCCATTTATGGAATGGCTAACAGTGCAGATCCTGATCAGACTGTGCCGATGCACAGGCTGATCTGGATCTACACTGGTCGCGAAACCTATAAGCCCCATTTCTCCAGTCACAGCCACATATATTGTATATTGTACAAATGAAATCGAGAGAGTCTATTCCACAAAATCAGAGTTAAACTCGAACCCTGTCACCCATATCTGTAATAGACTCTTCCACTGTAATTTTCAGACTACATTAATAAGAAATGGGGCTATTTTCTAAAAGAAATATAATTATAATTAAAAATTATAATCCGATCAAAAGGTATGCAAGCTTTCACAAATGTACATGTACATATTATGAAAATTTAAGCAAACGTTTTCGTATTTTTTCCAAAACAATTATAAACAAAAAACGCAATAAAATATAAATTATAATTTTTATTTATATTCTGTATATGCTTCAGCTTCTTTTGCCATAGGAATAAAATCAATATTTCATGGAATTTCATCAAATAAAAAAAATTGGGGAGGGTGACTTTTTTACTTTTTTGATATTGATGAAAAAGTACTTACATTTAAATATTTTTTAGATTTAATGTGTTTAATAGCCAAAAGTTCGTCGGCAGTAAAACGTGGAACAGACAGTACATCTATTTAACAAATTCACACTTGTGTACTTTTTAATGGTTTGTTTTCTTTTCGTGCATATTATCCAATCGTATCATTTAATGAGATCAACTTGCAGTTGTATTGACCTTTAAACATCTAATCCAACAAAAAACAAATTCGCGATATAAAATGGTGAAAACTAAACTGCAGAATTACACACTGTCATTAAAAGGGTACATGCCCATTCAGTAGGCACACAATGTTCTTTATATGAATTAAATACGTGTATAACTGTGTCACTATTCCAACAGTTCTAAAAATTACGAGTGCTCGCTATACAGACTGAATATATTTGATGATTAAAAGTATGCAGAATTATTATACTGAATTTATTACATTATCACAGCCAAATTGGCTGTGATAATGTAATAAATTCAGTATAATAAAAATTAATAAATTTATCCTAAAATTCAGTATAATAAAAATTAATAAATTTATCCTAAAATTGAAAATTTCTCCCTCAAAGTATACTTTGCTAGGAAAGTATACTTTGCAATGTTGGTGAAATAGGCTACAGAGTGGCCGCCATTACATTTATAATCATTTAGTATTATTTATTTTACTGATAGTGACTTCCGGTGGTATCAGGCTATTTTCATATGCAAATGAGGCATGCTATGTTTTGGTTAAAAACACTATTTATTGGTAAATGTACATTGTATGCATGTTACATAGCAACATACAGGGATTTGAAAACAAGCTATGTTTTAATTATGTATACTAATTAAATGCCTTACCTGCAAAAATCATATTTTCGACACATTATAAAGTATGATCATTGCACATCGAAAATCAAAAAAATAAATACAGATAATAAATAGTAATGTCCGTTAACATTTTAAGGAAACACGGTTATTACCCCTTATATCAGTGTGGATTAACATACACTTAAAGATCTATACTGTTTGTGTCGAGCCCGCTTGCGGAAAGCGAGACATAGTGATCACAATGACGTCCGGGTGTCCGTGCGTCCGTGCGCGTGCGTGCGAAATATGCGTTAAACGTTTTAAATACCTTATATCTCTACAGTCCTAAGTCACATTGACTTGAAACTTCATATGCGTATTAGTCATCATCCATATATTCATGCTGTATCCCACTCATGCGGCCCCTGTGCCTAAGGTCAATGTCAAATGACTTAGAACTTTGCGTTAAATTTTTGTCAAAATTTGCGTTAAAATTTTCAGATACCTACTATCTCTGTAACCATAAGTCAGATTTGCTTGAAACTTTGTATGCTTATTGGTCATCATCCATATATTCATTCTGTGTCCCACTCATGCAGCCCCTGTGCCCCTATGTCAACGTCAAATGACTTAGAAGTTTGCGTTAACGTTTCTGTCAAAATTTGCGTTAATGTTTTCACATGCCTACTATCTCTGTATTAAACCATAAGTCAGATTTGCTTGAAACTTCGTATGCTTATTGGGCATCATCCATATAATCATTATGTGTCCCACTCGTGCGGCCCCTGTGCCCCAATGTCAAGGCCAAATGACTTAGAAGTTTGCGTTATTATAAAATCTGCGTTCAACTTTTTACATATCTTATATCTCCACAACCTTAATTCAAACTTCAAATAAATACTCTCTGAGACCATCAAATGCCTCGGCGGGCTCGACATGCGGGCCGCGGCCATCTGTAGCCGATTTCATCAGCATTGCAAAGTATGCTTTTCTAGCAAAGTATATTTTGAGGGAGCAATCATTTACTTTTCCTGAAATGCATTATTTAATATAGAACTAATTACTGCATATATTTGATGATCAAAAGTATGCAGAATTATTATAATGAATGTAATACATTATCATAGCCAAAATGGCTGTGATAATGTAATAAATTCAGTATAATAAAAATTATTATATTTCTCCTAAAATTGAAAATTTCTTCTTCAAAGTATACTTTGCTAGAAAAGTATACTTTGCAATGTTGGTGAAATAGGCCATCTGGTATATGTTTGTGTTTAAGTATGAGAATCAGGAAGTAAGCTGTTCGATACGGCACTAAAGTGTTTGTTAGAATTATAAAATGTGCATTGCGAACTGAATTGCGGAGATTTCAGACCCTGATCAGACATGAATACATGTACTGTCTGTTTCACGAAAGCTGCCCAAATTTTACGGCTATATAAACAATTCAAAAACAAGATTTCTTTTGATAATATTAAATTAAAGGAAAAATGAAGAATGAGCCTTCTTTTTATTTCGTGAAATTTGGTCAAATATTGATTTTATTGCGAAAAAACAATTTCCCCATGTTAAATCCCCATAGACGAGTGAAGATGTCTATGGGGATTTAACATGGGGATTTTTTTTTTTTAATTTAGAAATACTGGACCGATTTTTAAAATTTAACTTTTGTTTTCTTAGTTAGATCATATCCAAGCTATCTAGTCAGGTTTCGGAGTCAATTTCCAAATTTTTTCGTTTTTTGACTCCTCCCACACTTCCTTACCACTTTTTCCCCCATGTTAAATTCCCATAGACAAATCAATTTTTCGTAATAAAATCAATATTTGACCGAAATTCACGAAATAAAAAGAAGGATCATTCTTAAATTTTCCTTTAATTTAATATTATCGAAAATAATATTGTTTTTGAATTGTCTATATGGCCGTAAAATTTGGGCAGCTTTCGTGAAACAGACAGTAGTCACTGCTTTTTGTTGTTAACATTTATTAAAACATTAAATACAAACTATCCTAAACCTTAGCGTTCAGTGTAGGAAAATGATTATAGTATTGCATTCATTATATATTAAATATTTATGACAATGTTGTAATAAATGCAATTCACTATTTTTCTCCAAAACACATTAATTAATGAAGAAATAAAACAAGAAACGAGGCAAAGCCACGAAAGCCAGGTTTTTTTGCAAGCATAGACACTTGGATAACATAATTATACCCACTTTTTGTAGACTAGATGGCCATGGCCTGCATGTCGCGCCTTGGGGCGAGGCATGGACACTACAAAAATAGATATAGTAGATGGAAAAACTTTAACGAAAAAACCTTAACCGGACACACGGACGGACGGATGGACGTATGCCAAAATGCCGACGATATCGCGCTTTCCGCAAGCGGGTGTGACAATGATGATAAACACCCATGTGAAGTATCAAGGTAATGGGTGAAGCAGTTGCAGAGATATAGTACACGAAAAAACTTAAACAAAACAATTCAAAGTAATTTGACCTTGACATTGGGCACAGGGGCCGCACGGTTGGGGGTTAGAATGAAAATATGGATGATGATAAACACCCATGTGAAGTTTCAAGGCAATGGGCGAAGCAGTTGCAGAGATATAGTATAACGAAAAAGTTTTAACCAAAAATTTTAACCAAACGTACGTTAAAAAGTTAACGTTGAAAATGGCTAAGTCAATTACGTAGAAATAATAGGTGAAGATAAAAAAATGATCACAAGTTTGATAGTTGTATGTGGTAGGCACCCCTTGGTTATGAAGCTGTGAAAGTTTGGTGATCCTAGGTGGTACAGTATCAAAGAAATGGACTTAAACACGAAAACTTAACATTGTAAACGCGAAAACTTAACATTGACTCAAACATGAAAACTTAACTTTGATTGTGGACGCCGCCCGCCGCCCGCCACCCACCCGCCGCCCGCCCGCCCGGCTTTCGCCAATCCAATAGCCTGGATTTCTTTCTAAAAAAACATGGCTAAAAATAAGGAAAATAATGAATTGCAGATAAGACATAAGAAATGAATGCTGAATATATCAATATTTCACTATTTTCCTTTATAATTCACAATACAAAGTTGAAACATTGTCCCAATTTCCACCAAGGATATATGCTTATAACAACAATACTACCTGTACAAAATTCCTGACTCTCCTACATTGAAATTAGCCCCAAATTAGGATGACACCGCTTATTTTAATTTAGCCAGAAAATGTCTCAGATGATGTCTTTGATATAAATAACATTTTGTGCCTACTGAGTGGGCATGCACCTTTAAGAATAATCCAAACAAACCGGACCGAATACCAGATCAGCCGAATCCAAAGATGGAAAAGGCACGGCTGATTTCATAGGAATATTATCACTTTAAAACTCACCCGACAACTCACAATCCACCCAACAAAATACGTGATCGTAAATGACTAAAATGAGTATAATATTTAAGTGGTGAGCGTCATAATATGTGGCTGCGACTGGAGAAACGGGGCGTATATATGTTTTGCGACCAGTGTAGATCCGCACAGTCTGATCAGGTTCTGCACTGTTCGCCATTCCATCAATGAAACATCCGTCATGCTTCCAACAAGCAATACATATCGTTATGAGGCTACATGAGTGTGCTATTTGGTCATGCAGGAGCTACACTGATCACAAATCCCATAAGCCCCATTTCTCCATCCGGGCACAGCCACATACAATACAATACCAGCGTATTACTTCCTACGCACTTAACTGTCCAGTTAACTGTTGAAAAGGAAGTTTTATAACATCTTGACAAACACACAGTATATATACCTTTGTTCAGGATTCAGGGTCTAGTTACAGTTTATTATGCACATATGAGACATACCATGACATTTTGTACGGAGCTCTGCAGGGAACATGGATTTATTTTTGTTATTTCAATTCCACGAAATAACAATTCGTTTCCTCAATTTAACAATTCGTTTCCACGAATTAACAATTCGTTCCCTCAATTTAACAATTCGTTCCCACGAATTAACAATTCGTTCCCACCCCACAAATTAACAATTCGTTCCCACGAATTAACAACGAATTAACAATTCGTTCCTACGAATTAACAATTCATTCCCACGAATTAACAATTCGTTTCCTCAATTTAACAATTCGTTTCCACGAAATAAAACAATTCGTTCCCACGGGAATTGTTAATTCGTGGGAACGAATTGCTATATCGAGGGAACAAATTATAATTAGAGGGAACGAATTGTTAAATTGAGGGAACGAATTGTCATTTCGTGGGAACGAATTGTTAATTCCAGGGAACGAATTGTTATATCGTGGGAACGAATTGTCAATTCGAGGGAACGAATTGTTAAATTGAGGGAACGAATTGTTATTTCGTGGGAACGAATTAATAAAAAATCAAAGTATTGAAAGTACTGAACATAAGATTAAACTTGATTGATTTATTGATTGTTGGTGTTGCAGTTTCATTAACCCTTAAGGTACATGCCCACTCAGTAGGTACAAAATGTTCTTTTCATCAGAGACATCATCTAAGACATTTCCTGGCAAAATAAACATTCATGCGCCATTATCCCACGTACTGATTGGCATTATTATACATTTTATATCAGACGTAGATTTACACAATGATATAAGGGGCGATAACCGTGTTTGCTTAAAATGTTAACGGACATTACTATTTAATCTCTGTATTTAATTTTATAATGTGCAATGATCATACTTTAAAATCTGTCGAAAATATTATTTTTTCAGGTGACGCATTTCTTTAGTATAAATAATTAAAAAATATCATGCCTCATTTGCATATGAAAATAGCCTGATACCACCGCGCTTCACTATCAGTAAAGTAAATATTACTAAATGATTATATCTGTATAGCGGGCACTTGTAACGTTTAGAACTGGTGGAATAGTGACACAGTTATACACTTATTTAAAGGTACATGCCCATGCAGTAGGCACAAACTGTTCTTTATAGGAATTAAATAAGTGTATAATTGTGTCACTATTCCACCAGTTCTAAAAATTACAAGTGCCCGCTATACAGATATAATCAATTAGTAATATTTATTTGACTGATAGTGACTCGCGGTAGTATCAGACTATTTTCATATGCAAATGAGGCATGATATTTTTTAATTATTTATACTAATTAAATGCGTCACCTGAAAAAATAATATTTTCGACAGATTATGAAGTATGATCATTGCACATCAAAAAATAAATACAGAGAATAAATAGTAATGCCCGTTAACATTTTAAGGAAACACGATTATCGCCCCTGATATTAGTGTGTAAATTTACGGCTAATATAAAATGTATAATAATGCCAATCAATACGTGGAACAACGGTGAATGATGTTTATTTTGCCAGAAAATGTGTCAGATGATGTCTCAGATGTAATTAACATTTGGTGCCTACTGAGTGGGCATCTACCTTTAATTCCTATAAATGACATTTTGGGCTTACTGAGTGGGCATGTACCTTTAAAGCGCTGGAAACGACAATTGTCGTCTGCTGTTTTAAATATTTTTATATTTTCTGCTCAAAAACACACGGAGACGATTCTAATGAGCTGCCAAAACAGGTTTTTAAAGAGATTAAAATATACATCAGTTAGACCCACACGTGTGAGTTTTGTTTCGCACAGGTGTCGGGTGAGTTTAAAAATAGACTGTCGGAAGGTCAAACTTGATATCGTTTGTGTGTTAAACGCGTCGCGTGTTTCGGAGAGTATTCGTAGGGAGTTAACTCTGCCGAAAAATATAGCCTGTTACTAAATTTAGCGATGACCGCACGATGTGTGCCGCAAATGGGGGCAAATCACGCGCAACAAAATAATCCGATGTATTTTTGTACGTAGAACATCCGTTGTTGATATTGTGCAGTGCAAGTAGTTTTTCATAATATTATTTTCAATTAGCGGTTGCGTATGACAGTTAAACGTTGAGTAACACAATGCATTTTGTTGTTATGGTTACTCCAAGATATCACTATGGACCATCGCATCGAGGGGCGTCTGGGTCGTGGCTAACTGTCGGAGGCGATCGCAATACATAGGTTTACCCTATGTGAAAATCTATGTCCCCTGCAGGACTCGTACATATGAGACATGCCATGTGATTTTGTACATTCTGACATGTGCGTAATTTCATTAAATACGTTTACAAAATTTACAATAATTCTCCTAATTAAAGTCAAAAGTTGACAGATTTTCAGAGTACTCTTAAAATTTTGTCAACTTTTGACGTCATTTACGGAAAATATTGTAAATTTTGTAAACGTATTTCATGAAATTACGCACATGTCAGAAGGTACAAAATCGTATGGCGTGTCTCATATTAAACTGGGACTTGCTGTATCCAGACAGCGACGAAGAACAAAACGAAATCTCGCGAAACTCGGTATGCACTCACCTGTTTAAAGGAGATATAAGAAGCTTCTGTTTTCGCGATACGCTTACGTATTCATCATTTATATATCAAATGAAACACATTTTACTGTAATCCGACCAGTATGTGCCGTTCTTTTACGGATTTCATATTCCGGACAGCCAGTTGTTCCAGCCGTCAGTGCATGACTAACTTCCCTTTAATTTGCTTACCACAGTTATTTCCCTTTGCGGTCACGTGGGTATATGACGTATCAGTAGTACTTCCGAAATGTATGCATAATACGATTATTACACGTAATAGTTCAATATACTACTTAGAACTCGAGTTTATTAGACTGCTGATATAAATATATGGGACTGTACTGTACTGTAAAAATATAAGAATGACCTATAGTGGGGCTGCTATGTGCGACGATACTGCACTTTTGGAAGAGTCTGCCAAAATTTGCATACATGTTCGTTAGAAGAAATAAAAAAAAATCAGAAGGGTGGGCATAAAAAATTTATTCGGGAATTACCTCATTTGCATAAATCCAAGATGGCCGCCATCGAAAATCAGACATTATCTGAAACTTGCGTATCTCTGCATCTACTTGGCCGATTATAACAATATTGATGTCAGTATTCATAGTTCTTCGACTGGCCAATCAGGTAAAACTAGTTTCATGGCATTCAGAGGTCAATTGAATGCTCCAAGGTCAAGGTCAAACGCTAAAATCTATAAAATCACTATTTTTTCAGCATGGCATATGCATGCATATAACTGCCTAAACATTGCGGATTGAGAGGATAATGGGCTGTATAGTGATAGTCCCGTAAGTGGCCAATCAAATAGTATTGAATTCCTGATCTTCAGGGGTCAAGTGCATCTATCAAGGTCAAGGTCAAATGCAAAAAAATAACTAGTTTCAGCAATTTTTCGCTATCTTTTGCATATCATTGATTTTTATCTTGGCGGATTGAGACAATCTTATAATATATCATGGTAATCCCTCATGGTACATGTCAAATGAAATTGGTTTCATTACCTGCATGCAAAAATTTCATGCGTCAAGGTCAAGGTCAAATGCAATTGTATCTATTTTGTTTGAGTTTGACATATCTCTCCTTCTACAAGGCCACGTTATGTTTATAATGTATTATGTTAAATTTGTTTCGCTGCAAGGGTGAAATGAATAACAGCACGTCAGTGTTCAATATGTACCACACTATGGATACATATATGACCTAATTGTCTAAGCTATGGTGGCTCATTTGGGACACTTTATTTCTTTGTTTTGTCGCCGCCTTAAAACGTTAAGTAACACATCCGATAGTATAGTATCCGATAATTTATGCATCATCAACTCGCAAACTATTACGATGTGTTATATTACCAAAACAGAATATAAGCTCTGTTCTTATGCAACGGTGAAACATAGATTTTAATGTCCATAACGAACCAGCATACTAAACTGACAATTACATTATATGAATTCCTATCCATATATTTCTGACAATGTGATTAATAACACACTATTATCTAGTATGTTAGATAAATAATTCGAAATGCGACACAGGAGTTGGGACCGTACACCGCTGGTTATGTGCATTTGTGTGTCATGTTGAAGGAACTGTGACCCCCGCTGTACCCGTGCCGTAGTTTTCTATGGTTGTATTGTTACCGCTATGTTAGTCATGCTCATTGCCCCCTTAGGATGTATTACTCTATTTTATGACCGCAGCACATTTTCAACATCGAACTATAACCATAATTTGCCATCAGAAAGTCGTCGATGATAAAATGGAATTATTACCATCAATATGCATATTCATAATTATCCAAATAGAGTAATATGCACGGTGAGACATTCTACAGCCGCACACACTTCAGAGCCGTGAGTATAAACAAACACAACATAGAGTAATACACCCTAAGGGGGCAATGAGCAGGACAAACACAACAGTATCAATACAACCGTAGAAAACTTCAGCATGGCAAAATAATGCACTCCATAATACATATGGCTCCAGGGTGTCAAGTGGTCAAATATGTACCAAAACTGTATGTATGTTGGACTAAGCTGCACTGTTTTGACATACCCCTTTACATCCTAGACATAGTGCAGTACATGGCAAACCTGCCTTAACACACTTGCACCCTTTCACGCAGCCACATCTTATGAGACCACTGCACGACACACTAGCAACTGGGAGGGAGGACCATAGTGGCTGCCATTTTCCAGACTCGCTAGTCCATCCCCACGAATCTGGTGAGACATCCAGCAGTTGTACGTCTTGAGCATGACCCCAGATATGACCCCCTTGTAGTGTTGCCCGTTTGATGTGCTGTTCAAGAGCAGATAGAGTTGGGGGAATGTTCTGAAGTGTACGGCCTTTTGCAGTGAATAGGTGTTTTCGAACTTCATTGACACTGTTTGATTCACTTGTGCGGTCATAAAATAAGACGGTGAAGCGTTCTATGAGCTGCATGGTCTCGTCACTGATTTCAGTAGGTCCTTCAACCAGCAAACGGAAAGCTTCAGTCACCTCAGGGAAAGTACACCAGGTGCTCCAAGCTGTCTTTTTTCCAATGGAATGGAACGCTGATACTGTATCACAACCAGTATATGCATGGAAAAATGGCAGGGAAAAAGACTTCTGAGTGCCGATGGCCGCCGACATATTGTGTAGAGAGAGGTAACGATGATCTTTCCCAGTACCATAAGACACCCACAACTGACAAAGATTTAGGCGTGGCACTGCTGCCACGCCTAAGACCACTACATCAGAATCAACCGTCCGAAGCATGAATGTCTTGAATCCTTCAGTAACTGCATCAGCCAGGTGCACCATCAGCCTCGAATCTGCTTCCTCGTGGTTGCATGGGCAGATACTATGTGCATTCTCGCGGTCTGGGACACAGACCACGCTGTCTCCAAAGCTCATGATCAACTGCTTATTGGGAAGAGACAGTGACAATGATTCCTCAGCAACGAATGCCTGAAAAGTTCAGACTTGTTGTCGGGATCGTTCAGAAAGAGAGGCCAGCTTTTCTGCAACGGTGTATTAAGGGACACTTTGATGCGCACACCCTTCCCACGAGATTTTCGTGCACCTTCCTTTAAGCTGTCTTCTTTATACACATCAAATACAATATCCACACGGAGGTATTTATCAAGTTGACGCCGGATGTGAGGTTGGAATGTACTGTGTATGTAGTCGGCGACTGTTTTGCCTTTAGTCGGTGGCAGGTAATGGACAACTGCTGCCCCATCCCATCCATCAAAAGCACATCTGCTTTAGGAGTAGCTGCTATAGGAGTGGTGCTAGCCGTCTTCTCGAGGACCGAGACAATGTCACTCTTTGTTGTCGTCCGAAGATTTCCGTTTTCTGAGATAGACGGCGGATGCATCTGGTTTTCATGGGAAAATAATTAATCTGGACTCCCTACACGCACTTCACTAGACACATATAATTGGGCTAGAGTAGAGCATGTGTCTTGAAGTGCCTTCTCCCGTGGCGTTTTTACTTGTCTGGTAGTAGTAGGGGCCATGAGATGAAGCTTGTTCTTCTGGATTGGTTTGGATACAGATTCGGTGTGTGCCTTCAGACGATTGTTGACATATACCTCAAACTGTTCCAAGCCTGCATCGTGAAGTTTCTGTGAACAGAGAACTGCGGCTTCTGGAAGGACCTCCATCGTGTGCATGCGGAACAGGACATTGCCGTTATCAGCAAAGGGGTTGCACATGTTACTAATCCCTTGTTCCAATGATCTGACATCTTTCAAGAACTTTTCTTGGAATGCCTTCGTTTGTTCATGGTGTGTTGTAGTTGTTGCATACTCTGCAGTACTGGTGCTGGTGGTGATAGTCCCCTCAAAGTCTGTGATGACGCGTGCAACCTCGGGTGAAGCGAGAGACCAACGGTTGAGAGCATCGACATCATGGGTCTGCCCGATTACACCACCGTCTCCCTTGATTGTGACATTGTTCTGTTCGTGTGCCTGGTCAACTGCTATGTTTGAAAACGGACGCCCTGTCTTGTTGACAGTAAAGTGCTTGTTGTCAAATTCAGCAGCTATCTCAGGATGTAGTTTGTATAGTGTAACCATGTCACGTATGTGCACTGGCACCCATGTAGCGTAGTGGGTATGGTTGAGCACCATGAACCAAGGGGCAAGCCCTGTCAAGCTGGATATGTAAAGGTCGAATTTCGCCTCTCTGATCGATCGCGTGTACACCAAGGCAAGAAGCTCAAGTTGAAGAATGTGGTGCATGTACTGAAATTGCGGATGTGTGGCTGACATTTCAGCAGTCCATGTATCAATGTCATGTGGCGTATCATCTGGCAGAATCGAGTGCCGATACTCTGTATACTGCTCATCATGATGGAATAGAGTACTACTGCAGTCACTTCATGGGCGTAGCGAGTTCGCTTGATGTGTGTGGCACTGAGACAGGACTCGGCGACACCGATGTGAAGATGCCAGCGTCTGCAATTGCCTCGACCCATCCACTACCCTCTAGGAGATCACCAGGCAGGGTAAGCGCTGCTTTCTCGATGTGCAATCCCCCCATCAGTAACACATACTTGTCCTCTCCGTGGGTCTGGAAATGTCCACTGTACACTTTTTGCAATTGCGTAGAGAGGCTGATCAAGGGTAATCACTGGTACCTGGCCCGGATTGAGATGCTTCACCGTAGCATTGATGATGGTAATCGCATGCTTTATCATTGCTGGACTGTTAGATGATTCGGTAAACAGCGGAAGAATTGAGGTTTTCATAGTTTCTTGTGTGCCTACTTGTCGATGTGCATGAAATACTGCCCATGGAATGGCGCTGTCCTTTGTAGTGTGATTAGTTTTGTCACTACAAGACGCTGTTGCATTGGCCAGCCATTCATTTTCCACCCGTAATTCATCGTGTAGAACAGATACAGTACCGCATACCTCGTCGTCTATCAATGGTATGTCTGCCGTCTTTACCGCACTGTTACTAATGGGCTCAATAGATGTATAATACTCGAGTTCCACAATAGCTGCATGTTCAGAACTATTCATATTTGGGGTTTCTCCTTCAATCCTACCTGTGTAGTTTGGACAGAGGCACTGGAACAGTGAGAGAGCTGTACCATGTAGATTTGTCATGACTGTGGTAGAACTCGAGTTGATATCGATGTTATCAATGGCCGCCAGAACAAACAAGGCGGTGTATAGAGGAGGGACGACCAGAACCAATATCACAATACCTCTTGCTCACCTGACTGCAAAGACTCTTACGTATTTGCATTACTCGATCATAACATACTGATAAGCCCAGTGCATACATTCCATCCACCACATCTTTCTTTCCTGTAGTAGCATGCAATTTCAGGCCAACATACACGGGTAAGGCAGTTTCACGATCGCGATTGTGTTTTTGGTTTGCATGTGATGAGTTTCATCCAGTGACTTTTCCTGGAACCCTGATTATTCATCGTTCGATACGGAGTTTCCCTGAAACATTATCGCACAAAAACATGATTTGACAAGGGTGGCAAGCAAATGTAGTATTGTCATTGTGTTGGTTGTTTCACCATTTGTCAATGACAATGACCCGTGAACTTGACAACCCAAAGCAGAGGAGGGAGAGGGGGCATGTCCTGAAACAAAACTTTAATTGATTGATTATAGTACTCTAGAGCTCAATGTTTCCTTAATCGGCAATATAGAAGCAACAATTTGTGAGAGAAAAAAACTGGTTTAATGGCTGAAATTGTAATTTTAGCATTTGACCTTGACACTGGGCCGCGAAGTTGACCTCCGAGGTACCTGCAACTAAGCCCAAACGATTGGTCACACATACAAATATCATACTAGATCCTAATTTTATCTTAATATATTATTTAGAAGCAGTGATATGCAAAGAAATTACAAAAAAAACCTGAAAATAGTGATTTTGGTATATGACCTTGACATTGACCGGTCAGTTGACCTCTGAGGGTCATGAATATAATTTCATTTGATTGCCCACTCAAAGAACTATAAACTATTGACTCCAAGAATATTTGTTTCTGCCAAGTATATGCAGAGATCTGCAAGTTTTAGTCTAGGGGTCATTTCTGACGGCGGCCATCTTGGATTTATGCAAATGAGGTAATTCTGGAGGATATTTTTTTTGCCCACCCTTCTGAAAATGTTCCACACATATTTTTTAACATATACACAAAAAATGGCAGACTCTTCCAAAAGTGCAGTATTCTAGCATATTTGTGCACATAGCAGCCCCACTACTACGGTAGTTACAAACTACATACTGAAATGCGACAGTGGGTGACAAAATGGACATACTGTGCAATTTTCAACAGCTGTAAGATACCAGTCTGTATATACATGTATTTATATTTACATCGTCGGGTTACAATCTATGTTTTCCCCGATAGTACTTATATATAATGCTAAATCAGACGGTCAACAGAGTAGACACTTATCAGATCTGTCAGGTGCATAGCTGGATCTGGTGCTATGCTGGTCAAACTGTCATAAAGTCATCCTTGTAGGCCATTGTCCACTTAAAATGAAACATTATGTCAGCATTTTGTAAAAATAAATGGGCCGCGTCATACGAAAACCGGGCTTCATGACAACGTTATGGAAAGCGGTAAACGACGTCGGAAAAACGACGATTCAAATTGTCTAACGTCGCCGTAAAAGTTCACAGTTTGCCCTCCCATTTACGTTTACTGGTGTCAGTTAACATAAAGTGTGAACAGAAAACGGAAAATGATAACTTACTTAAACTTTCACTAATATGAGACGCGATGCCTTGTACCTCAGTACACATATTATGACGTCATGACTTGACGTCACGTACCTGTGACGTCACTTAACGTGAATACATGTTTGACGCTATGGCCATGGTGTTGTGACAGAATATTATAGCAAGGATTATTGCATGAGTTCCTCGCAGCATCAATGACTTAGACATGCTTGAGACGCTGTACATTGTCGCCTAACTGTCGTTCTTTGACATTGTCACTCTTCTTCGTCGCTTGTCCTTATGAATTCAAAATGGTGAACGCATAATTTAACTGGTTACATATCAGCGAAGTCTTCGCTTACACTCCACTTTGATTCATAAATAATCTCAAATATGAACAACCTAGTGTATGCAAACGATATTACCATCTATTATCTTGAGACTTTTGAACAATTCTATCCAGTACTTAGCGAACGATATGCCATTTAATGCCACTTAATGCCATACGCAGCTATGTAATTACATATATATCCGGTGTTTGTAGTAAATTTGGCAAAATAAATGCATCAACATCTCTGTAATAGATTCAGAATCAGTGATTTCAGTGCAGCTTCTTGATTGTTTGTGTATAAGCAATACATAATGCACAAAATACACAGTGGAGTTTTCTAAAAGTCTTGAAATTAATTTGAAATTTGATGGTCATAAACTTGCTTTTCATACGATTTGTAGTTTCAAATCATCAGCTTATCACGTGACTGCATAATAATGGATAGCAGGTGATGGTAATGCGATCCTCACGAAAGACACACGGCGACAATTATAAGGTATCACGCTACCACATCTGCCCGATGTCGTGTTTTGTCACAAAGTTAATGTTATAAGCGGCCTACTGCCTACTTTAAAATATGTCGTCGCATACGAAATGATAAATAATGTCGCTATTATTCCCTAAAATTATTTCAGACAGCAGCAAACAACAGGGAAACGCCAAGACTTCTCACTCTGCCTTGTTTGAAAATTATTCATACGAAATTACGTTACTTGGGCCGCAATCCAAAACATGACGTTACATTAGCAACTGCAACACGAGCCATAAACATTATTTTCATCCTTTGTCTTGGCCTAATGGGAGAAACTTGGCCAGGCTACGAGATATCCAAATGTGGTGGACATGCGATACAAGATGACAACTCTATAGGACTTGTCCGGGTATTTTATCAACACCTCTTGTATACGCCGTTGATAAAGACGTCGTAATTTCGACGTCATTGATCTAAAACGTCATATAAATTTTTACCACGCGTCATGAAAATACTTCTAAAATGAAAAATAATTGGGATACATTGATAATAACAATTCAGAATACGCGAAAAAGTAAAAACTGAATTTTTTACATGAATAGAATATCAATACAATCAAATAATTATTAATCGGTGCATGCGCACTTTTCACTAACATGTTAAATGATAGATCTACACGTACATGTATAGCGAAAAATGCGAATTATGCAAAACCAAATTATCTCTCCTGTTTATCACAATTTCTAATAATATGTTAAGTAGAACCTCTCTTAAAGGACACCGTGGGAGGTCCCCAGGATGTCTGGTTTGGATATGTTACACTGTAAATCAGACATATGACGCCAAGGTATGCGGTTGTGCTTTGCGAACTTGAACACGGGTGGAAGACTCGGACATAGGACCCAATACTTGTCTCATTTGGAAAACGTTACCCCACCCACCAATTTCCATACACTATACCTTACAGCCTTTTCTAAACAGACTGACCACGTGTCCGGTTGAGAGAGGCTGTAAGGTATAGTGTATGGAAATGGGTGGATGGGGTAACGTTTTTCAAATGAGCCAAGTATTCGAAAAGGCTGCAAGGTATAGTGTATGGAAAATGAGCCAAGTATTGGATCCGAGGTCCGAGTCTTCCACATGTGAACTTGAACGGCCATTATCATCATAAATATACACCAATGAAATATATAAACTTAAGGATACACAGACTGACCACGTGTCCGGTTGAGAGAGGTTCTACTGTACTTGACTGTAACGGATATGGTTTATAAATTTGTTTACATTATATGGTGGGATTGATGTCTATATGGGACGCATCATGTGAGTTTGTACATAAGAACACGTGCGATATCTCGTACGATATTTTTCTTAAAGGACGGACGTCGAAAGATGACGAAATGTACATAGCAAATGCGGAAATTTCGTCAACTTTCGACGTCATTTACAGAAAATATATCACAGTTGTGGTAAATTTTTTTCATGAAAAATTGTACACGTTCTTAGGTACAAAATCACATGGAGTATCTAATATGTCAGTTACTGAGCATTCAGCGAAACACCACATATTGTATATCTGAAATATCCGGAAACTTAAAAGGGACATGCGCAATTCTGTTTCTATCTCGTTCCCACGAGATAGGATTTCGTTACCACGAGTTAGCTATATCGTTCCCACGACATAGCATCTCGTTACCACGAGATAGGATCTCGTTTCCGCGAGTTAGCTATATCGTTCCCACGACATAGCATCTCGTTCCCACGAGATAGGATCTCGTTACCGCGAGTTAGCAATCTTTTTCCCACGACATAGCATCTCGTTCGAACGATATAATCAGCCAATAGAATAACCACCATCTTGAATGGAAATGGTGCTACCTTTTGATTAACTGACTATGTCGTGGGAACGAGATACTATGTCGTGGGAACGCGATAGCTAACTCGTGGTTACGAGATCCTATCTCGTGGGAACGAGATGCTATGTCATGGGTACGCGATAGCTAACTTGTGGGGAGAACGAGATGCTAATTGTCGTGGGAACGAGATAGCTAACTCGTGGTAACGAGATTATATCTCGAGGGAACGAGATGCTAATTGTCGTGGTAACGAGATAGATAACTCGTGGTAACGAGATTATATATCGAGGAAACGTGATACTAATGTCGTGGGAACGAGATATTCGGATGTCATTTTTAAGCTGCCGTAGAAATATCATATATAATAAGTATATTCAGTGCCTTTAAAGGTACATATCCACTCAGTAGACACAAAATGATCTTTGTAACAGACATCATGTGAGACATTTCCTGGCAAAAGAAACATTCAATCACCATTACCCCACGTATTGATTGGCATTATTATACATTTTATATCAGACGTAAATTTCCACACTGATATCAGGGGCGATAACCGTGTTTCCTTAAGTTGTTAACGGACATTGCTATTTATTCTCTCTTTTTTATATTTTAATGTGCAATGATCATACTTTATAATCTGTCAACAATATTATTTTGTTCAGGTGACGCATTTAATTAGTACAAATAATTAAAAAATATCATGCCTCGTTTGCATATATACATACCCTGATACCACCGCGCGTCACTATTAGTAAAATATATATTACTAAATGAGTATATCTGTATAACGGGCACTCGTAAATTTTACAACTGGTGGCATATTTAATTGCTATAAAGAACATTCTGTGGCTACTGAGTGGTCATGCACCTTTACCTTGCCTATCGCATGCTCCCACCTGTCATCCAACGTTAAATACTTTGAGGGCCCCAATCTTCAAATGTATATTTTAGCAGTATATATAGAGAATAGTAGGTTAGTGCCGTGAATGGGAAAACATATCTGGTAAGGATCAGGAAACGGGATGGGCGAGGCTCTGCCGAGCACATCCCGTTTCCGTGCCGCGCCAGATATTTGTTCCCATTCACGGCACTAACTTACTATTCTATTTATCCCGTCAACACCTTCAAATGGCTGTAAAATGCAAAAATTGTATTGACTGGATATCAAAAATGTTTCACGGCACATACGCACTGTATTGACGGGATAAATACAAATAACCTTGCGAAGTACTTGATGTATATAATTTACAAAAGTAAATACTGCATCATTTGCATATCGAACGTGACTGCAATATTAATACGTAATAACATGTGGTTGTGACTGGAGAAATAGGGCTTACGGGTTCTGCGACCAATCTAGATCCGCACAGTCTGATCTGGATCTGCACTGTTCACCATTCCAGCAATGAAACATCCGTCATGCTTCTAACGAGAAATATAGATCGTTATCCGGCTACAGGAATGTGCTATCTGATCAGGGACTACACTGATCACAAATCCCATAAGCCACATTTCTCCAGTCACGGCCAGATCTGGATAGGATTTATTTAAATGTATGGATATAGTTGCACAAGTGTTGATGTTACGTAATACCATTTTACCTAGTACATGTGCACCTCCCGGAACCCGGAAGAGATCGTTCGATTTGTTAGTAAAATGACGTATGGTGATTAGACACGAGGTAGTCTTTTGGCTATTAAACACATTAAATCTATAAAATATTTACCCGTAAGTACATTTTCGTCAATAGGAAAAATGTCACCATTATTGATGAACAGGTACTTACATTTAAATATATTTAAGATTTAATGTGGTTAATACATTCGTCTGCAGCAAAAACGTTGAACAGACAGTAGATATATATATTTTATATTTCAATTCAGCTAATTGGATAATATAACTTCATCATCACCATCATCGTCGTCGTCGTCGTCGTCGTCGTCGTCGCCGCCACCGTCGACATCGGGTCGCCGTCGCCGTCGGGTCGTCGTCGTCGTCGTCGTCGTCGTCGTCGTCGTGTGTTTATTATTGATGGGTATCTCTGTCATTGATCTTGGACAATTTGCTATACTCATGATTGCAAATAACACAAACACGTCTCTTAATGGTCAGGGGGCCATTTCACTAACCTTCGTACGATAAGAAATGTTCGTACGAAAATTTATATGAATTTGCTTCTCACATTAACGTGTTTCTCTACCACTACCATTTAATACCTACAAGCGCATATCGTTAAATGCAGCACGTCCACGCAAGAGTTTCCAAAATCGGCTGTTAGAACAAATATTATTGTGGATTTCAAGTTCGGACTTACGAACTTCTTAGTCGAACGATGTTTAGTGAAGTTTAGGGCCCCAGATGCGTAAATGACAGCGAAACACCTCTAAACCGGATACACTGGAGACACTGTCGTGTCCGGGTTTAGAGAGATTCCGCTGTCTGAAGATCATTTCCAAGGGCGTTGTCAGGACAAGTTCGATGTGTTCGTACGAACCCCCCTTTTTGGGAGCCAGCAGGATTTTGTTGAAAATTATATCCGCTATAGCTATTTTCAGTGCATGCATGAGCAGACATTATAGTATTGAAATGCCTTACAAACAGAATACAGCCAAGCGGCGCCAAACGTATTGCCATATGCTAAATTTCAGCAATACGTTTCTTAAATGGACCCAAAACTCTTTGTCGAGGAGCTAGATCTACTATTGTTGTAATAACATACCCGAATGCAACATTTGGCTTCCAGAAATCAAAATCTCCCCGTGACTGTGAAGCAACCGAAATAAGTAAGGGGTCCAACCCCTGGACCCCTTACATATTTTTGTTGCTTCACAGCTGACAGTCAAACCCCCTTTTCAAAAAATTGCTGGTGACGCCAATTATACCAGTGCAAACTAATCTGTTTCCGTGTTTCTAGCATTGCATTGCAAGGGATTAACTATTACTGAGCCCCGCAGGGGACATGGATTCTTTTTATAGATTCGTTCCCACGAAATAACAATTCGTTCCCTCAATTTAACAATTCGTTCCCTCGAATTAACAATTCGTTCCCACGGTATACCAATTCGTTCCCACGAATTAATAATTCGTTCCCGTGGGAACGAATTGTTATTTCGTGGGAACGAATTGTTAAATTGAGTGAACGAATTGTTTATTCATGGGAACGAATTGTTAAATTGAGGGAACGAATTGTTATTTCGTGGGAACGAATTAATACAAAAAAGCCCCTGTGGGGGTGGGTTTTCGGTATAGATTGTACAGTTGCTAGTACAAGACACCATCCAGACACGCTTGCATCACCTGTAGGTAAAGACGTTATAGCAGAATGGAACGGATGGACGGAAGGACGGACGACATTTCATCCATATATCACATTTTTCCTACGCGATGGAATAATTAGAAAAGTATGGAGAGCCCAAATGAGACCAGTCACGTGATTTTATACATTCAAATTGGCGAAAACATAATTTGTGGCCACTGCTTGAGAAATTGAGCTTATAACATTAGGTACCAGTGTAATCACAGACCAGCCTGCGCATGCGCGCAGTTTGATCAAGAGATGGACTGTCTGTCACTCAACCAGCACATATGCTTGCGTGCTCCTAACAAGCACTATGTACACTTCCACCTGCGTTAATATTACCCAGATGTCGGCGTTTCTGAACATCTATTGGCAAACAAGCAGTTTGATTGGCTGACACTGAGCTGTTGCACAGCTCAGTGTCAGCCAATCAAGCTGCTTGATTGCAAGGATAATATTCAAATATTTTGGAATGGAAAACATGACAAATATTGGCAAAATTAGCGCAGGCGGTGGTGTATGATTTAAAGAAAATTATGATAGTATGTATTTCACATTCCCTATGTTTTCTTGTAAACACTGTTTGTATTTACATTTATTGAGCATATGCAGGCATGCTCAATAAATGAAAATCCATCAATTGAAATTTCCAGACGATCCTAAATTTGCTGTTTCGCTCCGCATTATCCAATGGGTTCGTAGCCATCTAGTGTTCGTGTCTAACACGCATGTCACAACTATACGATCCATTTGAATAATCACACGAAACGATATAGTCGCTGGTGTTACACTGCGCGCCAGCATAAAATGTTTCACGTCGTCAAATGCGCAAGTTTCCTGGCGAAATGCCACTCAGCTATACGTAGAGCTATATAATAAACGCACTACTAACTGACACGAATTTCTTGCAGCGGTAGCTCAAGGTGTATGGTCACGTGGTACCAACAACAACAACAAGTACCGATTCAAAGTACGTATTATTTTATAGTGTCCTTATTACGTAACGGATTTTGATGAAATATGGCGCATCAAACGCGTCTTGTTCAGCTGCATTTGGTGGTCTCTGTATTTTTGCCCAAACTTCTGTCGTTTTTGCGAAGAATCGATTTCCGTGTCTTCGACACGGAAATCGATTATTCGCAAAAACGACATAAGTCTGTGCCAAACATGCTAGACCACCAAATGCAGCTCATGAAGACGCGTTTGCTGCGCCATATTTCATCAAAATCCGTTACATATTAAGGAAAATATCAAATAATACTTACTTTGGAGTGGGCGACGTTGTTGTTGTTGTTGTAACCACGTGATCATGCACCTTGTAACTGGACGAACACATGTGTGTGGTATCTTTTGTATGTAGCTGAATGGGAATTCGTCAGGAATCTGGCGCCTATTTCGACATGCAAGATTTTACACTGGCACCGGTGATGTGTGTACATGTACAATGGTACCTCTCCAAACCGGGGACCCAGGGTGTCCGGCTTGGAGATGTTCCACTGTAAACCAGACATATGAGCACTTCATGACACATTCTAGTGCTTTGCAATTATAAAAAGTGATAATAATCAGAGATACGTGTACATAACAGCGAAACACATCTAAGGTAAACATCCATATTTTTCCGAGTGTCCGGTTTTGTAGAGGTTCCTATGTACTTGAATACCATAGCTGTCTGCCGGACATTATTCTAAGGTAGCCATCGACATTTGCCGAACATAATCCCAACCATATGTGACGTCACAGAATCGCTTTCTCACATACAAAATGAAAATGTATCGCGCAGTTATTGTCCGCCCGTCCGTCGCTCCACACCAAACAGTTTGCGCGCTCACTGCGAATGTCCGTGACGTCATCTTCATTTGAAATCCTCCAATTGGAATCGTTCATCATTCGACCATTAACCCACATCCAATGACCTTCTTTATTAAAGTCGAATCCACCAATCCACGCGTGCGTTACATCTAGATGCACATCACTCTTTTGGATTCCTCGAATGTACTCGGAAACAGCCGAGTGTTTCGATTCCGTATCCAAAATGGCGAGATTTCCGCCAAGACGTTCGCAAGTCGTCTGCGCGTCGTGCCAGTTCAACCTCCAGTGATGCGGAACAAAATAACACCAATCATCTGATGGTAACCAGTAGTCCGGACATGACTTCGTTCGCTCGTCACAATTCCTTTTCTGGTGAAGTTGCTTTTGTATTTGCTGCGTCTGCTCGTAGATTTTCTCGAAGAGTTCATACTGGTGTGTGTATTCCCAAACCGGGGGCGTTTGAGGTTTCCGAAGACAGCCAACATAGGTCAAAACGGTGGCGAAAACCACGACTGTACACCCACGAGAATCCATATTTACAAGTGAATAACTATGGAGGAATGGCATTTACTGGGATGCTAAACGTTAGTAGCACTGACAACGCCAGGATCTATATTTACAAGTGGATAACTTGAGACACGCCATGCGATTTAGTGCCTTCGAAAATCTGCGTAATTTCATTAAATACGTTTACAAAATTTTCAATATTTTTCATAAATAAAGTCAAAAGTTGACACAGTACGTACTCTGAAAATTGTGTCAACTTTTGACGCCATGTACGGAAAATATTTTAAATTTTTTAAACGTATTTCACGAAATTACGCATATCTCCAAAGGTACACAATTACATGGCGTGTCTCATATAGTAGACTGGCATTTAATAGGAGGATACAATTTAGCAGCACTGACAACGATCTATTAACAAGGTATTTATAATCTGTCGTTCCTGTCTGTCAGTCAGTCCGTCCGTGAAAATGTCACGTGCTGTCAACAAATTCGGAACTGAGACTATAAATGTACTGGAATGCTGCGTCCAAGTTTGGAGCACATGTAAGCGTGGAATTCTGAGCTTTGTTCGCGTATTTTGCAATTTGAAAATGCTGGCTGATCGTTGCCATAACGTTTTTAATCAAAGTACTTCACAAAAACTGATCACTTGCGGACCTACACACAATCAGAGACATCATCTACAGGCCCGTACGCAGGAATTAATTTAGGGGGGAGGGGGGGGGGGGGGTGCGTTATCGACGGCGCGAAGGTCTAAACATTGTTTTGCACATCCACTGACAGACCTTGGCAGATTAACCGTTTCACCCCTAAGTAACTGGAATGGATTTTGATATGTTAATTTTGCAACCAATCCAATCATCACAAAATGATTTTCAGACCAGTCCATTTATGAACATGGGGTGTTTTTGTTCTCAAAAATTACTTGCAAAACGTGCAGATCCTGGTGAGACGGCTCGTCACGAGCCGGCTCAGCTGGATCTACACTTTTTACCAATACCACGATACAGGTCTGTGGTATTGAAAGGGTTAAGGGGGGGGGGGGGGGGGTGCGTACGCACCCGTCGCACCCCCTCTGCGTACGGGCCTGATCTAGAGGCAAGTGTACTGTGATGGTGCAAACCCATTCCCGTCCATACGTTTTCTCTAGAATGAATTACTGTTTGAAACTCCCAGAAAAAAATTGTACGAAACTGGTCATTGCTACCTTACTATGAAAACTAAAGATAATAGCTGCTGTATTCATACGCACGAAATGTATTTTCCAGAATTTAACTGATAACCTGAGTCCAAAACTGTGAAAACTATAGAGAATAGTATGTATGTGTATGTAGAGTTTTAGATACAAAGCAAGACAGACCAAAACGCAATCGGATAAGTTGACACAGGGCACTGCTTTATTGGTTGTACTCGCCGTTTAGGCGTAGCACGACCAATGGCTGGCCCCATTGGAATTTGCGTCACACAATATGCTATCTCAAGGGAGATAACATATAAAAACCGTCAGAGATCGTACTCTGAAAATGTTGTCAACTTTTGACTTTATTTATGAAAAATATTGTAAATCTTGTAAACGTATTTAATGAGATTACGCAGATATTCGAAGGTACACAATCACATGGCGTGTCTCAAATGTACAATGTGGTTCAGAAATAAGATACTAATCTATAATTAAAATAACTTTTACAAATCTATCTCATCACTTTCTGCGCATATATGTACGGAGCCCCGCAGGGGACGTAGATTATTTTTTTTTATTAATTCGTTCCCACGAATTAACAATTCGTTCCCTCAATTTAACAATTCGTTAACAATTCGTTCCGACGAAATAACAATTCGTTCCCACGGGAGCGAATTGTTATATCGTGGGAACGAATTGTTATATCGTGGGAACGAACGAATTGCCATATCGTGGGAACGAATTGTTATATCGTGGGAACGAATTGTTATTTCGTGGGAACGAATTGTTAAATTGAGGGAACGAATTGTTAATTCGTGGGAACGAATTATGAAATTGATTAATACAAAATAATTCTATATACGTCCACAGCGGGGCTCCATAAGTTCATCACTTTCTGCGCATATATGACACCCAATTTCTCCGTACCCGAGTATAAACCATTGTATTTTGCTGTGTGTTGGGTAATTTAGTTTCTCAATGTCAACAACCCGGAAAGTGTAATTTAATCCAGGAACGCGGAAGAATAGCCGCAAACACAATACATGTACTGTCCGCTATAGGTTACATGTGACTTGTAACTTGAGACTTTACAAGTTTATACGCCATTTTATACTGAAGACACGCAAATTTGTTTGTGGAAAATTCTAAATATTTTCTTCATATGAGTTCATAAGTATACATCGCGATCACCATTTGAACCGTTTCATTGCAGAGGCGGATCTGGAGGGGGGGGGGGGTGGGGGTTACGGGGTTGCACCCCCCACCCACCGTTCAGCCACGGAGTTTCCATAGATCCATAGATCACAGTCTACCACCAGTTGGAGTCTGAATTTAAATGCCGTAAAACACAGGAAAGTGCAATTTCGAAGAGTTACCTTCGCAACTAGAGAACCCCTCTCCCCCCCTCCCCCCGTCCCCCGCCCCAAATGCTTGGTCCGCCTCTGCATTGAGACGGTTTAAATGGGGCTGTGGCTGAATAAATGGTGCTTATAGTGTTTGCGGCCAATGTAAATTCAGATCACAGTCTGTTCAGGATATACACCATTCGCTATTCCCGATGCTACTAACAAGCAATACACATCGTTATCAGGCTACAGGAGCGTGCAAAAGTGGTTTGCGGAAGCAATAATATTATTAATTATATTTCTTGCAAATAGATATCATATACAATATGGGGAATGGGATAAGGAACACAATCACGGAGCCGGGTACACATTTGTGGCTGTGACAGGAACAATGGGGCCTTGTGGGATTTGTGACCAGTGTAGCTGCTGGTCAAAAGCATACTCCTGTAGCCTGATAATGATCTATATTGCTTGTTAGAAGCCAGACGGGTGTTTCATTGAGGGAATGGCGAACAGTGCAGATCCTGATCAGACTGTGCGGATGCACAGGCTGATCTGGATCTACACTGGTCGCTAGCCCATAAGCCCCATTTTCCAGTTACATTATCTATATTGCTTGTTAGAAGCCAGACGGGTGTTTCATTGATGGACTGGCGAACAGTGCAAGGGCCCGTTTCACTAAACTTCATACGATAAAAATGTTCGTACGAATATTTCTATGAATGTGCTTCTCACATCAACATGCTTCACTAATGCTACAATTTTGTACATACGAGTTCATGTCATTAAATGTGGCACATCCACGAAATATGTTCACAAAATTGGCTGTCAGAACAAATTTCATTGTGGTTTTCTATTTTCAACTCACGAACTTCTTCGTACGAAGTTTAGTGAAACGGACCGTTTCGCTAAACTTCGTAAGACTAAAATGTTCGTAAGTGGAAACTTAACAGTATAATTTCCCACGATATACGTGAATACTCATTTAACTCGTATACTTGATATTTTACGTATATACTGATAATAGTGGTCAAATTATTGTCACACATAGTTATTACATAAGTGTGGTCATATGCCTGACGTTTTGTATGTGAAAGAAATGAAATCAATTGTTTTGTCTGTGGTATTATGTAAGATGTAGTTGTGAAGTAAATTCAGCATGATTATAATGCCATTCTGAATCCCCAGCACAATTGTTGCATTCCACCACGGGTAATACACTTAAACGACTTTCTACTTATATTTACACCAGTCCTGCTGTTGTCTTTGTCACTATGATATGTTTTGATGTATAGCATGCCATTTTCGTATTGCTTCATGGGCCATATGGCTTAAAGTGTTGTATTTTGAATAAACATCTCCCATAAAATATGATAGTCTGTACATTTCACATTAACAACGTTTTCTTGTAAACAAATATTGGATTTACATGTATTGAGCATAGGCTACACAGCCTATGCTCAATAAATGTAAATCCATCAATTGAACATTCCAGACGATCCTAAGTTTGCACTTACGAACATTTTAGTCGTACGAAGTTTAGTGAAACGGGCCCCTGATCCGGATCAGCCTGTGCATCACCGGTCGCCAAACCCATAAGCCTCATTTCTCCAGTCACAGTCACATGTATGTTTTATGTTTTATTAGACAATGAGCTTATCTTGTTTGAGTCAATGATATTGTAGGCAGATTGAATCACAAGACATTACCAGTTCAAATAATGGGCCGTCTACTTTACCAACATGTTTGAATATCAGTATGGTGACAAAATGGTTTGTCCCCGTTGTTTTTATTCTTAAAGGTACATGCCCACTCAGTATGCACACACTGTTCTTTATAGGAATTGAATAAGTGTATACTTTTGTCACGATATAACCAGTTCTAAAAATTACCAGTGCCCGCTATACAGATATAATCATTTATTAATATATATTTTACTGATAGTGACTCGCGGTGGTATCAGGCTATTTTCATACGCAAATGAGGCATGATATTTTTTAATTATTTATACTAATTAAATGCGTCACCTGAAAAAATAATATTTTGGACATATTATAAAGCATGATCATTGCACATTAACAAATAAATACAGAGAATGTCCGTTAACATTTTAAGTAAACACGGTTATCGCCCATGATATCAGTGTGGAAATTTACGCCTGATATAAAATGTATATATAATGCCAATCAATACGTGGGGTAACGTTGAATGAATGTTTATTTTGCCAGAAAATGTCTCATATACAATAAGTGAGTGTTCGCTTCATGTACAGTAAATGACACATATCAGTCAATCGCAACATTGTATTTCATGAAATTCCCACAAACATACGATAAGTTCAAGGTGCATGATCACGTGGTTACAACAACAACAACGTCACCCACTCCAAAGTAAGTTTGTTTGATATTTTCCTTAAAATGCAACGGATGTTGATGAAATATGGCGCAGCAAACGCGTCTTCATGAGCTGTATAAAAACGACAGAAGTTTGGGCGAAAATACAGAGACCACCAAATGCAGCTTAACAAGACGCGTTTGATGCGCCATATTTCATCAAAATCCGTTGCGTAAAAAGGACAATATAAAAGAATACGTACTTTGAATCAGCTGAATTCTGGAAGTTTCAGTACTTGTTGTTGTTGTTAGTACCACGTGATCATACACCTTGTTCATGTACAGTAAATGACAAATATCAGTCAATCGCAACATTTTATTTGATGAAATTCCAACAAACATACGGTAAGTTGAAGGACGTGCTATCAGAAACTGTGATAAACAGGGGAGATAATTTGGTTTGGCATAATTTAGCATTTTCGCTATATATGAACGAGTAAGGATATAGTTCGCTGCCTTAGGGTCGATATAGGGACATAATGTGCACCTTTGGCAGAAATCACCAAAATTGGCACAGATGATCTTTGATAGGTACTGATCAAATCCTGATATAGGGATCACAGTTTGTGACTCGGTAACGCCCCCTAATTAGCATAAATTCAAGATGGCCGCCAACAATATATACTTTGTCATACTGTTGCTCTCTGGTGACATATTTAAGTAGTTTAAAATTCTACAAGTGGGTTATAGGACACAACACATCTTTTGGCAACATGTAATATGTAATTGGATAATTAAATCATTTGAATAAATCCAAAATGGCCGCCAATATGGCCGCTAAAATGATAGAAATTACATAACTTCTGAACGAATTGACTTAGGAAGGTGATCTTGGTGCCTAGACATAGGTTTTTGGGGTCATTGATTCTGTTTATGATGTGAAATGAATAGATCGACTTCGTCCTTTGCATAAAAATACAAGATGGCCACAAAGATGGCCGCCAAATGTCAAAGTTTTGCTACAGATTTAGATATACATACTGTTTCACCAGTTCAGTATCTGTCTGCCACCACTCAATCATCACCCAACACTCGGCCATCAGTCCCATCTCCGGCATCAGCCTCAACTCAGGTTGCCATCACTCCGTCATCAAATGGAGGCGCAACTTCCACCATCCAGTTCGGTAGAAGAAGACTGGATCGATCATGCACAGCGGCTTATGGAAAGAGGATATCTCAACCATGATGATGACGTTGTTTCATGGGCAGCATTCTGCGCATCCTATCTACCACCATTAGACCGCCCGCCATGCATCACTTCAATGCTTTCCATCTTCCGAGACAAAGCAAGTATTCCTCAGATGATCTGCCATGCCATGTCTATAATCAAAGCAGCGACAGAGCATTTGAATATAGGACAGACTCCAGGCATCACCCTAGACCAACCCCTCTATGCAATCGCCAAAGCCATTCAGTGGGACCCAGCTACAGAGTTTGATGAAGATAACTACTGTGTGTTCCTGGGCCCGCTCCATTCAGAAGTGCTCCTTCAGAAGATGTTAGGTGACTGGTTGTGAGACAGTGGTTGGACTGCGATGATGATCGATGCCGAGGTTACAACACCAGGTCGAGCTGAATCCATGGTCAAGGCCTCACACGTGACAAGGACGCGTTATACACACCATCTGACAGCATTGTCACTTGCGATTATCCGAAGGGAAGCATACACAAAGTACACGAGTGACTGTCCGGAGAATGGGGACGAACTATCATTCGACGCATGGTGTAAACGGAAGGAAGAAACGATGCCTCAGTTCAAATACTGGCAGACGACTTATGACATGGAGATGCTCCTGTTGCGTTTTGTACGTTCTATTCGTGTTGGAGACTTGGATCTGTACGAGAGGTCCCTGGACGAGATTGCAGATTGGGCTTTTATTCTCGATCACTACCATTACGCTCGCTGGCTCCCAGTGCATTTGCGTGATATGCTGAACCTACGGATCAAACACCCAGATCTCTACAAGCAGTTTGCAGAGGGCTTCTTCACCATTGCCAAGACGCAAAATCCATTCTCCCTGATTGGTTTTGACCAAAACCATGAACAACAGAATAAGGAATTGAAGATGCATAGCGGTGCTCTCAATCTGAATGATGAGTACGTATTCACTGAATAGTCTGTCGCAGGGCCAGAAGAAGTTGCACGGATCATCACGGAGTTTGAGGCTGGTATGCAGTCTCGCAAGGTCTGTGTTCCCAAACACCATAATCAGAGTCCAAGCGTCCAGCTGAGGTGGGGCGAGGAATCCCTTCGATGAAGAGAGCGACGAACTCATCATTCTCGACACCAAAGAAGTCATGTCAGTGGATGTCGCCCAACGTGTCATGTGTGCTCATGAAGAGGGAATGAAACAACATTCAGGATTCGTGAAGGAACGCCTGGAATCTCAAGCAGTCGCCTTCCATGAGCCAATCAAGATGAACAAAATCCCTCTTCCATGCAATTGTCACAAAAAAACGAAAAGCAAACGTATCGACAGCACAAAAGAAGACATGCACATATTAGGCCAACTATGCATCGCGCTGCAAGTCAGGGAAGGCAATACCGACCGCCTGTTTGAAGTCGAGAATGCTGATGCCCCGCCATCCTTATCAAAACACGGCCATATGCGAAGTGGGCAAAAGTCCGATCTAGTGCCTTGTTTAGAAGGAGACTCGCCATCAGATTTTGATGAGGCTGACGTGAAGCTAATTAATGGTGCCTATATGTTGCATATCCTGAGACCGGACACAAGCATCAAAACATTCCGTGATTATGCTGAGCAGAAGGTAATTCCCTTCATTGAAAAGCACCTGACCACGGCTTAACGTGTTGACGTCATCTGGGACCGGTATCTACCAGACAGCCTGAAAACGACAGCCAGAGAGACAAGGGGAGCAGGAGTTCGGCAGCGATTACCAAATGATGGGAATGGGAAGATGCCGAAGAACTGGAACAGCTATCTGCGCAACGATACCAACAAGGTGGAATTGTTTCAGTATATATCAGGTGTGATTGCACAGTTCATCTTCAACGAGGGGAGTGTCGTTATTACCTTGGGAAGAGAACGTCCGCCAGAATACTGCACCATCTGATTATGACCCGGTAATTCGAACGAAGTATCCTTCCAGTCCATGCAACCACGAAGAGTATGATACCAGAGTTATGTTGCATGCAGCAAATGCAGTAACACAGGGCTACAAGCGCATACTGATCATTGCAAACGACACTGACGTTGTTGTCCTCGGGATCTCCTTATTCACCGAGATTGGTGCGGACAAACTATGGGTGTCGTTTGGTATGGGCAAGAAGTTGAGATACATTTCCATCCATGACAGCTGCAGCACCATGTCTCCCGCTAAGGCACACGCTCTCCCCGCATTCCATGTTATGACTGGGTCCGACAACACATCCTTCTTTTCCGGCACGGGCAAGAAATCGGCGTATGGGAAGTGCAGCACACGACCAGAGCTCACAACCGCGTTATGCCAACTGATGGAAAGACCTCTCACACTGTCTTCAGAGGATATCAATGTCATTGAGAATTTCGTCGTCTCACTATACTCGGTCTCTTGCACTCAGACGGATATCAACCAAGCTCGCCAGCAGATATTCGCACAGTCATCTCGCACGTTCGAGTACCTACCCTCAACCAAGGCAGCTCTGATAGAGCACATCAAGAGAACAACCTACCAAGCTGGATACGTATGGGGACAGTCGCTTGTTGCAGAACAAGTATTGCCGTGCCCAGGCTCTTGGGGTGGGTTGGTTCTGTGTCAGGTTGGTTGCCTTTATGGACTCCCCTCCCGCGAGCAGCTAAAGCTAGAAGAGCTGGTCACTTGTGGATGCATTTCAAGCTGCACAAGAAGGTGTTCCTGCTACAAGAAGGGTCCTGTGTGCACAGCTAGATGCGAATGTGGAGGAAGTTTTTATGGTCGCCCTGGTCCCCCTCCGAAACCAACTCCCAACTAACACCATGTACTGACTGTGTCATGTCGTATCTACCGTTGGCCCACGCCTGGCACAATTGACATATCGATATATAAATCAATAACGCTTGAGCAACATGTGGTATTCGATATAGAGTTTGATAATTATAGAGAAATAAATATGAACATTGCGATGATGGTGTTGCGGTACTGATCATACTAATATAAGTATACCAGCAGATGGGAATCATGCACCGTAGAGACATTTGTATCTGCTTTAACCTCAAGTTAATGGATGTATAACCCATTTCAGTCTGACAAAGTCAGGCTTATTATATTTGTGACCAGCGTAGCTCATGCTCTGCTAGCACACTTGTAAAATCTGAGCAAGATATAAGTTCTTCACTAGAGGTATTCTGACTATACGGCAAACAGTGACCTTGTTTTAAACTAATCACAAATATAATAATACTGTGTTTGTTACAAAATGTATAGTATGTCTCATTTTATTGGGGATACATATTCATAGGTACATGTATGACAAATCAACATATTGGTTTCCTATTTTGTTATTCGCAAAGGAAGGTTTAATTGAAGTTATGAATCTTGTTCAATAGTGAACTTAAACATTTCAAAATTACATGTCTATTTTCAGTTTGTATGATCTAATATTAATGCTGATTCACCAGTTGATGAATACTGTAATAAACATTGCAGCATTTTGTTATTATTACGTTATATTTCTTTGCTCAATTCTGTCTGTATGTCAATCAGCATTCCGTGCATGTTTTTATTCTGCTCGATAAAATTAGGTTACATGATCCTATTTTGATCAAACTTGGTGATGCATTCTCCATAATTATTGGAAAATGTGTATTGACCTTGACACCATGCAGACAAATCGAGTTATTTTCTAGTAAACCATGATCTACTAGATTGGTATCCATCTGACAAAATAAATATCTCCAATTTCCGTTTTTTCCCAGTCAATTAAAGCTATTTTATACCATAAATAAATTGACCATCACCTTTATCGCGTGACCTTGATAATGGATGATGAGGTAAACCTCGCGAATCGATCGGGAACACCCCAAACTATCATAATACACACCAAACTAGCTACAGAGCCAGTTTCATTGGCAACTTATAGCTATTTTATGCTAAAAATCCATTAACCTGGACCTATATCTTGTGACCTTGACCTTCAATGACAATACAACGAAAACATCACAAGTCGATCGGGCATACCAAGGACTATCATAATGCATTCCAGAATCATCGAAATCGGCCTATCATTTGCTGAGATATGGCCATATTTAGTTTTAACCCATTTCGGCGGCGGCCATTTTGAATTTATGCTAATTAGGGGGCGTTACCGAATGCAAAAATGTGATCCCTATATCACGATTTGATTAGTACCTATCAAAGGTCATATATGCCAAGCTTGGTGATTTCTGCCAAAGGTGCACATCCAAACCCCTTAGACAGCGTACTATACTTTTTTTATATTTTGTTTGATTTGAAATGATAATACAATACCAAAATGAGAAAAAAAATGTGGCCAGTCTGCACACGATTGCCCCCGGTGGCAGATTTGAGAAACTGTGGCAAAGTTAATTAACCAAAGTGATAAGTCTTCACAAGCACATTTATGAAGGTCAAAAGGTCAAGGTCATATTAAGGGCAGTGTTGATGTGTGGAATTTGTCCACAAGTATGATGTATTGAACTATTAAAGTAATCCACCAAGGGATATAGAAGTTATGACAGAAATGAGAAGCTCCGGCGAACTTATTCATGTGTGATTTTTTTTTAAAGTTGTCAAGGTCAAAATGTCAAGGTCATATTAAGGGCAGCATAGATGTGTGGCATTTGTCCACACGTATGCTGTGTTGCAATATTTAAGTAATCCTGTAAGGGATATAGAAGTTATAACATAATTTAGAAACTGCGACGAATTTTTTAACGTGGGAAAAAGTGCAAAGTTGTCAAGATCAAAAGGTCAAGGTCATATTAAGGGCAGCATTGATGTGAGGCATTTAATCCTACAAGAAATATAGTAGTTATGACAGAATTGAGAAACTCCGGCGAACTTCTTAATGTGGGAAAAAGTTCAAAGTTGTCATGGTCAAAAGATCAAGGTCATATTAAGGACAGCATGGATGTGTGGCATTTGTCCACAGGTATACTGTGTTGAAATAGTTAAGTAATCCTTCAAGGGATATAGAAGTTATAACATAATTTCGAAACTGGCGAACTTTTATGGAGTTAAGTTATCAATGAAAATCCAAGGTTATTAGTCGATCATGCAATTTGTCCACATTATAACTGTGAAATTAGTAATCCTTCAAGGGATAGAAGTTATAACATAATTTCGAAACTCCGGCGAACTTGTTGATTTGGGAAAAAGTTCAAAGTTGTCAATGTCAAAATACCAAGGTCATATTAAGGGCAGCATCGATGCATGGCATTTGTCCACATGTATACTGTGTTGAAATAGTTAAGTAATCCTTCAAGGGATATAGAAGTTACAACACAATTTCGAAATCCCAGCGAACTTCTTAATGTGCCGGACACACGGACACACGGAAACACGGTCACACAATCCAAACACTATATGCATCCGCTCTACCGAGACCGGGGGCATAAAAACATTTAGAAATGTGTGCATCGGCTGATATATCTATCCGACACGGAACACAACACCGAAATTCAAGTTCAAGTCAACAGTATGGGAAATGCAGAGGTCATGTTTGTATAATTGAATGATTAAACGAAGCTTACCTTAGGGAAGGTGAAGTTTGATACAGATTTTATCAACTGCAAACCATTTTGCGGTCACACAGAGGGATCGCATAGTTGCCGCATGACCAAACCAGTCTTTAGAGCATCAGCAGATAGCTGGACACACGTTCGTGCGTCTATGATCTGCTGCGCGGTGAATGAAGAATCAAACCCGCTCCCTAGGGTGGGTAAGAGCGGGTGTGTGACCACCAAAGTGGTTTGCAGTTGATAAATCCGGATCAAACTTCACCTTCCCTAAGGTAAGCTTCGTTTAATCATTCAATTTTATCAACTGCATAACCCTTTTGGGGCCCCACAGAGACTTTTGAGTTGATTCTTCAGAAACATGAGAATGTAACTACGACAGTGAAACCTCTCTAAACCGGACACCCTGGGAGATCTCCAGGGTGTCCGGTTTAGAGAGGTTCCACTATAAATTAGACATATGAATATGTTAATACATGCGTTAGTGCTTTGCGAACATGCACAGGCATTATCATCAGAGATAGATGACAATGCAACCAATAGACTTAAGCATACATAGACTGCTGTGTGTCCGGTTTAGAGAGGTTCCACTGTACCGTGAAATTAACAATTAATACATTACATGAACCACATGTGACGGGGAAAGAAAATCACATGACGGTGTATATATATAGATACAATCTATACAAGTAACAACAGACTATCAGATTAGTTGTTCCCATCACCTGTGACATGAACATAATAAATGTTAAGCATTCAGTTACCAGTCATATGCAACTGAACAAACACAAACAACTACATGTATATGCATGTACTCATATTTTACATGCCCAATATAACCCTCTGAACCGAATTAGTTTTGACAATTTCCTTATTGTAAAATTTCTGAAAAGTGCTGGCATTTTTTCCATCCTGCAGTCTTAATGATCGTTTGACGACCCCTCTCTGCATAATAATAATTATATTCCTAGCTGGTTTTTATGACTTCTAAATATTTCAATAAAAATCATATTTGTGTCTATTGGATGAGATGCTCCTACATCCCGGTTACATCACTGATCTGACTAGGATATTAGTCACAGTCATTAGGACAAAAATAAAATGTTTGTTTCCGCTAACACCTGGAAAAAAAATAGGGTAGGTAGGTAGGCGAAACATTTTTTTTTTCTCGATTTATTTTTTCCATTCACGACACACTTTTTGTACTGGATATGTTAACCCACTATGGGTTAGTGAAAATATACCGTTTTTATCAAAATTGTTTTTGTTTACGCCTTAGTTTAAAACACCAAGTGGTAGTATAGTGAAGAGCAAAATAAATACATGCAGTATAGTCCGCAGACGATAACTTGCTACTTGTTTACATACAAACCGATCATAAACAAAACACAGAATAGGTGAGACAGGTAAATATACCCGTGGCAATATTCCTTTTCAATATTGATTTTTGAGATGTTTCATCAAGTGTTATGTAGTCGAGGGGTTACAGTGAAGATAACAATGCCGTAGGTAGTGAGTTCGAATCTTAGTTTTTCATACATGTATACACATATATTTTTATTTGTTTATATTTTATTATATATTTCTTTTGTATGTGTGTTGCTATTACTAAGCATGAGATAGATTACATGTAGAACGTTAGTCTCTCACTTTGAAGAAAACTAATAACTAAATGCACATACGTGTGTACATGAAGAATCTTGGAGTATGTTCTCGCAGATCATATCATATTGAGGTCAAACAGCAATAGTGATAACCCTCACCGTTTCACTTATTCCCTTCTCCAGCAAGCAGTCATAAAAAAAACCAGAATGATATCACAAAAGTAATGCGTTTTGTGAGGTTCGAACTCTCGACCAGAAAAAATGAACAAAGTAATGCGTTTTGTGAGGTTCGAACTCTCGACCAGAAAAAATGAACAAAAGTTCCACTAACGTATGGATATTCTCCCGATACACTATTATATTGACATGCATGCACGTGCACTTTATCATGTAGTTAGTATACACGAAAACGAGGCTATGATATGATAATACACCCGGTCTACCTATATTTGGACTCATCGATTGACCTCCAGCAACTTATTATCGTCTGTCATTTATACATTTTCAATCAGTCTGTGTTCCGTTGGACGAACACCATAAACTACTTTTGTTGTGCATAAACTTGGGATTCATTATAGGAATAGTTCTAGCACAAACATATTTACACAATTCCCTAACATTTGATTGGCCCGTAGCAAGTCTCTGTCCAAAATTTATATCCCAGTAAATTCCCACGCCGAACTACTTTCTACAGGTGCGCTGTCAGTGCTGTCAATGTAAACAAATGGCTGCCTTCTGTCAAAAGTGCTGTCATGTAAACAAATGGCTTGCCGTCTGTCAAAATAAACTCATTTTCTTGATGAATTTATTTCAAATGCTGGAATTATAAGGAATGAATGGCCTTTTTGTGGAATTTCGCGGGAATACCAGTATTTCCGCGACTTTTCCAAGCTTATACCCCGATAGATTCCACAAAAAGGCCATTCATTCCTATAATGAATGGCCTTTTTGTGGAATTTATCGGGGTATAAACTTGGAAAAGTCACGGGAATTATTCCCACGACTTTTCCAAGTTTATATCCCCGATAAATTCAACAAAAAGGTCATTCATTCCTTATAATTCCAGCATTTGAAATAAATTCATGAAGAAAATGTGTTTATTTTCCGTTTTCTTAAGAATTATTTTAACTGCGCCTCACGGTTACGGAAAGTAGTTCGGCGTGGGAGTTTACTGGGATATAAATTTTGGACAGAGACTTGCTACGGGCCAATCAAATGTTAGGGAATTGTGTAAATATTTTTGTGCTGGAATTATGGTGTAATATTAATAACACGGTGGTTTGAAATAATAATACGTTAGTGTAATACATATGCATATATAGAATATAGTAGGTTAGTGCCGTGAATGGGAAAAAATATCTAGCAAGGCTTAGGAAACGGGATGGGCGAGGCTCTGCCGAGCACATCCCGTTTCCATGCCGCGCCAGATATGTTTTCCCATTCACGGCACTAACCTACTATTCTATTTATCCCGTCAACACCTACAAATGGCTTTAATATGCAACAAAATAACCCCAGCCACCGCACATATTCATACGCAGTGATTAGGTCGTATTGACAGGATATCAAAACGGTTTCACGGCACCGTGTTTCACGGCACATACGCACTGTGTTGACGGGATAAATGTCAATTAAACAAGTCCACATGTATGATCTTAGATGAGTGTTAATTTAGTATGATATTAATTATACTCATTTCCTGATGTCATAAGAAACTAGGCTAGTCAATTAGTTTAATTAATATCATATTAAATCAACACACATGTTAGATTTTATTATATACCTACCCATGAAATACATAGTTATACGATGTAAATAAAAGTCATATGTTCTCATCAATGAAATAAACAATTTCCGGTGAAAATACGACTACTTCCGCTATCTATATTCATAACGCGCACCTGCAGTGCTGCTGCAATTACACATTCATTACAGTATACAGTCTTAAAAAACTGCTAATTTCCATGGAGCGGTATATAATAAATAGAATATTCATATGTTTGTGCAACGAATATGACATATATGTTCATTTCGTGGCGTGACATGTCCATATTTCACACCACTCGATGAACATATATGTCATATTCGTTGCAAAAATATGAGTATCCTCTATATATTCAGCCCCGAAATTAGAATAACCTTACTTATATTTACTGCATAAGTGTATCATCATACATTGAAGTTATACCGGTAAAATAACGTATTTTACATATTTATTACACTAATGCATGATGCTATGCTTATGTAGTAAATATAAAAGTAGTAATACTATTACGACATTTAATACAATGTGTTATTACACAATGTAGTAACGAATTACACAGTGAAGTCAATGATATTCGATCTACCCAATGTATACCACTTTTCTATACCTAGTGTATGCCCATGATATCTGATAACAGTTCAATATGACTTGTCTGTGCCAAATACTATCCCAATCTTTGGTTTATTTTCAAATTAGAAATGTCTCAACATTCTTGGAATGAAGTCGATAATGGAAGCGACGAACGAGGTGCAGTCATAACGTTCTCGGACTTTCTAGATAAAAAGTTTAATAGAACAACTACATTGTTCACGTATTTATTTATTTATGTAGACATAGAGAATATTAATATTAAGTTTATCAGGCAAGGCTAGGAAACGCGTAGGAATTCCGAGGCAAGATATCAAAATACACTAGCCTGGTATTATATTTATCAGGTAACGTTTTATGCTCGAAAATGACATTAGATGACGTCGTATTCTATGGACAGAACGCGGACTTGTTTACGTTGCGTCATTACACTGACGTCATTCGGTAACGTCACGTGACGTCATCCGACCAATGGAATGTCAGTTTTCACTTCGCTGTAACCCGGATGTTTATATCAGGGCAATGCCTGATACAACAATATGTTATCAGTCAGTACGTATTCGGTCAATACAGGGATGTCTTCAATATTGGTTTGGTTGCATTCCTGTGTTGCCCAGTACGAACCACAGAGCCCGAGAACTCACCTACACTTTCTAGTCTACAACATACACAATATGTATGTATAGTCGACCGCATTAAAGGTACATGCCCACTCACTTGGCACACAATGTTCTTTATACAAATTAAATAAGTGTATAATTGTGTCCCTATTCCACCAGTTATAAAAAAATATGAGTGCCGGCTATACAGATATAATCATTTAGTAATATTTATTTTACTGATAGTGACTCGCGGTGGTATCAGGCTATTTTCATATGCAAATGAGGCATGTGTTTAATTATTTATTCTAATTAAATACGTCGCATGAAAAACAATATTTTCAGATTGACAGATTATAAAATATGATCATTGCACATCAAAACAATAAATACAGAGAATAAATAGTAATGTCCGTTAACATGCTAAGAAAACACGGATATTGCCCCTGATATCAGTGTGGAAATTTACGTCTGATATAAAATATATAATAATGCCAATCAATACGTGGGGTAATGGTGCATGAATGTTTCTTTTGCCAGAAAATGTCAGAACATTTTGTGCCTTCTGAGTGGGCATGTGCCTTTAATCCATCAGCGTGTGGCGTTTTTAAAGCCCGCGTATATATAGCAATCACTCATTAGACGCTAGATAACAGTGTGTACTACACTCATACACCGAGTATATAGGGACATCGAACTGTGTATGTCTCATAAGTAAACTTAGCAAACCCCGGTGGTATAGACGTGTGTAAATCGTTTTTATATTTATAAAATATGGATACCGACGAAACGTGTAGTGAAGGTAGGATCGTATATGTGATTGTGACTGGAGAGTGGGGCTTATGGGTTTTGCGACCAGTGTAGATCCAGATCAGCCTGTGCATCCGCACAGTCTGATCAGGATCTGCACTGTCCGCCATTCCATCAATGAAACACATGTCATGCGTCTAGCAGGAAATATAAATCTATTTTATGCTGCATGAGTGTGCTATTTGATTCGGAGCTACACTGGTCATAAATTCCATAAGCCCCATTTCTCCAGTTGGTCATATTTGTTGCCAGTCTAGATCCTGATATTGTACATCTGCAGCCTGATAAATAAGTATAATGTTTTCTTCACCTATTGTATGTTTAAGGAATTAAATGCAATATTTGAACAATAACATACTTATAGTTCAGCCAATGTAGAATGTCCCATCCGAGTATTGATTTTCCATTTCCTGTTGAATTTATCGGGGATATAAACTTAGAAAAGTCGTGGGAATAATTCCCGTGACTTTTCCAAGTTTATACCCCGATAAATTCCACAAAAAGGCCATTCATTATAGGAATTAATGGCCTTTTTGTGGAATCTATCGGGGTATAAGCTTGGAAAAGTCGCGGGAATACTGGTTTATATCCCCGATAAATTCAACAAAAAGGTCATTCATTCCTTATAATTCCAGCATTTGAAATAAATTCATGAAGAAAATGTGTTTATTTTCCGTTTTCTTAAGAATTATTTTAACTGCGCCTCACGGTTACGGAAAGTAGTTCGGCGTGGGAGTTTACTGGGATATAAATTTTTGACAGAGACTTGCTACGGGCCAATCAAATGTTAGGGAATTGTGTAAATTTTTGTGCTGGAATTATGGTGTAATATTAATAACACGGTGGTTTGAAATAATAATACGTTAGTGTAATACATATGCATATATAGAATATAGTAGGTTAGTTCCGTGAATGGGAAAAAATATCTGGCAAGGCTTAGGAAACGGGATGGGCGAGGCTCTACCGAGCACATCCCGTTTCCGTGCCGCGCCAGATATGTTTTCCCATTCACGGCACTAACCTACTATTCTAGTTATCCCGTCAACACCTACACATGGCTTTAACATGCAACAAAATAACCCCAGCCACCGCACATATTCATACGCAGTGATTAGGTCGTATTGACAGGATATCAAAACTGTCTCACGGCACCGTGTTTCACGGCACATACGCACTGTGTTGACGGGATAAATGTCAATTAAACAATTCGACATGTGGGTTCTTTACACATGTATGATCTTAGATGAGTGTTAATTTAGTATGATATTAATTATACTCATTTCCTGATGTCATAAGAAACTAGGCTAGTCAATTAGTTTACTTAATATCACATTAAATCAACACACATGTTAGATTTTTTATATACCTACCCATGAAATACATAGTTATACGATGTAAATAAAAGTCATATGTTCTCATCGATGAAATAAACAATTTCCGGTGAAAATACGACTACTTCCGCTATCTATATTCATAACGCGCACCTGCAGTGCTGCTGTAAGTACACATTCATTACAGTATACAGTCTTAAAAAACTGCTAATTTCCATGGATCGGTATATAATAAATAGAATATTCATACTTTTGTGCAACGAATATGACATATATGTTCATTTCGTGGTTTGACATGTCCATATTTCACACCACTCGATGAACATATATGTCATATTCGTTGCAAAAATATGAGTATCCTCTATATATTCAGCCCCGAAATTAGAACCTTACTTATATTTACTGCATAAGTGTATCATCATACATTGAAGTTATACCGGTAAAATAACGTATTTTACATATTTATTACACTAATGCATGATGCTATGCTTATGTAGTAAATATAAAAGTCGTAATACTATTACGACATTTAATACAATGTGTTATTACACAATGTAGTAACGAATATACACAATGAAGTCAATGATATTCGATCTACCCAATGTATACCACTCTTCTATACCCAGTGTATGCCATGCCCATGATATCTGATAACAGTTCAATATGACTTGTCTGTGCCAAATACTATCCCAATCTTTGGTTTATTTTCAAATTAGAAATGTCTTAACATTCTTGGAATGAAGTCGATAATGGAAGCGACGAACGAGGTGCAGTCATAACGTTCTCGGACTTTCTAGATAAAAAGTTTAATAGAACAACTACATTGTTCACGTATTTATTTATTTATGTAGACATAGAGAATATTAATATTAAGTTTATCAGGCAAGGCTAGGAAACGCGTAGGAATTCCGAGGCAAGCCTCGGAATTCCTACGCGTTTCCTAGCCTTGCCTGATAAACTTGATATAAAAATACACTAGCCTGGTTTTATATTTATCAGGTAACATTTTATGCTCGAAAATGACATTAGATGACGTCGTATTATATGGACAGAACGCGGACTTGTTTACGTTGCGTCATTACACTGACGTCATTCGGTAACGTCACGTGACGTCATCCGACCAATGGAATGTCAGTTTTCACTTCGCTGTAACCCGGATGTTTATATCAGGGCAATGCCTGATACAACAATATGTTATCAGTCAGTACGTATTCGGTCAATGCAGGGATGTCTTCAATATTGGTTTGGTTGCATTCCTGTGTTGCCCAGTACGAACCACAGGGCCCGAGAACTCACCTACACTTTCTAGTCTACAACATACACAATATGTATGTATAGTCGACCGCATTAAAGGTACATGCCCACTCACTTGGCACACAATGTTCTTTATACAAATTAAATAAGTGTATAATTGTGTCCCTATTCCACCAGTTATAAAAAAATATGAGTGCCGGCTATACAGATATAATCATTTAGTAATATTTATTTTACTGATAGTGACTCGCGGTGGTATCAGGCTATTTTCATATGCAAATGAGGCATGTGTTTAATTATTTATTCTAATTAAATACGTCGCATGAAAAACAATATTTTCGACAGATTATAAAGTATGATCATTGCACATCAAAAAATAAATACAGAGAATAAATAGTAATGTCCGTTAACATGTTATGAAAACACGGATATCGCCCCTGATATCAGTGTGGAAATTTACGTCTGATATAAAATATATAATAATGCCAATCAATACGTGGGGTAATGGTGCATGAATGTTTCTTTTGCCAGAAAATGTCAGAAAATTTTGTGCCTTCTGAGTGGGCATGTACCTTTAATCCATCAGCGTGTGGCGTTTTTAAAGCCCGCGAGTATATATAGCAATCACTCATTAGACGCTAAATAAGGTTAGAAGACACCAAATGGTGCGAAACCGCCCAGGGTGTATGCAAAAGTAGTCCGGTATAAAAAAATAGTGCGGGTGTTTTGAGGTCACAGACACCGTTTGCTTGCAAATCTTGATCCATTACTACCCAGTTTCACTTGAGGAACATTTTGGGGTGCCTTTAACACCAGTTTTCAACATATTTGTAGCATTTAAAAGAAAACACTGAACCTGTTGGTCACTTGATGTACACGGAGTTTCCGTGGCCAACAAATGTACACAATATTGGAGGATATGACAAGGTTGGATTTTTCTTTCTTAGGAGTAAGTGAACCTATTGTTTAGTTCATGCAGAACCAGTACAGACTGGCTGCAGGTCATGTACAAGTGGGTCCCACAACATCCATACGAATAGTGAAAGTAGGAGAGACTGGCCTTATTGGATGGCATTCGGTTAAATTATATAGTAAAACTATTTGGTGGTGTCTAACCTATAAGGTGTGCCTAGGCCCTATGTGAGATATGTTTTTTTGTAGAATTTGAAGTTGGAAGTTTATGTTTCTTGTGCTATGTGTCTGGGAACATAATTTAAAGTTACTGCGACAAGAGTAATCGAGCGGACTCCGCGATGCAACACATTTGTTCTTTTTGTATCGCAGACGGACAGTTATCGGCTTCAAAATCTTCTAAAATCTTGATTTCTCAGCTTTATTTAGTCAAATATAATAAACCAGTGTATGCAAATTACCTGTAGGTGATTGGGCTTGGAATGTGACAGTAATATACACCAAAACAGTCATTATAGTGTGTTTTTCTCTCTTTTTTTTTCATTGATATTGGCTTCCTGATGGACAATTAAGAAGTTCGGGAAAGTGGCGCGACATCGCGACGCTGTTCCAAAATTTGCCAAAATTAGGCGTAAGTGTATTGTTTTCGCATATCGGTATAGTACCAATACACTAGTATTCAAAAAACATTGTTTTTCCTTTCCTCCTGCGTCATAAAGCAAATTTCTTGACTGACCGTTCCAAGCCAGTACCCTTTTGTCTGTCGACCATTCCAGAGTGGCATACATGTTGGTATAGTTTCAGTGATGAGTCTTTATATGTAGAATGGTTAGCTATAACACTATTTAGGGTAATGTTATGTGATTTTATGGAGATTTGTGCTTTTAATTCTCATCATATTAAAATTCCCTTCATAGTTCTGTAGTAGCTCAATTTAAGGCAGAATGTGGACAGTCACATGGTGGAGTTACATAGCTGCTGTGTGACAACCATTTGAGATATTTGCTCCAAACTTGGTACTGTATCCAGGAATAGAAGCTAGTTTTGAATAGTGAATATTGTAGAATGAGTTGTAGTGGGACCGGTACACTTATAACAGTGTGTACACTCATACACCGAGTATATAGGGACATCGAACTGTGTATGTCTCGTAGGTAAACCTAGCAAACCCCGGTGGTATAGACGTGTGTACATCGTTTTTATATTTATAAAATATGGATACCGACGAAACGTGTAGTGAAGGTAGGATCGTATATGTGATTGTGACTGGAGAGTGGTGCTTATGGGTTTTGCGACCAGTGTAGATCCAGATCAGCCTGTGCATCCGCACAGTCTGATCAGGATCTGCACTTTCCGCCATTCCATCAATGAAACACATGTCATGCGTCTAGTAGGAAATATAAATCGTTTTTATGCTGCATGAGTGTGCTATTTGATTCGGAGCTACACTGGTCATAAATTCCATAAGACCCATTTCTCCAGTCGGTCATATTTTTTACCAGTCTAGCTCCTAATATTGTACATATGCAGCCTGATAAATAAGTATAATGTTTTCTTCACCTATTGTATGTTTAAGGAATTAAATGCAATATTTGAACAATAACATACTTATAGTTCAGCCAATGTAGAATGCTATGTCCCATCAGAGTATTGATTTTCCATTTCCTGTCGAACAGTTAATCATTAAGTAATAGTTATAGTTCATATATTGAATTTATAAAAATCCAATATGTGAACTATAGCGTACTGATTGTTTACAGCCCAGTCGCGAAGCTCCGCCCCTAAACATGATTTCGAATCGCTATACTAGCATGTGATTGGCGGTGTGACACGAAGTGAGTGCGTGTGTGGGCGGTAATATGCTCGTGAACTGATGACAGCAAGGCGTAATATCAGTTCTAAATATAGCGGCTGAACATTTAATGATTAATTTAATATACATTGGCGAAAGTGTCGCAATATGCGATTAATTGAGACGAAATGCTGTTCTTTCGCAGTCACACCGACACCAGTAAACCCTCCCGACGGCGTGACCTTTGTGGCAAGGTCAGAATGGGACGCACGGTCATCAAAGTGTATAAATAGAATGGGGACTCCGGTGTCCGTAGTATTTATCCACCACACGAACATGAAGGAGTGCACCGACCTCGTGGGTGGCATACAGGAGATGAAAGTCATACAGGACTTTCACATGGACGATCGAGGTTCGTATTCGTATTCGTATTGTCCCCCGCCCCCACCCAACCCCACCCACACCGAGAATTAAAAAGGGGGCATGTGAATGCCAGGAAAAGGGCACTTTAACACGTAAAAAAAAATTAAGGGCACATTCAGCGCGGGAAAAGATATTTTAATATTAGTTGAAAACTACATCGTCATCATAAAATCAGTTGAATGTCTGTACAAAAAAAGTAGTTCGAGTTTATCGACTAGCCTCGTTTGCTAACGCGAAATCAAACGTCTGAACGTCCTGAAATTCTTCGCAGTATATGTTTGTGGATTACAACTAGACTAATAGACTAATAATTAATCAAGAGTGGAAAATGTTTCGCAAGATAAGCGCGGACATTTCACAGCAGCAACAACAACAACAAGAGAATGGAAACCGAAACCGAATATTGTATTCGTGCACCGAACCATGTAGTTACGAATCGCGAATAATCAAGTATGGCGGTTAATCGTCGCACACTTATACTACGGAAACATTTGCAATAACATAAATTTAGCACAAAAAGGCAAACAAGACATGTATCACACAGAAAAGGCGATCAAGCTGTTGGAACTAGTTTATGGCGTAAGACCCGTGCTTTTAAAAAGTTCAACCCACAAAATATGTGCTGTGACCGATATATGCTCTTTTGCACAAAATCGGTCAGACCTCAAAATTGGATGTTGGTTGTAAAATCGTTCGCTAGCGCTCGAATAAAAATATACACACTCATGGGATAACTTTTTATGTGTTCTGCTCTTTGTGTATACAAATAAATATATGTATTTTCTTTATATAAAAAATGTGTGTACTGGATTAAATGCATGTGACGTTATGATGTTATATTCTACACAATGGCCTGCGTCAATCTTGCCCATATGTCACCGTTTCTGAACAGTTCTTGGCAAGCTCAACTTGAAATCAAGCAGTTTGCTTGACTGAAACTGAGCTGTAGCAAAGCTCCGTGTAGCAAAGCTCAGTCTTCTGCCAATCAAGCTGCTTCATTGCAAGCACAATATTCAAGTACAAAAAAAAAGTAATTTTAAATAAAAAACCTGACAAATATTGGCAAGATTAGCGCAGGCGGTGGTGTCTATGTATGTGTCCGGTTGCAGGCTGGGACGACATCGGGTATAACTTCTTGGTCGACCAGAAGGGCCGGGTTTTTGAGGGCCGTGGCTGGGATCGAATCGGCGCCCACACCTACAGATGGAATGCCGTGGCCGTCGCCTTCTCCGTATTGGGCAACTTCACAGATCACGCGCCGGAGGACGCCGCCATTGATGCTATAAATAGAATGATTCAGTGCGGGATTGACGCGGGAAAATTGACCAATGATTACAAAGTATACGGGCATCGTGACGTCAGAGAGACGGAGTGTCCGGGTAATGCATTTTATGACGTAATCAGCAAGTGGTCACGGTTCGGTTCACTTCCGCCTGTGATGCCCGAACCGACACAGATAACTGACACCGCAGAATAAGTAATATAGTTATATAATTTTTAAGAATTAGTTTATTAAAAGTTCAATTTGCGAACTATTATATAACTTTCGTATCTTTGGCCCAGCCCTTTCGTGTGCACATGTCTGTAGGAATGAAGCCCCACACATAAACGTGCTCTCGATTTGCGATACTACTACTATTATATTGGCGGTTTGATACTGACTCGATCGAGCACACGCGGCGACATGGCTGGCGTCACGGGAAAGTATGTCAACGTATGGTATAAATATAACTTTCTACGTATTGAAACATTTAATGATTTACTTAATTTAATAGCGTCGCAATGTGCGATTAATTGAAACGAAATACTATGCTTTCATTGGTGGAGAAAGTATGGCAGACAAGGTAGAAGTTATTCATAGTTTTCACATTCAGAGTTCAACTAAAACAACGTATTCAGAAAAAAAGAAAAGTTTTCTATTTTTTTCCGTTAGATAAATGATGTACCTTCACCATGTCACCGAATGTGGGTCTATGTATTGCTATATAAATTGTTACACGATCGCCTGCGTTAATCTTGCCCAGATGTCAACGTTTCTGATCATCTATTGGCCACAGGACCCAAAACTTGGCTCATTTGAAAAACGTTACCCCACCCACCCATTTCAATACACTATACATTACAGCCTTTCAAAAGGCTGTAAGGTATAGTGTATGGAAATGGGTGGGTGGGGTAACGTTTTCCAAAATGAGCCAAGTATTGGGTCCTAGGTTCGAGTCTTCCACCAGTGTTATTGGCAATCTCAATTCGCAACTCAATCAGCTTGATTGGCTGAGCCTGAGCTGTATCACAGCGCAGGCTCAGCCAATCAAGATTCTTGATTTCCAGCACAATATGTAGTTGCAAACTGTAAATTACATTACTTTACATTACATACATCTACATTGGTGTATGCTAGGCAAAATACCACTTTCCCCGGGTGGGAAAAAAATGGGCCTTATGAATGTGCGATCAGCTTAGCCCCCATGGTGAATGAATGTTGATTTTGCCAGAAAATGTGTCAGATGATGTCTCTGATATAAAGAACATTGTGTGCCTACTGAGTAGAGAGGGCATGCGCATTTAATTTATGTAAGAGGGTCAGAATCTAAATATTGGGTACACATGCGACTGCGCTAATCTTGCCAATGTTTTTAATTGCTTTAATACGTGAATAACGTGGTTGAAAGCAAGCAGCTTGATTGACTGAGCCTGAGCTGTGCTACCAAGGTGTATGATCACGTGGTACTTACAACAACAACAACAAGTACCGAATCAAACTATATCCAAGATTCAAAGTACGTATTCTTTTATAGTGTCCTTATTACGTAACGGATTTTGATGTAATATGGCGCATCAAACGCGTCTGGTGGTCTCATTATTTTCGCCCAAACTTCTGTCGGTTCTTCGCAAAAACGACAGAAGTCTGTGCCAATCCATAGACCACCAAATGCAGCTCATGAAGACGATTTGCTGCGTCATATTTCATCAAAATCCGTTACATATTAAGGAAAATATCAAAATATTACTTACTTTGGAGTGGGCGACGTTGTTGTTGTTGTAACCACGTGATTATGCACCTTGGCTACAGCTGTGCTACAGCTCAGGCACAGTCCATCACGCTGCTTGATTGCGAGTCGATAGTGCCAATAGGTGTTTAGAAACGTTGACATCTGGGCAAGATTAACGCAGGCGGTGGTGTAAATCCTATAAAATTCATTTTCTCATACAGTCCGTATTCTACTACTAGCCCAAAATGTGCACCATTGCTGAGAAACGGTACAATACGTCTTGTACGACCAGCGTACCCCATCATCAGCCTGCGCATCCGCGCAGTCTGATCAGGGGTTACGTTCAGGCGCGGATTCAGGCGGGGGCGTGTCCGGCGCACGCCCCCTCTAAAATTGGTCGAGTTTAGATTTTAACCCATTTTTTTTTCGTGGAAAGATCTGATTATCTCCTTAATTCTCACACAAAGTGTATGTTTGTACCACTCAGTTGAACCGTCTCGTCGAGACGGTTCAACTGAGTGGTAACAACATATACTTTTGATGAGAAATAAGAAAAAATGCAGAAAAAATAATCTGAATTTTATGAAAATTGAAATCCACGCCCCCTCTAGACATAAATCCTGGATCCGCCCCTGACGTTGGTCGCAATTCCGTCATATGAAAGCTGCTTGTGTCCCTAAATTGCAATGTTGATCAATGTCGGATCGTCTGCGAACACATATGTGACTGTGACTGGAGAAATGGGGCTTATGGGTGTAGCTCCAGATCAAATAGCTTTAATGACATTAGCTGTTGATAGGCCGTTAGACACCAAGATTCAATCAAATCCTAATCAAATAGCAAACTCCTTTAGCCTGATCAAGATCTATGTTGCTTGTTAAAAGCATGCCAGTGTTTCATTGGTGGAATGGCGAACAGTGCAGATCCTGATCAGACTGTGCGGATGCACAGGCTGATCTGGATTTGCACTGGTCGCAAAACCCGTAAGCCCCATTTCTCCAGTTACAACCACAATTTTATGTCACGGATGCACAGGCTGATCTGGATCTACACTGGTCGCAAAACCCGAGAGCCCCATTTCTATAGTCACAGACACATATGATGATCAGGATCTACACTGGCCATATATGTATTAAGGCCCATTTTCTCAGCAGCCGACTCCAATATGGCGTTGAAAGACGAGAAACATCAGCGGAATCTATATACGTTTTTTTCCTCAACAAAATCCAGGTCAGAAATATAGGTCGGTCTCCAATTCGCATAGCATCATGGTTTAAAGGTACATTCCCACTCAATAGTCACACAATGTTCTTTCTATGAATTAAACAACTGTATAATTGTGTTCACTATTCCGCCAGTTCTAAAAATTACGAGTGCAAATGAGGCATGGTATATTTTAATTATTTATACAAATTAAATGCTTCACCTGAAAAATAATATTTTCGACAGATTATAAAGTATGATCACTGCACATCAAAAAATAAATACAGAGAACAAATAGTAACTTTCGTTAACATTTTAAGGAAACACGGTTATCGCCCCTGATATCGGTGTGAATATTTACGTCTCATATAAAATGTATACTAATGCCAATCAGTACTAGAGGTAATGGTGAATGATTGTTTATTTTGCCAGAAAATGTCTCAGATTGTGTCTCTGATATAAAGAACTGTTTGTGTCTACTGAGTGGGCATGTACATCTGAACCTTTAAAGGAATAATTTAAGCCGTATATGGTCGAAAATAATAAGGGTCATGAAATAGCTTTATACTCCTAAATTACCGGGCAATTTTATTGTATTTGGTTATATGCACGTGTACTTATACAGGGGCGGATCCAGCATTTCGGGAACGTGGGGTGTCTAGTTGCGAAAGTAACTCTTGCAATCTACTACTTGCAAACTAGCTACGGACGGTACAGGAGTAATTGCAAAAGTGACCGTTCACTTGTAAACTCCGGTGGGGTTGCAACCCCGAACCCCCCATCCAGTTCCGCCCCTGTTATAAATAAAATATGATCCTGCACATAACCTCCGAAAGGAGGCTGCAGTATATGAAGATAGAGATAGATAGATAACCCGAGATGGATATGACTGGTCCAAGAGTTACATGTGGCTGTGACTGGAGAAATGGGGCTTATGGGTTTTGCGACCAGTGTAGATCCAGATCAGCCTGTGCATCCGCGCGGTCTGATCAGGGTCTGCACTTTGCGTCATTCCATCAATGAAACACCTAGCTTCTAGCAGATGCTATATATCGTTGGAACAAGGGCGATTACTCTTCACTCTTCACAGACACATGATAATTCCATACGCAGTTGCGTCCCATTATCACATGCTTGCCATAATTATGAGATACGCCATGTGATTTTGTACCGAAGAACACATGGATTTTTTTTATTAATTCGTTCCCACGAAATAACAATTCGTTCCCTCAATTTAAAAATTCAGTCCCTCGTAATTTGCGGAAACTATCTTAAATGTTGTAAATATTTTTCATCAGATATTGACGGAGCCCCGCAGCGGACGTATACTTCTTTTTTATTAATTCGTTCCCACGAATTAACAATTCGTTCCCACGAAATAACAATTCGTTCCCTCGAATTGACAATTCGTTCCCACGAAATAGCAATTCGTTCCCTCAAATTAACAATTCGTTCCCTCGAATAAACAATGAACAATTCGTTCCCACGATATAACAATTGTTATTTCATGGGAACTAATTGTTAAATTGAGGGAACGAATTGTTAATTCGCTGGACAAATTGTTAAATTGTGGGAACGAATTGTTATTTCGAGGGAACGAATTAATAAAAAAGAATTATAAGTCCCCTGATATCTGATTAAAAATATTTACAACATTTTTGCAATAGTTTCCGTAAATTACGTCGAAAGTTGACGAAATTGTCAATTGAGGAACAGTATGAACGTCTCGTCATCTTTCGACGTCATTTACAGAAAATATCACAGTTTCTGTAAATATATAGAGAATACCAGGCTAGTGTCTTTTGATATCAAGTTTATCAGGCAAGGCTAGGAAACGCGTAGGAATTCCGAGGCTTGCCGAGGAATTCCTACCGTTTCCGAGCCGAACCTGATAAACTTGATATCAAAAGACACTAGCCTGGTATTCTATTTATCAGGTAACGTTTTATGCTCGAAAATGACCACAGATGACGTCGTTATCTATGGACAGAACGATGACTTGTTTACGTTGCGTCCTCACACTGACGTCATTCAGTAACGTCACGTGACGTCAACCGACCAATGGAACGTCAGTTTTCACTTTGTTGTAACCCGGATGTTGATATCGGGTCAATGCCTGATACAACAATATGTTATCAGTCAGTACGTATTCGGTCAATACAGGGCAGGTTACCTGATACATTTCATGAAACATCGCACACGTTCTTAAGTACAAAATCACATGGCGTGTCTCCGTTATGCTGGGTATCAATTTGAGGTCGTGTCCGACCTGAGTTGGAACCCTCGTTTAGTGTCACAGGGCGAGAAAACTGTGCTCCGGACCGGAGCTCGAACCCGGGACCTCTTGTTTACCGTACCATCACTATAAACGACGGAGCTAGTCGGGCAAGAATACACATACTCTCCCCATAGTGAGTTACGTACCGTGACATACTTCCCGCCAAATTGAAATTCGTCCCCGAATTATGTATTTAATTCGTATCTGAATTACATATTTTTGGTACAATTTTGGCATTATTTATCAGTCACGGTCCCTCGTTGGGCGCCAAATGTCACAGGGAGAGAAAAATGTGCTCCGACCCGATGCTCGAACCCTGGACATGTGGTTTACCGTACCATCGCTTTAACCGAACGAGCTAGTCGGACCTGAACACACATCTTCTCCCCATAATGAGTCACGTACCGTGACATAGGTTATATAACTATACCAATGAAAGCCGAAACAAGTCAAATCCGTGTGACCCCTACACAACCGCCTGCGTTAATCTTGCCAAGTTGTCAACGTTATGTCAACAGCTATTGGCAATCTTAACTCGTAATCAAAAGCAGTTTGATTGGCTTAGCCTGAGCTGTAGCACAGCTCTGGCCCATCCAATCAAGCTGCTTGATTTCAAGCACAATGCTCAAGCATTTTGAGGTAAAACAATTTACAAATAGTGGCAAGATTAGCGCAGGCGGTGGTGTAGTAGGCGATTTGTGAGAGCTAGCTCAACAGAAGTTACACCGTTAAAGGTACATTCCCACTCAGTAGGCAACATGTTCTTTATATATCAGGAACAACATATGAGATTTTTTTCTGGCAAAATAAACATTCATTATAGGAATGAATTGCCTTTTTGTGGAATTTATCGGGGTATAAACTTGGAAAAGTCGCGGGAATACTGGACGAGGCCTTCCGGCCTTCATATCCCCGATAAATTCCACAAAACGGCCATTAATTCCTTATAATTCCAGCATTTGAAATAAATTTATCAAGAAAATGTGTTATTTTCCGTTTTCTTAAGAATTATTTTAACTGCGCCTCACGGTTACGGGAAGTAGTTCGGCGTGGGAGTTTACTGGGATATAACTTTTATACCGCAACCATTGCTCCATGTAGCATAATAAACGGGGTTGAATAAATGTTGTTTATATCTGAAGTAACCTAATATACATGAAGTGCCGTTTTTGCCTTTCATGATTTGTTCACCTTTGACCCCTAACCGTGGCCTCTGATTGGTCAGTCTCAACAGCAAATTCAAGATGGCGGCGAATTTTAAAATCTAAATCGCTGTCGGTTCAGCTGAATTTTGTCCATTTTTACAATATATACGACGTAACCAACGACATGGATATTTCCATTATGATTGTAATGCTTATTATGACACATGTGTTATTGAAGCTCATAGTAAATAAATCGGAGATTTAATCAGATACAATACCGAATCTACCTAGCGTGGACGCCGCCATTTTGCTTTGAATGACGTCGTTAGATTTGTGACGTATGGCGAGGGAATGACGTGAAAAGATGACGACACGCACGTTCAACTATTAAATTTAGTATGCGGTATAAATTAAATACATGATTAGTACCGTCGAATATAAAATATATTCGGTTTCGCCCCGACAACAATAAAGCTGTCTAAAGCTCAACCGAATATATTTTATATTCGACGGCACTAACCATGTATTTACTATATATCTGTATCTCGTAATTTTTAGAACTGACGGAATAGTGACACAATTATAAACTTATTTAATTCCTATAAAGAACATGCTGTGCCTACTGAGTGGGCATGTACCTTTAAACAAACTTAATACATATACAATAACAGGCTACTGTCATTTGATATCAAGTTTATCAGGCAAGGCTAGGAAACGCGTAGGAATTACGAGGCTTGCCGAGGAATTCCTACCGTTTCCGAACCGAGCCTGATAAACTTGATATCAAAAGACAGTAGCCTAGTATTCTAGTTATCAGGTAACGTTGTATGCTCGAAAATGACCACAGATGACGTCGATATCTATGGAAAAAACACGGACTTCTTTACGTTGCGTCATTACACTGATGTCATTCGGTAATGTCACGTGACGTCATCCGACCAATGGGACGTCAGTTTTCACTTCGTTGTAACCCAGATGTTTGTATCAGGTCAATGCCTGATACAACATTATGTTATCAGTCAGTACGTAGTCGGTCAATACAGGGCACGTTACCTGATAAAGTGGAACCTCTATAATCCGGACACCGTGTAAACAAAAGTGCATGTGGGTAATTATAATGGGTTTCATTTTTATCTATCTCCGAAGGTACAGTCTGTTTGTGATTACAAAGCATGAACACATGTTTTGGAGTGGTCATGTGACTGATTTACAGTGGAACCCCTCTAAACCGGACACCCTGGGGACGTCCCATGGTGTCCGGTTTAGAGGCGTTCCACTGTACGCCACTTTTTGTCACGACGGGTTACTTATATTTAGCAATCAGATTGGAACCCGGGGTCAATTTTCCACGAGTTGACGGCCCGGCAATCCAAGCTCTATTGGAAGGCAGCTGAGAATAAAAGATATTGTTTAAATTTGTCCGCTTAATTCGAACGAGTAGAGACCAATTTATTTCATTGACATTAATTCGTATTAATGACGATTTAACTCGGGGAAATCCATAAATATATGGCCATTTAATTCAATTTATGTGCAGTAAATATCCATATTATCGGCACAATTTAATGAAATAGGACTGTGTAACGCAATAAGTGGAGGAAAAACTTGATTTGATGATATTTCCCGCCCTTTATTTCCTTTCATGAAGTAATCAGCGTGTTTATTGTCGGGAATAAGAAAGTCATTTTTCACCGCCACTGCGCATGTCAGCGCCGGTCGGCCTATCAACGACGTCACCTTGTTAGGATATTGACATCCCAATTTCCGTGAAGACAGATCGAGGAACAACGGCGCTTTATTTGTCTTAATTATCCGATTCCTCGGTAAATGAATTCTCTGAAAGCCATGGTGGCTCGTTAGGGAATTTCGTTTCAACGCCGCATAGAGACGAAGCTTAAGAAGTTTCGTCTCTATGCGACGTTGAAACAAACCAATTACTAGTCTTAGTTTCGAGGCGTAGAAATGATATTTAAAGGGTAGCTGCACGTTTTCCACTTTATATGCAACATATTGCACTATGTCGCTACGCTACTCCGCGCACTAAAATATAGCAATAATCCGCCGGACGTTGACGTTCATACTTCACTATAGTGTTATTGAAAGGCAATTCTACAAGATTAGACAAAAACATTATCATGAACTCGCGTAATAAAGTGTGCATTAGCAAAATGATTAGGTAACTCTCCACGAAGTATATAGAAATTAAACAAAGAACGCTTCAAACGCAAATTAGGAAATACTACTCCGTCATAACGGTTATGTAATGCAATGTAATGTAATGTAATTAGAGTTATGTACTCAGAACTTACGGATCCTGGTGAGACGAGCCGGCCCTCCCGGATCTGCAGTGTTTGCAAATATTTATTTTATGATATGTAGGGTTGAAAGGTTACAAGGCGAACAACCGCCAGGGTTATAAAAGTCCGAGATGTTCCATTCAAGCGATATGAGTTATCGCCCCTGGACAAATAGAAACAGAATGGCGGAACATCGACGTTTTATATGTGGCTATGACTGGAAAAATGGGGCTTATGCCTTTTGCGACCAGTGCAAATCCAGATCAGCCTGTGCATCCGCACATTCTGATCAGGATCTGCACGGTTCGCTACTACATCAATGAAACACATTCATGCTTCTAGCAAGAAATATATATCATTAACAGGATACAGGAGTGTGATCAGTAGCCTATTTCATCAACCTATCAACACTTGATCAATCAGGACCAGTAGCCTATTTCATCAACCTATCAACACTTGATCAATCAGGATCAGTAGCCTATTGCATCAACCTATCAACAATTGATCAATCAGGACCAGTAGCCTATTTCATCAACATTGCAAAGTATACTTATCTAGCAAAGTATACTTTGAGGGAGTAATCATTTATTTTTCCCGAAATGGATTATTTCATATAGAACTAACCACTGCATATATTATGATTAAAAGTATGCCGAATCATTATACTGAATTTATTACATTATCACAGCCAAAATGGCTGTGATAATGTAATAAATTCAGTATAATAAAAAATAATAAATTTTCCTTAAATTGAAAATTTCTCCCTCAAAGTATACTTTGCTAGATAGGTATACTTTGCAATGTTGGTGAAATCGGCTACATGAGCTACAATGGTCGTAAATCCCATCATACAGTGTTGATGTGCACACTGATCTTGTGCAACGTTGGCCGCCAAATAAAAATGAATATTTTAATAAGTAGAAACAATCATTTAAAAAAATAATTAATCTTTGTGGGGATTCGACCAAATGTTTTGTTTAGATCGACAAACGATCATAACTGGACAAACTTTGTATGGTTGCGTTTCTAGTGTATATGGTCATGGTGCACGGCATTGGTTTGAGCTGGCGATCGGCTAGCGGTCAAATATGACCAATATTCCACTTCGGACAGCCTTTCTTTCTGTATGGTATTTATTCGTACAAGCAAATTTCGCAAATTTCGGAAACAGCGATTTGAAGTGAATATATTCACACACCTAAGACCCTTTTCGATTGCCAGAGACACAAGTCATAACATTAATTAACGTTTATTGTGTGTATGCGTGTAGGAAACGAGGACGTCTTTCTCCATATTAACCATACGGTGTCTTCCTGTTATAGTAAACGTAACTTGATGTACAGTACGGTACGAGACCAGTAGCCTATATTCATCAACCTATCAACACTTGATCAATCAGGACCAGTAGCCTATATTATCAACCTATCAACACTTGATCAATCAGGACAGTAGCCTATATTCATCAACCTATCAACACTTGATCATCAGGACCAGTAGCCTATATTCATCAACCTATCAAACTTCAATGATCTAATCAGGACCAGTAGCCTATAATCATTACTTATCAACCTATCAACACTTGATCAATCAGGACCAGTAGCCTATATTCATCAACCTATCAACACTTGATCAATCAGGACCAGTAGCCTATATTCATCAACCTATCAACACTTGATCAATCAGGACCAGTAGCCTATATTCATCAACCTATCAACACTTGATCAATCAGGACCAGTAGCCTATATTCATCAACCTATCAACACTTGATCAATCAGGACCAGTAGCCTATTTCATCAACCTATCAACACTTGATCAATCAGGACCAGTAGCCTATTTCTTCAACATTTCAAAGTATACTTTAGTAGCAAAGTATACTTTGAGGGAGAAATTTTCAATTTTATGATAAATTTATTAATTTTTATTATACTGAATTTATTACATTATCACAGCCAATTTGGCTGTGATAATGTAATAAATTCAGTATAATAATTTTGCATACTTTTAATCATGAAATATATGCATTTGTTAGTTCTATATGAAATAATGCATTTCAGGAAAAATAAATGATTACTCCCTCAAAGTATACTTTGATAGTAAAGTATACTTTGCAATGTTGATGAAATAGGCTACAGGTGGTGGGGAAATGAGATGTTTTAATAGGCATTTATTTTGTGTCACATGTCCGAGTCTTCCACATGTGGGAAATATTAACGCAGGCGGTTGTGTACAACATCATACAGCATAAGACATACGAGGGTTGTCCCACAAATATATAGACTAGTCTCAGCCAATCAAGCTGTTTGATTGAAGCACAATATTCAAGTATTTTGAAATAAACATGACAAATGAGACGAACCATGTGATTTTTTTACTTAAGAAATTGTGTGATTTTTCATGAAATGTATTTTCAGAAACTGTGGTATAATCGGTAAATGACGTTGAAAGTTAACGAAATTCACATAGCAAATGCGGAATTCCGCATTTGCTATGAAAAATTCGTCAACTTCCGACCTCATTTACGGAAACTATCGTAAATTTTGTAAATATATTTCATGAAATATCGCACATGTTCTTAGGTAACAAATAACATGGCGTGTCTCAAATATTGGCAAGATTAGCACATGCGGTGGTGAGGCTGATCAAAATGCTACACTGGTCAAATACTCCACAAGGTCGTCTATTTCCTACGCGTGAGCTTGGATTTCTAACATAGACATGGTCAGATGTATTGCGCCGTCAACTGCGACGTTTTAATCAAAGTAAGTGACTAGTGGGGTTAGTCTATTACTTGCCCCTGCTCGAGTATCGTTTTGTGCTTTAGCAATAACATCTCGTAACATGACACATCTTTACATCCCCTATCGTTGAGTATCAATACCGGTCTGAGACGGGCAATATTACTCCGCCAAATATCCCGCGATTTTGTGTCAAAATTATTAGTGTTAAAAGCCTTTGGCGCGATTGAATATGTGTAGCTCACGGGAGTACGTTTCTAACGGCGCACCGTGAATATTAAGTAGATGCGCAGGTCGTATGCGTAGTTTGATGTTTGTTATTGAAACAATAATTGTGTGCATTAAATCACATAATTGTGGATATTATAATAATGTAAAATAATAAATTTACCAAAACCATCGGCATAATTCACCAATCCATTGCCGGGAGGACGGTTTCTCATAAGCGTTATGTTGTCGTCTGCGAGAGGGAACGTCAAGTCAAAAAGAGACAATGCAAACAGTATGACAGGTCGGCGGATTCTACATATGAAAATCTTAATCATATCCGTACCAGACCATGCGATAATAGGCCTTAGAAATTGGAAAATATTCAAGTTTTCTGAAAATAATGTTGAAAATAAGTGCCACCTAATGATAGAAAAGTCTTATTGAAATGGAAATTGACTCAGAAACATGGCTAGATAGCTTGGAAATTATGTAACTAAGAAACCAAATGTTCCATTTTGAAAATCGGTCCACAAATTCCAAAATTATTAAAATAAATATGTTTTAAGCCCCCATGTTAAATTATTCCCATAGGAAAATTGTATTTCCGTCTTAGCCCATACTTTTTAACACTTGTGCAGTGTACTTTTTCATTAGTAACCAAAGAATCACCCCTCCCAAAAACATTTGTTTGATGAAATTCCATAAAATATTGATGTTATTGCGAATATATAATTCTCTCATGTGCAATTCGTCACTTGCACAACTCTTCCTGTAACAATTCGCCAAAAATGTCACATACGTCCCTAAGGTCTCACGGGACAGTTGTCGGCCACGGGCAAAGACGGGGTGGGGAATTTTCTTTCCATTTCAGCACGGAGCCTACAAATGTGTGTATTTATATTAATTTAGTGTGTGGGGCTGGAGAATGTGTATTTGTAAGTTAATTTCCAATTTCTGAAAATTATACTAGCTCTGTTTGCTCTAGTATCATCGCAAATGGCGGTGCCCATACAGCGGGTTTGGCCTGGAAGTTTCTTGAATGGCCCTCGCGTAATGCCGTTTGTAAGAAATTTCGCACCCAAAAACAAGTGGATGGGGTAATTTCGAAAAAGTGCACATACAGATAGTGAGGGAGCTTGTTGAATTCGTACTGTTTCGTGCGTTTTGCATTCATACAATCAGTGATTTGAAACATTTGGGTCAGTGGTGGTTAGCCGCGGGGACAGGCAGCCATCACGAAAACCGCGCTTTCAACTGTCCCGTGATGCCCAACGACACAATCATATCTTCCTTCACCCACCAGCCCCGCGTACAACGCGTCCCGTGGACAATTCATCCAGTGATAACTCGTCCAGAGAATCTTCATCCCAATCAGTGTAGAGGCACTTCATACATATCATCTACCAACACCAACGAACCATAAACCCACCAACCGTGCACAATTCGTCCCTTGCAAACATCGCCCTGTGACAACTCTCCACAGAAAATCCATCCCAATTGGATTGCACAAGCACTTCAAAAATATAATTTAAACAACCACCAATCATAATGTTTCCCACCATGCACAACTCGTCCCTTGCAACATTCGGCCTGTGACAACTCGTCCAGAGACAATCCATCCCAATCGGTTTCCAATCGTACTTAAAAAAACACATCTTAAGACTCCTCTTTTTCCGGCTGTGACTGGAGAAATGGGGCGTATCGGTTTTGCGACCAGTGTAGATCCAGATCAGCCTGTGCATCCGCACAGTCTGACCAGGATCTACAATGATCGCTGTTCCATCAAGGAAACACCCATCATTCTCCTAAGAAGCAATCTAGATCGTTATCAGGCTACAGACGTTTACTATTCGATCAGGAGCTACGGTCATAAATATCATAAGCCCCATTTCTATAATCACGGCCACAAATAGCCTCAAACACGGGGCGTGCCGTGGTTGGATTAAGGACACAAAACACCAATTTGTGTTTCCCTGCATTAGCCATCTGGGCGTGTTGTTGCGGCTGTAAATGGCGAGAATTTCTTTGATGGCGGTAATCCCTTTCGTGTGGCAACTTTCGCTGCACTCCAACTCGATTAGGTATTGTTATGCTCTGGGTCGCTAGTCCTCCCATAGACGTATACGCACATCACATCATGATCCGGGAGCACAGAGCGATTTATTTAAGTATAGTGTTGCAAAATGTTTGAAGGTTGCTCTTATATGAAATGTTTTCAGAAACGCGCGCGTCTTTTTCTGTAAATCTCGTTTTATCTCGCGGTAATTATGAAAATCGAGATACAAATAAACATAGTAATATATGATTAAATTTAGCTGTTCCGTTTCGTATATTAGTGGGCAATATATTATTTGTGTATTAAGTGATAATAACAATACTCAAGAAAGAATGCACATGCTTGTGCATTTAAGACACGCATTTCTGAAAACTATAGAGAAAATGTCATATAAGAAGCGACCTCCAAACCTTTTGCAACAAGACCTTTAACCCTTTGATTCTGAAAGCCCGCTATAGCGTTTTTGCAAACAGTGTAGATCCAGATGAGCCGGCTCGTAACGAGCCGTCTCATCTGGATCTGCACTTTTTGCAAGTAATTTTCATATTTTTTAGAGCAAAAACACCCCTTTTACATAAATGGAATAGTCTGAAAATCATTTTGTGACGCTTAGATTGGTTGCAAAATTAACATATCAAAATCCGGTCTAGTTACTTAGGGGTGAAAGTGTTAACTAAATCTCACCTGGCTCCCGGACCATTACGTCCCTGTCCCTCCACACAAACTGAGTAGGACCCTTTATAGTGACTGTGTCTCATATATCCAACATGTGGTTGTTCGCATCATGCACGATAAATGACGTATACATCAATCGCAACATTCTATTTGATCACATTCTCATAAGCATGTGTTATATTCAAGCAAGTGCGATCAGAAACTATGATAAGCAAGGGAGGTAATTTGGTTTTACTTAATTGGATTTTTTGCTATATAAGTAGATCTACCAGTAAGGAAAAAAGGTGATATGTTTTAATTTTTGTTGTGAAATGAACATACGAAACCACATGTAGAAAGAAATTGCCTTTATAGATGCTAGTGTAATTAATTTAAATAAACTAAATTAGTAACCATTGATTGAAACACATAAGTATAATGCTGAAAAATAACTAGCTTTGCGAACACAGGTTCGAGCCTGACTAGCGGCGTGCGTTGTGTCATTGAGCAAGACACTGTGGCCACACTGCTCCAGTTCACCCAGCTGTAAATGGGTACCGATAATTCGTAGTTGCTCTGTAAATACGAATTACCGGCTTCTCTCAAAAATCTCTACCTCCGTTCTTTCTCCCATTCTTGGGATACGGCATGCAAGGTCCTAGAGCCAGTGCCGCCGTTAAATATAAGCTAAAGAAAGAAAGCGAACATTACGGTAAGTATATACACGTATATGTCTATGTACATATTCCATTAATTGCAGATCGTGCTTTCAAGCAGTATATATACAATGTTTCATTGTCAATTGAAAATGAGAATCGTGATTAATTCCAGTTGGTGGTTTTCGCAATTAAACTGTTGAAAACTAAACAACCTCACACAATCTGACAATTCCATCGATCTCACATGATAAATCAGGCAGTTTCGATTGGTCGAGACTGAGCTGTAGCTGTGCTCAGTCTCGACCAATCAAATTGCTTGATTTTTAGTACAAACTTTGAGACAGCTTTATAATCACTCGCCCTGGTCAAAACTATCAGAATCTCTCGTGACACGTAGACAAGTACCATTTTTACAGTTGGATGCTAATTTGATTTACTTTTTCAAAAGGGAGAAAATGAGCTAACGGTTCAATCGAAATGTGCAAATCGGCTTTAAAAGACCGCAAAGTCGTGAAAGTACATCAAAAAGACGACTTATCTCATTATAGACATACCAGCGTTCCAAGCATGAGATGACTTGAAACTAATGCATTTCAATAGTATACGAAAACTGTTGTTTAAACGTCGACTCCCACATCCCATGTTGTAATATAGGGAGATATATGTTTTTCGTCCATTTTTTGTTTATGACATTTTTTATGCAAACTAAAAATGTATTTACCATTTACGGACGTGTCAATTGGCAGTATTAAGCTTTGTATATCAAACGTGAATTGCCACGTTTGATATCAGGGGCGATAACATTGTTTCCTTAAAAGGTTAATGCCAACAACTGTTTATTCTCTCCATTATTTTTGTTTTGATAAATTGTTATACTTTATAATGTGTCGATATACATATATATTCAGGTAACGCGTTTAATTGCTATAAATTATTTAAAAATGTCCCGTCTCATTTGCATATCAAATTATCATGATACCACCGCGCGTCTCTATCAATAAATTAAAGATTACTAAATGATTATATCTGAGTAGCACTCGCAATTTTTAAAACTGGTGGAATAGATACGACGGCATACACTTATTTAATTTCCATGAATGTGTGTACCTACTAGATGTGACCCCAGCTTTAAACTATAGATGCTTATTTCTCGATTAAGCTATGCCAGTCCGTACAACAAGAAAGATAATCTTACACACACCTGACTATAGGGAGATGGGAATTATGCCCCCTGTTTCAGGAGCTAGACTGGCCACAAATGCCATAAGTCCCATTTCTCCAGTCACAGCCATATACCAAGTTTAATAACAAACAAAATGGCAAGTCCATAAACCAGAAGTCATATTTGCTAATTCATGATTGACTTTGACCCCTTCAATTATCGGAAACCCAGTTCCCAAGTGGCCTGACGGTCAGTGGTCAATATTGCGTGATAGTGACCCAGAACTATGAAAATGACCCGAGACGAAAGGAAAACATACCGTGTTTGAGTATCCCGAGCCATCGATATATATAAATTAATTCATTAATATGCGACAAGCCAAGTGATTTTGTACCTAAGAAGATGCGCGATTTTTCATGAATTTGTTTTTGCAGAAACTGTCATGTATTTTTCTGTAAATGACATCGAAATTTGACGAAATGTTCATATAGCAAATGCTTCCATTATGAATGTTTCATCAAACTGTATATCTTTATTCCGTCTTTCTAAATAATACAAAATCAATGTGTGTTATTAGATGAACTTCAGTAAACTATTGATTTCATTGCGCAACAAAACAAAAATCGGGAGCAAAGAATAGATTTTCTTTAAATAATAACTTTTATTATATACCTACCCATGAAATACATAGTGATACGATGACAATAAAAGTCATATGTTCTCATCGATGAAATAAACAACTTCCGGTGATAATACGACTACTTCCGCTATCTATATTCATAGTTCTGTAAAAATGTTTTTTAAATCTTAAAATATTTTTTTAAAAATATCCGGCCGAAAAAAATGTGTTCACTTTTCCATGGAGCGGTATATAATAAATAGAATATTCATATTTTTTGCAACGAATATGACAAATATGTTCATCGAGTGGTGTGAAATGTCCATATTTCACGAGTGCCTAACGGCACTCCAGAAATTTTCTATGTAGTTCTATTTTCGTTACCCTCTCGTCACTCTTCATATCGCTGTCATTACGCTACCGTAGCAAAGGTGTTATTTTGTTTTATCACAATAAAAAAAAATTGGAACTGGTAACAGTGTTATTGTTTATAAAAACGTATTTAAAACTAGTGATATATGTGGTTTAATATGTTTAATGTGTCATTAGTCTTTCCTAGAGATGTTTTCTTACGAACATCCCATAGACTTTGCAGATCCTTGACCATAGGCACTATTAGGCCATACACAAAGTATATTGGATCACAGATATCGCCGCATCTGAATAATCCCTGCGCGTAAAGCATTTTATCGTCATGGAGAAATAAAATACTATAAATTCACCACATGATCAATAAAAAAACAATACCATGCAAAAATATGTTAAATCCAATCATGTCTGACACAAATATTGTGAGTTTTCACGTCTAAAGAGAAATTAACTTTTTAGAACATATTAATTTTGGTTGAGATATTGGATTTTGTTCAAGTTGCCAAATGCATAAGATGTTCGTCTCTGATTTTTTTCAATTTGGCAGATGCATATATGCATCTGGCAACTTGAAACAATCAGAGACGAACATCTCAAACAAACACAAATAAAATATATTTTAACCCCCACCCCCCCCCCCCACCCACCCCAACCTCCCGCTTCACATTCCGCAAACTCCGTGTCTGAGAACCAAAGTTCTTATTGTTTATGGCCTTACAACAGTATAGTTCACAGTTTGCTTACGTTTAACGGCCGCACAGTCTCTATGGACTTGCACGCCGTCCGCAAAAGGCGGAATAAAAATTTGGGCCGAATGGGAATTTTGTGTCTGTGCATGCTGGGTAGAACCAGTTCGCGGGTTTAAGGCCCCAGAGGCAAAATGTGCAGGCAGGTCACTGACGGCGGCCCCATTGGGTGGCCTCGACTGCAGTGATACGGGCACTAAGTCCGTATTTGAATTATGTGTTGAGGCCCGCCAGTGGCCCTATTTTTGGGTATTATTGTTTGCGGGTCTATTTATGTGTAGTAGTATGATGCTCTTTTGGTGACAATTCAGATAAATTGTTTGTGTAACCGGGCTATAACAACAGTACCCGTTCCACATGGGCTATACACAGTGTTACAAAAATACCAGTGCACTGCTTGAATTCATTTTGGTCATCTTTACATAATTAGCATGTGATCAGATGACCCTCGACCAATCTTTACCAAATTTGCCATGAATATGTAAAGATATAATAAAATGTATGCGTTACCAGCTTCTTGTATTTCTCTGCTATTTTATTTTCCAGTTTTAGCACATTTTTACATAAGCTAAACTGTGGCAAAATGTGGCTGTGACTGGAGAAATGGGGCTTATGGGATTGGTGGTCTGCTCCTGATCAAATAGCACATGCACTCCTGTATCCTGATAACGATCTGTATTACCCGTTAGAAGCACGACGGGTGTTTATTGGTGGAATGGCGAACAGTGCAGATCCAGATCAGACTGTGCGGATGCACAGTCTGATCTGGATCTACACTGGTCGCAAACACATCAGCCACATTTCTCCAGTCACAGCCACATATACTGAAAACGATACAAGTAACGGATGTATTGTCGGCGACTTAGATGATATAAAGCACACATGTCCGAAGTCGGTGGTCAATGACAGACCATTGTGGTCCACTCGCGACCTGCTGTGGGAGACGAAATTGTCACCATGGTAACAATTACCGTCGTTGTGTCGTATATTGTACTTTAATTAGTATTGTGTTAAGCATTACAATAGTTAGTGTTAGTTAAAGATAATGCCGACCCTTAAATCCAAGCAACATCAGCAGCAACAACAACAACAACGACGACGACGACGACGACGACGACGACGGCGACAACGACAATGACGACGACAACAACAACAACAGCAACAACAAAAACCCAAAAAAACACATCATCACCATCTTCATCAACAACAATAACAACATCGACATCATCATCATCACCATCTTCATCAACAACAATAACAACATCGACATAAGCATCACCATCATCATCAACAACAACAATAACAACATCATCATCACCATTTTCATCGACAACAATAACAACATCGACATCATCATCACCACCATCATCAACAACAACAATAACAACAACATCGACATCATCATCACCACCATCATCAACAACAATAACAACGACAACGACAACAACAGTGTGATTTTAGTCGAGATTTATGGGCCGCATTGGTGAGACGCGCTCGTTACCGATTACGCTAACTGGACAACCAGACTGTACAACCGCACACTCCGATCAGCATCTGCACTGTTCGCCATTTTGAAAATCAGAGACATATTACACGTATACACAGGTGGACCCTAAATCCCATAGGGCCAGTTTCACTAAACTTCGTACGACTAAGAAGTTCGTATACAGTGGGGCCAGCGTGTAAGTGCACACACGAACGAACACGTCAGGTTGGTTCCAACCTGTCGTGTTCGTTCGTGTGTGCATTTACACGCTAACCCCACTATAAGTGGAAAATTGAAATCCACAATAAAGCCGAATTTGGAAAATCTTTCGTGCGTGTGCTGCATTTAATGAAGTGAACCCGTAGGTACAAACTGGTAGCATTAGATAAACACATTAATGTGAGAAGCAAGTTCATAGAAATCTTTGTATGAATTTTTTATCGTACGAAGTTTAGTGAAACGGGTCCCTGGTCAGATATAGTATTGACACTTCTGCATTTTCTTTTTGACATCTTATATCAAATCAAATCACTAACATTTACCAACCGCACTCTATGGAAATTGATACTAGAAACACAAATATTCGTGTCCCTAATATGTGGCTGTGATTGGAGAAATGGGGTATATGGGTATTGCGACCAGTGTAGACAACAACAACTGGTCTCCTGGTTTACCCTATACAACCCGGTTCTCCAATACTTATTATCGTATTCCTGATATCAGTTTGAATACGGTAAACTGGTTATATTATTTAAAACTATCAGTGGCAATGAATGACAAACGCTAAATGGATCTAAATTACACATTCGCCTGCGTTAAACTGGCCAATACGTTTCTGAACATATTTTAGCAATACCAACTCGCAATCAAGCAGTTTGATTGGCGGAGCCTGAGTTGTAGCACAGCTCAGGCTCAGGCGATCAATCTGCTTGATAACAAACACAATATTCAAGTATGTTTCAAATAAAAAATAAAATTAACTATAAGCTGCTTGATTACAAACACAATATTCAAGTATATTTTAAATAAAGAAATTGACAATATTGTCAATATTAGCGCAGGCCGTAGTGTATGTAATGGAAGTCGGACATGTGTTTCAATGACTTATTGACGAACAGTGCAGACACTGATCAGACGGCGCGGATGCGCAGGCTGATCAGTGTCTACACTGGTCGCAAATCCCGTACGCCCATAGTTTTCCCCGGTCCCTATCTGGCTGTGACTGGAGATATGGGTTTTGCGTCCAGTGTAGATCCAGATCAGCCTGTGCATCCGCACAGTCTGATCACGATCTGCACTGTTCGCCAGTCCATCAATGAAACACTCGTCATGCTTCTAACAACCAGTATAGATCGTTATCTGTCTCCAGGGGGGCGTTTCACTAAACAGTGTACGACTAAAATGTTCGTAAGTGAAAATTTAGGATCATCTGGAAATATCAATTGATGGATTTACATTTATTGAGCATAGGCTGCATATGCAGCCTATGCTCAATAAATGTAAATCTAATCATTGTTTACAAGAAAACATTGTTAATGTGAAATTTACAGGCTATCATAATTTTGCACTTACGAACATTTTAGTCGTACGACGTTTAGTGAAACGGCCCCCAGGAGTGTGATATTCGATCTAGAGCTACACTGGTTACAGATCCCCATTTCTCCAGTCACTGCCAAAATTCGCCTCAGCGGGTCTTATTCAAACTTGGACAAAAGGTCACATAAAGCAGCCAGACCAAAACCAATCGCTAGTTACAGTTTATGGCCATGGCCTGTATTAAATATTTTGGCAATTGCTTGTCCGTGAAAATTGGATTTGTATCAGGTTTACTGTTGAATTAGTTATGGTATATTTGCTCTCATAACTTCCCAACGAATAACCTGCACCAATCGTGTTTAGACAAACAGGATATTTTTATAACTCCACTATTACTTAATCAAGAAGCATAATTTGTGAAACATAACATTTTTATTTGACAAATGATAAAATGATAATTTACTGATTATTTTATAAATATTGCAAAAAATATATATATTTTTCACTTTTTCACTGCTACTATTACTTTTTATAACAAAAAAGTTATTTATTTCGTGAAATTTGGTAAAATATTGATTTTATTACGAAAAACAATTTCCCCTAGCTAAATCCCCATAGACATCCTCACAGAGGGCAAGATGTCTATGGGGATTTAACATGTGGAAATTGTCAAAACATACATTTCTAATTTCAGAAATAGTGGACCGAATTTCAAAATTTAACTTTTGTTTCCTTCGTTAGCTCATTTCCCACCATATCTGGCCAGATTTCTGATCGTTCGTTTTTTTTTTCGATTTGAACAGGTTTCGTGAAAAAGCCAGTATACTATTAATCATACTTATTAATCATACGCATGATAAGACGGACGGACGGACAGCGACGATAATTATTGCCGTGGTGACAATTTGTTCCCGCACAGCAAGCCACGTTTGGATCACAAAGGTCAATCATTGACCGCCGACCTTGGACACGTGTCCTTCAAAACATCTAAAAAGTCGCCGTCAGTATGTTACACCACCGCCTGCGCTAACTTCCCAATATTTGTAAATTCAATTATTTCAAAATATTCGAATAGTATGCTTGAAATCAAGCAACTTGATTTGCTGAGCATGAGCTGTGCTTCAGTTCAGGCTCAGCCATTCAAATTGCTTGATTGCGATTTGCGGTTGCCAATAGATGTTCAGAAATGTTGATATATAGGCAGGATTAACGCAGGCGGTGGTGTATAATAGCTCTGAATTACAGTGGAACCTCTAACAACTGGACACACAGGGCGCCCGGTTTAACAGGGGGTCAGTTGTAGATGTACAGTGAAACCTCAGTAAACCGGACACCCAGAAAACCGCTTAAATACGATGGGTTTCCTCGCCGTACATCCCTGACAATTATGTCTGTTGATGATTGCAAATCACACATTTATGTCTTGGAGAGCTCGTGTGCCTGAATTACAGTGAAATCTCTCTCAACCGGACACCCTGTGGACCTCCCAGGTTGCCCGGTTTAGAGACTTTCACTGTAGTTTCGAGCGGATTTTCAATTCCCGTATCACATGATCAACCTATTTTTAATATTACTCCTCCCTTATCCATAAAACTGCGTGAAGTCATAAAATAGACCAAATAAAATCGCTATATAGACACACATGCTGCTAGCTACATGAATAACCATGACGGTGACTAACTAATTCACCTCAGCAGATCTTATTGAAACTTGGACAAAAGGTTACATACATGTGGCTGTGACTGGAGAAAATGGGGCTTATCGGTTTTGCGACCAGTGTAGATCCAGATCGGACTGCGCATCCGTGCAGTCTGATCAGGATCTGCACTGTTCGCCATTCCATCAATGAAACACCCGTCATGCGTTTAACAAGCAATATACGGCTCGTTACCAGGCTACTGGAGTGTGTTATCTGATCAGGAACTGTACTGGCCACAAATTCCATAAGCCCCATTTCTCCAGCCACAGCCACATTTGAACCAGACCAAAACCAATGGCTAGTTACACTGTATCTATTCAATAGTGAATCCGTGAAAAATTGGTTTCATATCAAGGTTATGGAACAATCAATTCGGGATACTTTATTTTGTCCAAAATTATGGCGTGCACTTGCTAAAGAGACTGTACTTTGGAAATTAATAATTAAAGGTACATGCCGACTCAGTAAGCACAAAATGACTCATTTTCTGGCAAAAATAAATATTCATTCACCCAGCGTATTGATTGGCATGCTTATACATTTTATATCAGATGTAAATTTCGACACTGATATCAGGGGCGATAACCGTGTTTCCCTAAAATGTTAACGGCCATTACTATTTATTACCTGTATTTATGTTTGATGCAATGATCATAATCTGTCGTAAATATAATTTTTTCAGGCGACACATTTAATTAGTATAAATAATTAAAAAATATCATGCCTTATTTGCATATGAAAATAACCTGATACCACCGCGCGTCACTATCAGAAAATTAAATAATCCTAAACAAAAAAGTGGGTATAGGCCTAATGAGTATATCTGTAGAGCGGGCACTCGTAATTTTTAGAACTGGGGGAATAGTGACACAATTATACACTTGTTTACTTCCTATAAAGAACATGTTGTGCCTACTGAGTGGGCATGTACCTTTAACGACAATATGTCTCGTATGTTGTCTCAGATATATATGATTGTTTGCTCTATGAACTGTAAATATCCTATATCAAGCTAAATCGCTTGTTTATTTAATCAAATTCTACGAAAGTTTTATGTTACTATATATTATCATCGACTGTGACAAACAAGAAACAAGGGAGATAATTTGGTAATGTAATTCCACCATTTCTGTACCAAGAAGAACACTTTGGTTGTGAAATAACTATATAAATTACCTTTTCATTCCAGAAAATTTACGAATTAAAGGTACATGCCCACTCAGTAGGCACAAGATGTTCTATATATCAGAGACATCATCTGAGACATTTTCTGGCAAAATATTGCTATTTATTTGCTGTATTTATTTTTTGATGTGCAATGGTCATACTTTATAATCGGTCGAAAATAATATTTTTTCCAAGTGACACATTTAATTTGTCTAAATAATTAAAAAATATCATACCTCATTTGCATATGAAAATAGCCTATTACCACCGCGCGTCACTATCAGTAAAATATATATTACTAAATGATTTTATCTGTATAGCGTGCACTCGTATTTTTTATAACTGGTGGAATAGTGACACAATTATACACTTATTTAATTATTTTAAAGAACATGTTGTGCCTACTGAGTTGGAATGTACCTTTAAGTTTACGAAATTAAATTAATAACCACCGATTACAAAAAAACTAACGTTCGAAAAAAATAGTAAATATGGTAGAGACAAAAAAATGTTGGTTTTGTGTAACATACATGACGGCGATAACAAGCTGATTGTCGGATGAGAAAAGGAACCTTACGATATTGAGATCACAGATAATAAACTGTTTATCAACATTCTGCTAATTACTCCAGCCCGACCGACCACCCGTTGGTGTATTGTCGGTAGATCTAAAGTAGGTCACGTATCTAATATAAGTCCATTGTTCAAATTGATACTAATTTTATGGCTATATCAGAACAAGGCATTTATTATTTGTTGTGACCAGTGTAGGCCCAGCGCAGTCAGATCTGGGCCGACATTGTTCACTATGTAATGAAGTAATCAGGGTTGAGCATCAAAGGCACAGTTTTTATGTATACAATCAGAGACATATACCCTAAATCATTGCTACAAAGCTTCAAATATAAGTATCTATAATCAAATGTTATTCTGGTCAATACGCCCAATTTTGTCCGTTAACATGACGTCAGAAAATATATCGACCAACTATTTTTTAAATGCAATAATTTTGCCAGCTTCCAACTTTTCAATATATAAATGATTGGAAACATAAGAAACATGACCAGTTCCATAGTAGGGTTGATATACCCCACATCACCCATATGCATTGGGTGTTATCCTAATATTTGTTCCGTTTTGCTGCCGACGAAAATTTGGCTATTATACACATTAAATCATAATAAAATATTAAATGTAAGCAATTTTTATCAGTAACAAAAAAAATCACCCACCAAAATGTATTCATTTATTTGATGAAATGCCATCAAATATTGATTTCATTGAGAAAAAAAGGGAGCTAGGTAGTGACGGGAGGTTCGAAAAACGAAACATTTTGGAAAAGTGTCTCCGAAAAATATAATCGCTAAAGAATTGACGAAAACCAAATGTCTCCTTATATTACAACCTGGGATGTGGCAGTCCAGGTTTAAACTATTGCACCATTGTCCGCCTGTACGGCCGATAATCCGCGACCTATTACACAACCACCAGCGTTAATATTGCCCAGATGTCAACGTTTCTGAACATCTATTGGCAATCTCAACTCGCAATCAAGCAGTTTGATTGGCTGGGCCTGAGCTGTAGCACAGCTCAGGCCCAGCCAATCAAGCTGCTTGATTTCAAGCACAATATTCAAGCATTTTGAAATAATAGAATTTACTAAACTTGGCAAGATTGGCGCAGGCGGTGGTGTAAGGTCGCGGATTATCTACCGTACAGGCGGACGGACGGTGCTGTAAGCATGTCGGAACAATGAGATGTCGGAACAACGGTGATGTAAAAGGACCCCCTGCCGTATGAGATCAGAGAATCGTCACCGTACCGGTAATCGACGGGGTGTGTTGTCGTGTAGCTTCATACAGTGTTTAATATTAATTCCATTATGTTACTAATTATATGATCATGAGTAAATTTGAAACCCTGAATTTGTAACAAAATGGGGACTGTTTAATTTTACTGCGTTGTCAGTGTAACCACAGTTCAGTGATCAAACCATGACACTGGTCTAAATTGTTACCATGGAACCTTTCTAAAACGGACATCTAGGGAGGTCCCCAGTGTGTCCACTGTTATAAGCACTCGATGACTAATTGTTGTCATTTTCAGTCATGAACAGACAGGACAATGAAATAAATTACTATGAAACCTATATAATTCCAGTACAAAAATATTTACACAATTCCCTAACATTTGATTGGTCCGTTGCAAGTCTCCGTCCAAAATTTATATCCCAGTAAACTCCATGCCGAACTACTTTCCGTAACCGTCAGGCGCAGTTAAAATAATTCTTAAGACAACGGAAAATAAACACATTTTTTGATGAATTTATTTAAAATGCTGGAATTATAAGGAATGAATGGCCTTTTTGTGGAATTTATCGGGGATATAAACTTGGAAAAGTCGCGGGAATACTGGACTAGGCCTTCCGGCCTTCGTCCAGTATACCCGCGACTTTTCTAAGTTTATACCCCGATAAATTCCATAAAAAGGCCATTCATTCCTATAATAAATTCAGCACAATCGGGTACCCAGGGTCTCCGGTTTAGAGGGGTTCCACTGTAATGAGGCCAAACATGTCGTTGTGCTGACAACGGTGCAAACTTTGCCCTGAATGTTCTTGTTATTTTGTATTTTGTATTACGTGTCAATAATGCATATGTGTGCATGCAAACATGACATAGCTATAGCAGAGATATACATATAGGGTTTTGAATGTCTCTGGCGAAAGCTAGCAAAACATGAGTGGATTTGCACATTAAACCCAAGAGATAACCACAAAATATCTGGGAAAAAATTATTTTTTAAATACATTGTAATTAAAACTCACAATCGGCATTAAATTTATAGGTGGAGTCGGGTTTCACGCACCAAAACATTTTTTTAGGATTTTGGACTTAGATCCATGAGAAGCATCATGCAAATGTGAGTTGTAATACACATAACATAACGTGTATACACGACAGACATAAATCTACTACATGCACACGTGACTTAGAGCACTGTTCGTCCGCCTGTACCAGGAGATAATCCGCGAGCTTAAGCTAGTGGATTATCGTCCGTAGAAGTGGACAATCGTGCTCTAAGTAATTTATTAGATTCAACGTACAGTGGAACCTCTCTAAGCCGGACACCCTGGAAGGGTGTCCGGCTTAGAGAGGTTCCACGGTAGAACAAACGGACGACTAGTTCCAAACACGAGTCGGTGTTTTGCGATCATGAACAGACATTATCATTGAAGGTAAATGGAAATGAAACATATCAACGGTCGGTAAGCACAAATTTATCCCGTCAACACAGTGCGTATGTGCCGTGAAAAACGGTGCCGTGAAACATTTTTGATATCCAGTCAATAGACAATACAATTTTTGCATTTTACAGCCATTTGTAGGTGTTGACGGGATAAATAGAATAGTAGGTTAGTGCCGTGAATGGGAAAAATATCTGGCGCGGCACGGAAACGGGATTTGCTCGGCATAGCCTCGCCCATCCCGTTTCCTGAGCCTTGCCAGATATTTTTCCCATTCATGGCACTAACCTACTATTCTCTATAACTTAGCTCTGTGAATGGGTTAGAGAGGTTTCACCGTGTAGGTTATTTTTGTGTCACGACTGGAACAAACTCAAGAATATGGCGGACCTAGTACATGGGAACCTCTCTAAATTAGACACCACACCCTGGAATTTTGTTCACTATATATTGGAATTTGCCTAATAAAAATGAAAATAAAAAGACATTACGGCAATCATTGACGTATATAGAGGATCATACGCTCGTACTATCGTACATGCGTGATATACTATTTAGTACAAGGGTGTCATCGGGGGGTGGGGGGGGGGGTTCAGGGGGTTCAGGGGGTTCGTACGAACCTCCCTTTTTGAGCCAATGTGATTTTCTGAAAATGGCAAAAATAGAAACATCCAGGGGGTTCGTACGAACCCCCCTTTTTGAGCCAACGTGATTTTCTGAAACTAAAATCGCAAAAATAGAAACATATTTTTGCTCATATCTCGATTTGTGAGATTCTTATACGTTAAATTTCATCATCGAATAGTTGAATGATTTTTTCTGTTTTATATTGCGCTTTATAATATGATTTTTTATTTTCGACCCCCCCCCCCCTCCCCTCTCCCCCCCCCCCTGAAAAGCTGGCAACGCCCCTGTACTAAACGAGTGTACTGATTCCATAGGCTCTCAATTTTATAGAAAAAGAAAAATGGCGGATTTTGGCTAGACGTTTATGAAACGTATTACATACTGAGCAGAATTGGTTGATTAAGAATATGCAGTTTTCGATTGTATTTTTTGGCATGACTTTAGTCAAAATTATAAGCTAATACAGTTGTACCATTAGACAATCATTTGGCTAAGCCATCATTGGAAACTAACTTCCATATAAAGAATTATTTTTTACTTGGCGCAAAAAGTGGAAATGTAATTTCTCATTTGCGGAATGATACTTTGTAACGAATTTACTGCATTTTGCGCAAGGCTAGACGCTGGAAGGCGGTGTCTGCTGTACTTCTCTGCCATTGGCACAGTAATTAGCCCCGCCCCCGCACTGCTGGGAGTAAATCCCGCGCGGCCAATCAGCATCAACCTCCTGTCGTCTAGCGTTATCGGAGCGCTACATACGATGAAATTAAACGACGATTTATATCGACAATTTATCATTGACCCTCTGCACACAGCATCATTCGGGATCTTCCTAACACTGGGACTATTTCAAGAATTTCCTGGCGACAGAATATATTCAGAGTTCACCAACTTGACGTCGCCGTGCTTGTTTTATAAATTAAACGTTATTGAGTGAATTGAAATTAAGTTTACTTTGTCGCTTGGGCGGACGGGTATCGCGCTATCTGGTGACTTATTACGCGCGGCAGTAGATATTACACTTCAATGATAGTGTTGACGTGCTCGTGTGATATCGGAATTCCACAGATAATTCGCTGTTTATTCCATAGTTTATCGTGACAGAATTTTGACGACTCAACACTGGACCTTGTGAGAATACAAATGCATCCAAGACGGGTGTAGTGATATTATTTCGCGGGTTCTTATTTTCGCGTAAGTGAACACAAACTGCCGCCATGTTGGACTACCCGTCCAGTAACAATTCCTCTCCGCGCTATCACAGCCAGAGTCCGACGATGTCATCTCTCTACAACATCGACATGATGACACAAGCAACAATGGCCGCCAATATGGCCGAAACTCAGCGACAATCCGCGTTCGTGTTGAGCAGCCCGCCTCTAGCCGCGCTTCACAACATGACGGAAATGAAACAACCAGCGTCCTGTTCAAGTCCCCCGGATATGACGTCACCTTACATGAACTACACTCAGTCAACTTTAAAACAATTAGGGTTATCGATGAGTGCAGGGTATTCTCATAGAATTACGGACATTTTAAACCGGCCGCTGTTACACAATTCGCTCGGAATACCACAGTTTAACTCGAGTATGTATTTGAACTCTCAGAACGGTTTGAAACTCGCCGAACTTCCCGGGAGACCTCCGATCTACTGGCCAGGCGTTGTAAGCGGCCCTGCTTGGAGACATACGGGTATGTTCAACTAAATGAAACGACGCTAAATAAATACTGTCGTCTGTTGTTTTATAAAACATGTTTTTGACAGATCACGAGAATCGTAGTAGACGATTCTCGTGATCTGTCAACAAATATTTCTGATAAAATGAAGAAATAAAAGCAGACGACACTATTCTTTTGTAAACTTTGAATAATTATTTTTTTCGTTGTCTCTTTATGGTTTATCCAGGATGAACTAATGTATTGACAGCACACGAGAATCTCGTGCACTGTCAATATATGTTTCTGGTAAAATATAAAATGAAAAAAAACAAAACAGCAAACGGTAATATTATTTTATAAACGTTGAAGTGAATATTGTCGTCTGCTGTTTTATGTTTAGAAGGAAAGCATGTTTTGACAGCACATGAGAATCGTAGCAGACAATTTTCGAGTGCTGTCAATATAATTTCTGGTAAAATAAGAAAAAATATGTGTCGTCTGCTGCTTTTGTTTTATATTATTTTTGTTTTTATCTCGATGAAATATGTTTTGGCAGCACACGGGATTCACGATTCTCATTAGTGCCAATATACTGTTGTGCTAAATAATAATAAAAAAAGACGACACAATTAAATTCTTGAATTTTACTTGTTTGCTGTATAGGTTTTATTTTTTGGCAACACACTAGCGCTGAATATATGTATCTGCTAAAATAAAAAAAATACAGCAGACACCTATATTATTTTCTCGACGTTGAATTACATTAAGTCGTCTGCATTTTATGATTTATTTTATATGTTGAGAGGAAAGCATGTTTTGACGATTCTCGAGCGTTGTCAATATAATTGTCTGCTGAAATGAAAACAGTTTTCTTTTCCCTACGCTGAATTAAATATTGCCGTCTGCTGCTTATGTTTATATTTTTATTTTTATCTCAATGAAACCATGTTTTGTGCATGAATATCATCTCAGTAGGAGATATAATCGCTGTAAAAAAACATGTTTCTGCTAAAGAATAGTACAACAATAAATATTTAGCAGACGAGACTCTTTATTACCCGCCTTCTGAGTGTTAAATTATCATTCTTCTGGAAAACTATAACAAAAGCACACGTGGTTGGAAAAATTTCTGAGAGCGTTCTCGAACTTTGTATTCATCACTTTCATTGGCTGAGAATGAGCACAGCTGCACCCCAACCAATTAAATTATCAATGATATTAAATATTGTACTTTCTTCACTGTGCTTTCTCTCGAAGTTGTCGCCATCGTAAACACTATCACGGTTATCTACAAAACATATCGCTATCAGTATGTGCCGCCAAAATTTCCAACCACGAGCGATTATTTTTGTTATATTTCTTTTCTTTTTAGTCACAAACATACATGTTACATAATAGGACATATATACATGTGTAGTCACTGGAGTGTACATGACAGCAGGGCACGAGTCCACTTTATTTCAATTATTTTAATACATTGGAATATCACTAGCGATTGTTTCTATGATTTTAGCACAGCTCATGCTCATTCGATCAAGTATTTTATTAAATAAAGAATTTGACAATATTGGCAATATTAGCGCAGGCGGTGGTGTAAGTCTGATTATCTCCATGAACATATATTTTGCAGTCATATATTACTTATTTTTCATGGAATGCTGATATTATTAATATATATACTAGTAATTTAGACAATCAGAATAACTACTGTTTATAAAGAATATAAGATTATACTTCATCGCAATATTAACTATGAATGCATTAACTTAAACTTTAAAATACATATGTACATTTGTATATAACAGTTAACGCACATTTCTCGATGTAACACGTTCTTATCAAATAATTCTACAAATTATTATAACAGCTTTCCAATTTATTATTATTTATTTTATTAGTAACTATGTTAACATAATATTTATATACACGAATTGGCATGTATTTATTAAAAACATAGCATCATTAATGGTCACGTCTTGTTAGATGTACATTTACATGTACTTATTAGAGTATTATTAGAGCAACTGTAACATATATTTTGAAATTGGGTATACGTATCTGGGGCCCGTTTCACTAAATTTCGTACCACTGAAAATGTTCGTAAGTGCAAATTTAGGATCGTCTGGAAATTTCAATTGATGGATTTACATTTATTGATCATAGGCTGCATATGCAGCCTATGATCAATAAATGTAAATCCAATAATTGTTTATGAGAAAACATTGTTAATGTCAAATTTGCAGACTATCATAATTTTGCAGTCGTACGAAGTTTAGTGAAACGGGCTCCTGTACATGTTTGAATATATTTTTAGAAACAATTGTATGAAATACTTTTAAATGGATGTACCTGCTAGTTGAACGGTAGCTGTGTTGTCATAATGAATTATATGTAAACAAATAAATTATAGTGTTATAATTTAAATGTTTTATTAGTTTTTGAAACTTCTTGAAAATGCATACGTTGTTATTTTTTTCTTCTTAGGTTTTCTTGCTCCAATAATGGAGTTTGTAAATGCAAGAAGATGATGACACATATTTCGTATCAAAAATAAATACGACACTGAGTGAATCACATGAATATAGCGTATTTTGTTGAAAATATCGGTTCAGATAGTCAACACAATACTCTCAAAATATCTGACAAACCTGATACAAAATAGTATTTTGGTTGGCATGACAAAAACACGTACAATATCCACAATTTGTTGGTGTGGATATTGTACGTGTTTTGTCATGTCAAATTACTTCAACCAAAATACTATTTTTTATCAGTATGGTCAGATGTTTTGATAGTATTTAGTTGACTATCTGAACCAATATTTTCTAACAAAATACGCTATATATTATACTCTATTTTCAACAGTTTGATGAAATACATATAATTATTCACGTTATAAAATAGTTTTTTTTCTGAAAAGTATTGTTATTATTATTAATTATTATTTTTATTTTTAGTATTATTAGTTAGTCCAAGTACGTACGTACGATATTAATACCTTTCATCTTGTGAAGAATCCCTTCATCGGTTTTGATCATATTTGACTACCATGTGAGTCAATAAATGATGCTTTGTTTAGCATACACCCCATGTCTGAACACCCAAGGTCAATGCAACTGAGGACTTATGCTCATTGTATGACAAGGCTACCAGCGAGGGCATTAGCTCTTACTAACGATGCCCTTGTTGCAACTTGCGCTCTATCCACTGGCGGTTGTCACGTGGTGTTTTATTTTGTTGACTTACTCGGAATATTTCACGTGCTGAAAACACTTCGAATGTTTTCCATCAAAACACAACTGGTCTCGGAACGGACTTTGATTATTTTTCACCTAAACCAACTACCGCCGATCAAACTGGGTTTCACACTGGTGCGCAGTCTGATCAGGGCATGCACTGTTCCCTGCTATTGCATTGGAGTAAAAGTCATGATGCATACGAGTTTACCAATAACTGACCAGGAGCTACACTGTTGACTAATCCTAATAAGTAAAGCTTGAACTAGATCTTGAAGCGGATCATAAATTATGAAAATTCTTGTAAATACACAACCTGCGTTAATCTTGCCCAGATGTTAACGTTCCTGATCATCTATTGACAATCGCAACTCGCAATAAAGTAGTTTGATTGGCTGAAACTGAGCTGTAGCTCAGTCTCAGCCAATCAAGCTGCTTGATTGCAAGCACAATATTGTAGAATGTTGAAAGAAAACAATTGACAGGTATTGGCAAGATTAGGGCAGGTGTTTGTTTATAACCGTTCTGCCAATGTTTATGTACCGTAAAGTGATCGTGGCGATAGTCGACACTCGGCAGGTAACCCGCGGAGTGATCGCAGCATCCAAATGTGTGTTGTAATCCGCTGAGAAATAGTGCCAACAACAAGTGTCTTCGTAAACCACTCCGCGCGCGTGCTGACAGGTAGACGTGTCGTAATGTAATACCGTAAATTACGCCTCACCGTGTCGATTTCTCCCGATTATTGTCGATAATTACCGAGATAATTGGTTCCCCGCCCCGTGATATTGGTCCCCCCGGTCCGCGGACACGGCGCCTCGGGACCTCTTGATTTATCGGACATCATCGACCAGTGCCGATGTGTTCCGATTAGTTGCGCAATGTTGTGTTTACATTCTGGTCCGCGCTGACACGTGGTGAATAGGACATTATGCTGCCAGGTTGCGACGCGGATTATCAGAATTATGCTGAACACTTTCAACCAGAATAGCTTATCAGATGCCCAATGTTTTTTTATTTCACTCTGTGCAACATGCAGCTGATGGAGTTTTCCAAGTGTACACTAAAATATGCCATATGAGATACGTCATGCGATTGTGTACCTACGAACATGTGCGATATCTCATGAAAAATATTTACAAACTTTAAGATATTTTCCGTAAATGATGTCGAAAGATGACGAAAATTTCGTCATCTTTCGACTTCATTTACGGAAAATATCACATTTTCTGTAAATACATTTCATGAAAAATCGTTCTTAGATACAAAATCACATGGCGTCTCTCATATATATAGAGAGTTTATTCCACTACCATTTTGAAATACCGGATTTATTTACCTTGACATCTGTAAATCCGATAAAGAAACAATTGCGGAGCAAGAGTATCTTTGTCGGATTTACAGATGTCAAGGGAAATAAATCCGGTATTTCAAAATGGTAGTGAAATAAATTGTATATTACGTGCTGTACGAAAAATTTGAAATTTGTTTTGTCTTAGACAGCTTATAACGTTATCAAAATTGATGTTAGCGTACGAATTATTTCTTCGCCGGAAATGACGTAAAACGTGACGTCAATTACATCTCGCGAACTTCTAGGAGGAAATATTTCCTTCAAGGAAATAAATCCCTCCAGAATCATTGTAAATCACTGGGTAGCATGTAATATAGGTCGATATTTTCCTTTCTTTTCGAACTATATTAGACTTTATGCGTGTGCTACAATGTAGCGGATAACATGTCAAATATTCAATAAACCATGTTTTATCGTGATGGCTCGACAATGTCTGCAGTTATAAGACATACAATGAAATAAGAACTGCCGACTATGGCAGTCTATTGCAGACAAATATTTAACATTGCACAAATAGGAACAATTCCCTTGATAAAAACAAGATTTCCCTATGTTATGAGATATATTTTCACTCACAAATCATATCTATACAAAGCGTGTCTGCCATCATTGAATGTATTAGATATAAAAGCTATACACGTGCACTCAAAGAACACGTATGAATGAAAACCGTATTCATACATTAGTTTATGTGCATGCATTTGTGAATGCTCAATCCAAAAACTGTCCAATATTAAATGCTAATCCACAGTATTATTTCATTAAATATTTACATCAACAATTCCATTTCCAGAAGAAATAATGCGGTTTCACATGGTTCAGTGATTGAGTAGCACAAAACACCAGCCATGTTTTACTGTCTGTATCTTTGTCTTTTTAAATATTTAATTCCTAATACAAAGTGTTTGTGCCTGCTGAGAAGGGTATGTACCTTTAAAGGAAGAGCAGGCATTATTCATTTCGATACATGCATTCTGCTCTTCCTTTAAAGGTACATGCCCACTCAGCAGGCAAAACTGTTTGTTATAGGAATTAAATAGGTGTATAATTGTGTCACTATTCCACCAGTTCTAAACATTACGAGTGCCCGCAATACAGATATAATAATTTATTAATATTTATTTGACTGATAGTGACTCGCGGTTGTATCAGGCTATTTTCATATGCAACTGAGGCATGATATTTTTTTTAATTATTTATACTAATTAAATGAGTCACAGGAAAAAAGCAATATTTCCGACAGATTATAACGTATGATCATTGGATTATCAAAAAAAAATGAATACTTACAGATAATAAATAGTAATGTCCGTTAACATTTTAACGAAACACGGTTATCGCCCTTGACAACAGTGTGTACATTTATGTCTGATATAAAATGTATAATAATGCCAATCAATACGTGGGGTAATGTTGAATGAATGTTTATTTTGCCAGAAAATGTCTTAGATGATATCTCTGATAGTAAATAACAGTCTGTGCCTACTGAGTGGGCATGTACCTATACTTTAGTTCAGGTGCAACTATTTTATATCTCTACACATGTGTCATTTATTTTTTTTAAATTGTATTTATTTATTTATTTATTATATTATTTATTTTACGAATTCCTTATTCTTTTTAATACATATTTTGCTAGTATGCTGACTGTGTCGAGTTGAAATGGGCTCCATTGTAATCCAGGTGTATGCCATTTACTATTAAATTTAATTAAACTACAAAATTAAATGCCGGGATTAGCAATGACAGTTATCTATCTTCATAACAGTTTGCCTGAACAATATATTACAGGCCAGTTTCTTTATCAGGCTCGGCTCGAAAACGTTCAGGAATTCAGTCGGTCCGAGGACTTCCTACTGTTTTCAAGCCGAGCCTGACAAACTTGATATCACAAGACACAAGCCTGTCATTCCATATATGTTAGAAAACACTAAATAGTTTTTACCATGTTTACTATATAAGTTAAGCGAGTACCTCATGTACACCATCGCCTGCGCTAATCTTGCCAGTATTGCCACTTTCTTTATTAAAAAAAATATAGAATTTTGTTTGATCGTCTGAGCCTGAGCTGTGCTACACATCAGGCTCAGCCAATCAGGATGCTTGATTTCAAGCACAACATTCAAGCATTTTGAAATAAAACAATTTACAAATAATTAGCACACGGGGTGGTGTATGCCAGTTCTTTATTTCTACAATACGTTCTGGATGATTACATGTGCCACTGCAGTGAAACCTCTCTACACCGGACACCCTGGAAGGTTCCCAGGGTGTCCGGCTTAGAGAGGTTTCACTGTAAATCCGGCATTTGATCATTATGAGTCATAGTTGTGTGCTATGTGATCACGAACAGGGGGCCGTTTCACTAAACTTCTTACGACTAAAATGTTGTAAGCGCAAGTTTAGAATCGTCTGCAAATTTCAATTGATGGATTTACATTTATTGAGCATAGGCTGCATATGCAGCCTATGCTCAATAAATGTAAATCCAACAATTATTTACAAGAAGATAGTGTTAATGGGAAATTTACAGACTATCATAATTTTGCACATACGAACATTTTAGTCGTAGGAAGTTTAGTGAAACGGGCCCCTGATCTTGTCACCTGAGATAAATGACCAAGAAACTCATCAAAAATAAGATTACAGATGTTTTCTTGGTGTCCGGTTTAGAGAGTTTCCACTGTTTAATCATTATAGACAAAGACGGCAAGAAGAAACATACCCGACCCACGTTTTCCGGCCAGCAGATCTTCGCTCTGGAGAAAACATTTGAGCAGACGAAATACTTGGCGGGACCGGAAAGAGCGCGACTTGCGTACGCACTCGGGATGTCGGAGAGCCAGGTGAAGGTAAATATCAGTAGTTTCGTATTTTTGTTTCGAATCTGCAAATGTCAGTTTTAGTTTGGCGGTATTGGTTTCGTAACCGGTTATAGTTGTCGGAAATTATGTAGAATAAAACGTTATTCGGGTATTTACTTAGTAATTAGAAAACGCTAATCTATCCCCAAATGATACATTAGAACCAGTGTAAAACCAGTTTTTAAGCTATTCGGTTGATTTAAATGTTCATGTAAACTAGTTAAATAATGAATAATCGGCTTATTGTCAACATTTGCTGTTTATTTCATCAGCGAAACAAGTTTGGGTTTGTGATTTGGCCTAAATTTCTGACGTCTTTTATGGTGATTTCCGTCAGAGCTATTTTCTTCTTCTTCAAAATCTCCATCCAAATCAGCGGATGGAACAATGAAGAGTTTGCAGCGGCGCCCAGTCTAATCCATATTCCTGCCTATTTCCATTATTCCGTTTCGTCTTTTCATTTGATTCTTAAACAACTGCCAACCTTATGGACTGTGGCTCAATTCGCGGCTAATCATCCCCAATACATCAACTGTCGGTCGGGATACGGCCCATGTTTGCCTTTCTACTTTACCAGACAGGGCACATTAATCGCGACAGGGCGATGCCACAGATTCATGTAACCTTAGCCGTCAAAAAGAGACTTTACGCGGTTTACAACATTTTTATATAATGACCAATGTGTATGTTTTCGCTTTGGAACTACGCGTTGGAAGCGAATTCCGTTGTTGACATCAGTAAGACGACACCAGTAACGGAATGGCGAACAGTTTAGGTCCAGATCAGACTGCGCATGCGCGCAGTCTGATTTGGACCTAAGCTGGTCGCGAACACCGTTACGTCCTGTATCCAAGAAACGTAACCGTAGCCAGGCTTGTTTGGCTAGGACACGATCGAAAGTCTTTGTGCATGGCAGACCCTTAAAGGATTTGTCAATCAAGTCGAGCTAATAATGACGTCAACATGAAGCAACGTCTTTTAATTATCCGCGAAATGCTACATGCAAGAACATTATAACATGGCATAATCAATGTCCAGATGGGCGATCGATATAAAACGGCCAGTTAACAGAGTTATTATGATTAAGTCGTCTTCTAAGAAGGCAAGTTAAGTCGTCTGGTATGTTATGGCCATCGCTGTTGTTGTTTCGTGAGGGTCCGCCGCTATCTTATAGGCGCACCCTATCTCGAATACTTTGCGTAGTTTTAATAATAACCCTATTCCCCCTGCTATTAGGTAATCTTGGCGAGAGAAACGAGTAACGTGCGACTGTACGGCCCGTTTCACTAAGCTTCGTAAGACTAAAATGTTCGTAAGTGCAAATTTAGGATCGTCTGGAAATCTCAATTTATGAATTTACATTTATTGAGCATAGGCTGCAAATCCAATAATTGTTTATGTGAAATTTACATAATTTTACATAATTTTTGCTCTTACGAACATTTTAGTCGTACGAAGTTTAAGTAAATTATTTTAAATATAATATGATTATGAATTATAATATCAAGTATGTAGTGCATGTTTTGTGTATGTTGATTTAGTTCAGATATGATAAAGACAGTGCTCACTGGTTTTCGGAACCACCTTATAGATAAAACGTCTCGAATAATAACAACAAAATACAATCAACAAAACAACTACAACAACAAACATAAATGAGTGTTAAAACTTACAAGACATAGTCAAGCGATCCATGATAACCATCACGTGTAAAAATGCGAGTGTAAGCCTCGTATCTCGTATCATAAGAGTGTTCGTATCTATCAGGTAAATGTGTCACCGGCACTTGTTTCAATAATGACTTTCTTAACCCTTAGACCGCTACACACAACAATTGTCGTCTGTTGTCGCTTTTATATCTCGCCTTATTTCCCAATAAAAACATGGTTTGACAGCACTTCAGAATCATTTCCAATGGAAATGATTCTGAAGTGCTGTCAAAGCATGTTGTAAATTATTCTAAAGTGCTGTCAAACCATGTTCTTGATGATAAAAATGGAAAATAGAAAATAAACAGCTGACAACAAAAAGTTAAGATAGCGGTGTAAGGGTTAAATAATTCCAGCACAAAAGTATTTACACAATTCTCTAACATTTGATTGGCCCGTAGCAAGTCTGTCCAAATTTTATATCCCAGTAAACCCCCATCCGAACTACTTTCCGTAACCGTGAGGCGCAGTTAAAATAATTCTTAAGAAAACGGAAAATAAACACATTTTCTTGATGAATTTATTTCAAATGCTGGAATTATAAGGAATTAATGGTCTTTTTGTTGAATTTATCGGGATATAAACTTGGAAAAGTCGCGGGAATACTGGACGAGGCCTTCGACCTTCGTCCAGTATTCCCGCGACTTTTCCAAGTTTATATCCCGATAAATTCCACAAAAAGGCCATTCATTCCTATATTAATTTTGCCATGTTGCCACAATAAAAAAGGCAACATATGAAACAACAACAGACGACACTTTTCGGTTCCCATGTTTTAAAAAGCAAACTAAAAGATCCACACTGATAAGATGAATTGAATGTACCACATGTACAACTATATTTTTAATATTTTTTCTTGTTACTTGACCTTTAAAGGTACATGCCCACTCAGTAGGCACAACATGTTCTTTATAGGAATTAAATAAGTGTATAATTGTGTCACTATTCCACCAGTTCTAAACATTACAAGTGCCCGCTATACAGATATATACACAGAGAATAAATTAATAATGTCCGTTAACATTATAAGGAAACACGGTTATCGCCCCCCGATATCAGTGTGGAATTTTACGTCCGATGTATAATACTATCTCAGATGATGTCTGTGATATAAATAACAGTGTGTGCCTACTGAGTTGGCATGCGCCTTTAATGGTTTCTATTTGTTGCTCTTTTCTGGAATGTCTTTGACCTTTGACTTATCAAGGGTATTACACGGTTAGTCATTTACAATGCACACCGGTTAACCTTTGATCGTTGCACTTGAGGAGCTCAGTTCCAAATGACTCTTTGTCTCCGTCATATAGACGCTTGGAGACGTTTTGTACCCGCACACCTGGGAGCTCCACAATGAAACGTTACAAAACGGTTATGTCACGTATAATCTTCCTCGAGTGGGGACAAATTCTCCCCGTCTTGAAATACCGCTTAGATCAATTGATAAATTCCGTTACCATGGCAATGATGCCCAGGTATTGACGGGCTCGGTGATAGTTTGCTGATAGAACAGTTATGGGAGTTTTGTAGTTTCAGTATCAAGGGCTGTATCAAGGTGATTATGGATTGTGCGGGATGTACTTTGAGATTTTCATAACATACACCGCATCCGGGATTTAAAGTGACGTTGTCTCACTCGGATTGTGTCTCATATATCCTATATATATATGTATGTTTCGCTTTATGCACCATAACTGACATATATAAACTAATATATAGCACCATTTTATTTGATCACATTCCCGAAACATGCGTTATATTCAAGTACATGCTATCAGCAACTGTGATAAGCAGGGGAGATTATTTTGTTTGACATAATTTCCGCTACACATATACATGTACCAGTAAGGAAAATATAATGAAATTTCTTTATTTTTTCTTGTGAAATGATAATACTATACTGTGGGGTCAGCGTGTAAGTGCACACACGAACTAACACGACAGGTTGGTTCCAACCTGTCGTGTTCGTTCGTGTGTGCACTTACACGCTGACCCCACTGTACCACCTTTAGAAAGACATTCCCATTATAGACGCCAGTGTACTTAATTTAGAAAAACTACTTTAGTAACCATCGATTCCAAAACATGTTGATAATACTGAAATATTCGTATTGTATTTACCAATCAAATTGTGTCGCCTCGCAAAATACTCTCATCCCTTACTTATATACACCTCTCATATCGGAAACGGGAGGAATTCCTCGGCGTGCCTCGGAATTCCTACGCCTTTCCTAGCCTTGCCGGATAATTGAAGGACATCAGCCTGGAATTATCTATATATAGACCACCGCCTGCGCTAATCTTGCCGATATTTGTCGATTTCTTTGAACAGTGTGCTTGAAATCAAACAGTTTGATTGGCTCAGTCTGAGCTGTTGTACAGCTCAGGCACAGCAAATCAGGCTTCTTGATTGCAAGCACAATATTCAAGGATTTTAAAATAAAAGAATTTACCAAAATTTACAATAGTAGTTCAGACGGTGGTGTATGCCAGTTCGTTATTTAAACAAATTGATTGCGAGTTGAGATTGCCAATAGATGTTCAGAAACGTCGACATACAGTGGGGTCAGCGTGTAAGTGCACACACGAACGAACATGACAGGTTGGTTCCAACCTGTCGTGTTCGTTCGTGTGTGCACTTACACGCTGACCCCACTGTATTGTTACAAAGATTAACGTAGGCGGTTGTGTCCGGTGTCCATACGGTCGCACGTCGCCGACAAAATGGCCGCCATATCTCTGGTTTATCAACTTATTTAAGCCTAGATAATCCCATAACGTCCGCCATTCAATTTGAACTGCACACCTGGCTATCTATTCCATTACATGAGAAAATGAATATTATTATTATTATTATTATTATTATTATTATTATTATTATTATATTAATATCACATTAAATCAACACAAATGATATATTATGTTTATTGCATAAGCACATGATCATACATGATACCACATTTCTGACGAAGTCTGTCTACGAATTTAATACATAACTTAAGAATAAACACAAAATCATACATGAACCATTTCAACCCTAAGGAACTGGAATGGACTGTGATATGCTAATGTTCCGACCAGTCCAATGGTCACAAAATGATTTTCAGATTCATCCATTTATGAAAAGGGGTATTTGTTGTTCTCAAAAATATGAAAATTACTTTCAAACAGTGCAGATCCTGATGAGACGGCTCGTTACGAGCTGGCTCATCTGGATCTGCAATGTTTGGATAAACCGATATAGCGAACTTTCGGGTTCAAAGGGTTAATACATAACATAAGAATAAGCGCAACATCATACATTAAAGCTGTACGCGCTTTCTGTAGCGGCGTCATTTACATATTTATTACACTACTGTATTAACCCTTAGAGTGCGGGAACCGAAAATAGTCGTCTGCTGCTGTGTCATATTTTGTCTCTTCTCTCAGTAAAAACATGGTTTGTCAGCATTTTAAAATCATTTCCAATGGAAATGATTCTTAAGTGCTGTCAAACCATGTTTTTTTATGAGAAAAATGGAAAATAAAAAATAAACAGCAGACGACAAATTTTAATTCAGCATTGTAAGGGTTAAGATTTTAATTAACTACTGTGTTATTACACTATAAACGCATATTGTATGAAATAAAGTTGACTATTTGTTGTTTCATAGCAAACAGTCATTCCGTATTCAGTATGCCAGCCTGAGCAAGGCCTAGTCTGGCTACAAATTGATGCCAGCCTGAGCAAGGCCTAGTCTGGCTACAAATTGTCATAGTCCGTTATTTCCAATGCATTTGTACATTTTTTGACTTTAGTTAGGTAAGTGAAAATATGACCAGATCTTCAAAGATAGCGTTGCCTTTGATCTTTGCCTATCTTATCCGACAGGATTCACCATTCAGTATGATATTAGAGCCTTTCAAATTTCGAGTGACTTATTCGTAATAATCCTTTATTGAAGTATATAGTTACATCAATGATCGGATTTATGCGAATCTAGCGGATAAATATTATTATAGAGGGTTAGTATAAAACCCGAATCGGGGAACTGGGAGTAGATAACGATCCAAGAATGACTTATTATAATGCACGACTTATTACAATTGATAAACATCATTGGGGAGGGCTGTAACTAATGTTGATATATAGAGGATCTTACATGAGTGATGATTTAATATGATATTTATTAATCGAATTTACTGATTTCATAAGAAAGGAGGCTATGTAGAACCCCCTATTGTTCACCCTCCATTATTGTTACCCAGGTTACAATAGGGGATGGTAACTATCGGAGGACTGTATACTTATGTAGAACCCCTTATTGTTCACCCTCCCCTATTGTTACCCGTCATAAAAATCATGTTTTATAGACGACCAGAATGGTGATATCGGCATACAATGGTAATATCGGCATGTAAATGTTCTCGATATCGAACTCCAAACCTCTGATACAATATGTCGTCATCTGTTTTGGTCGGCAATTTTTGTTGTCGGACACTCACTGAATGGAAGAACTTACAGAGGGGTAACAATAGGGGAGGGTGAACAATAGGGGGTTCTACAAATTATACAGACCTCCGATAGTGTTACCCTGTTTTGAACAATAGGGGGTTCTACAAGGCTATTATTAATTAACCCTTTCCCTGATAGAGACGACTTTTCACGCCTCTGCAGAAGATGTCTTTTGAAAACATTGTGGGAAAAGGATAAATTGCTTGTAACAAGCAATTTCTCCTTTTCCCACAATGTTTTCTACTCTATCAGATAATTTAACCATCATTTGACCCAGCATTTGATTCTTTTATTCAGATATTTTGTATTTGGACGAGTCGAAATATCGCAAAACATGTAAAGGGTTAAATAACCATGCAAATGCAATGTTTGGAAGTCAACAGCTGGAATGCATGATGATGCGCTTATGCAATAAATACAATCTTAACTTTTGTGTTGATTTAATATGGTATTTATTAAACTCGTTTACTGATTTCATACGAAACGAGGCTATGCCGAGTTCCTTATGAAAATCCGTAAGCTCGTTCAATAAATATCATATTAACTCATCGCTCATGTCAGATATTCTATACGTGTACATCATTGTGGATGCTTCCGTGGCTGGAAGTCGATCAGCGTAGACCCTGATCAGACTGTGCAGTCGCACAGTCTGATCTGGGGCTACGCTGATCGCACAGGTCATAAGGTCGTCTTTTTCCAGCCATCGGTCAACGGGATTTAGGAATAATAACTCTCACTATCAGTTCTATAATGCTATTATATTGTATACATTTAATTTAATACCTAAATCCAAATATAGCGTCATTTTACAGATAAATAAATGATATATTTGGAGCATGGACACACACTGTACAAAAGGATATAATTCCAGCACAAACATATTTACACAATTCCCTAACATTTGATTGGTCCGTAGCAAGTCTCTGTCCAAAATTTATATCCCAGTAAACTCCCATGCCGAATTACTTTCCGTAACCGTCAGGCGCAGTTAAAATAATTCTTAAGAAAACGAAAAATAAATTCATTTTCTTGATGAATTTATTTAAAATGCTGGAATTATAAGGAATGAATGGCCTTTTTGTGGAATTTATCGGGGATATAAACTTGGAAAAGTCGCGGGAATACTGGACGAGGCCTTCCGGCCTTCGTCCAGTATTCCCGCGACTTTTTCAAGTTTATATCCCGATAAATTCCACAAAAAGGCCATTCATTCCTATAATGAATATTCAGATTCAGCGCGCGGTATACATTGATGCACAATGCACGTGTGTTTCTGTTGGTTTTGTTTCTTATACATCCTATGTATTAACCCTATCAACACCATATGCCTGTATAGTGGTATTGGCAAACAGTGTAGATCCAGATGAGCCGGCTCGTGAAGAGCCGTCTCATCAGGATCTACACTTTTTGCAAAGTAATTTTCAAAAAAACACCCCCTTATCATAAATGGACTAGTCTGACAATAATTTTATGATGAGTAGATTCGTTGTAAAATTAAAATGGCAAAATCCATTCCAGTTACTTAGGGATGAAAGGGTTAAACTAATACTTGATTCACACAGTAAATTGACAGCAGGTATTGTTTTCATATAAGTACATACTTTATTCCATAGATAGTGTTTCCATGGTAACGCTACATTTCTCACAGCACTTGATGAACACAATGCCATATTCGTTGCAAACATACGAGTGCCCTAAAGCCAGGGGCAGTTTCACTGAATTTCGTACGACTGAAATGTTCGCAAGTTGTAAATTTAGGATAGTGCATATGCAGCCTATGTTCAATACCATGTACATCCAATACTGTTTTACAAGATAACATTGTTAATGTGAAATTTCACAGTTGTGTGACTGACGAACATTTAGTCGTACGAAGTTTAGTGAAACGGCCCCAAGAGCTTCGTAAGTGGAAAATTGAAATCCACAATTTGTTCTGACAGCCGATGTTGGAAATAGTTCGTACATGTGCTACATTCAATGACGTGAACACGTAGATACGAAATGGTAGCATTAGAGAAACACGTTCAATGTGGGAAGCAAATTCATAGAAACACAAACATTTTCGTCGTACGAAGTTTAGTGAACCCCCCCCCCCACCCCCCTCCCCCAGGTCTGTAATATGTATCTGTGTCTATGTATTGCATAGTGTGCATCCAGGGGCCCGTTTCACGAAACTTCGTACGACTAAAATGTTCGTAAGTGCAAATTTAGGATCGTGTGGCAATTTCAATTGACGGATTTACATTTATTGAGCTTAGGCTGCATAAGCAGCCTATGCTCAATAAACTTAAATCCAATATCTTTTACAAGAAAACATTGCTAATGTGAAATTTACGGTCAATCATACTTTTGCACTTACGAACATTTTAGTCGTACGAAGTTCAGTGAAACGGCCCCAATAATATGTAATATGTCTCTGTGTCTATGTATTGCATAGTGTGCATCCTGGTGTTTTGACTGGTATGTAAACAAATCAATTCGTGTTAATCAAAAGAAACCGCTATGCAGTTGTAACTTTGCGAAATAAAGTCTAACAATGATTGATGTCCTAATATTGTAAAACATGAATCCAGTTGTTTGCTCGTCCCCCTTGAGAATATTCTGTCTGACGCGTAGGGATTTGTCCGCACTTGATTGAATTAATATAATTATGCAAGCTTTGCTATACGATCGGCCATGTTACAGACAACATTGTTCGAAACGGAAACTTTATGTAATTTTATCTCATTTTGGCTTCCCTAGCTTTCGTTTCAAATCTTTGCAATTGTTTTCTATTTATGTTCACATATGCAGGGATTCAGCTGGGGAAAATAAAAAAATCGCCACTTCAAAAGAAATAAAACAATTGGCGATAAAAAATTACAATTTTCGGATTTTTTTTTCGAAAATTGTAATTTTTTATCGCCAATTGTTTATTTTTATCGCCAATTGCGAAAGTGGCGATCGCCAGCGGAATCCCTGCATATGTACATAAATGTAAATAAACTGGTACTTAAACTAGCATTTTCTATCGGATTTGTAACATCTGAGGACATTCCATTAACGGAATCTGTTCAAATATTTGAATCACGGTAAAAGTTTCAAAACATTGTCTTGACCCTGTGCAAACATTCAACAGCCTCACTTCCGTATGTAATATGTCGATAGTGTTTGAGAAGACCCGCACATGTGTCTGTCTATATAATCTCTTCATACGAAGGTCAGTGTTAGCGCGTTACACACGTTGTCAACAATGATTTCTTGAAATTTCAGGTGTGGTTTCAAAACAGACGAACAAAATGGCGGAAGAAGCATGCGGCAGAAATGGCGACCGCCAAGAAGAAGCAGGAGTTTGCCGAAGATATGGACGCCACCTCGGAACCCGAAGACGACATCTCCGACAGTTGAGTTTCCGGTATTCTCCGCCGGAAGCGGATATATCCGAGTTCAGACTCCAATGTGTCTGTGATTAACGAGACTTTCGTGACGTCAGCCGCAGCTCGAGTGCTAACTATGTAGAATACGTTATATCGGCAATGCTCGTTAATTTCCGGGGGAAAATTCGAAGATGTTCGTCAGCCTAGTCTTTTCTCCAGAAATTTACGAACATTGCCGATTATTTCCGAACATAAATTTGTTCAATTGTAGAACGACGAACAATGGCGAATATTACAGAACAATTGAAATAGTTCATGCTAATATTTAGCAGGATTAATGCCACGTAAATTCGAATATGTATGTCTTGTGAAAGTCTCCCGAGACTTGTATCAATGGGAAATAACACGGGGAAGACTGATTAATGATTGATGTATGTCTACATAATAAATATATGAACTTACAGGGTAAACAACTACAGGTATATGTATATTATGTAAATATTGCTATTGAATACGTGTTTACGATGTGAATGCGGCGAACACAGGTTGATTACGGGCATAAACCGAAGAGCTGAACACCCAAGAAATACTACACATCCGGCCGCGTTAATCTTACTCAGGTGTCAACGTTTCTGAACATCTATTGACAATCGAAACTAGCATTTTGATTGACTGAGCCTGAGCTGTAGGACCGCTCAGTCTCAGCAAATCAAGCTGCCCGATTGCAAGCGCAATATTAAAGAATTTTGAAATGAAAAACATGACAAATATTGGCAAGATTAGCTCAGGCGGTGGTGTATATAGACTATTAGCATACGAGCCATGGAATTCTTGCTTGACATTTGTTTGCCAAATGATCGGACGCGCTTTTTCTAAAGCCTGAATCTCAGACCTTTTTGGGAACAAAAGTCAAAGAAAATCTTCTGGGCTCTTAGACTATTGCTGGATATTAAGATTGTTGACTTTCTCATGAATATAAATGTTCATCTTCAATCATAGTACGTGTAGTTATATGTTCATTTCTGTATACATTGGTGGGAATTGTCCTGATTTATGTTCAAATCGGGATTTGAGGTTCCTGGGGCCCGATTCACTAAAACTTCGTACGGCTAAAATGTTTGTAAGTGCAGATTTAGAACAGTCTGTAAATTTCAATTGATGGATTTACATTTTTTGAGCATAGGCTGCATACGCAGCCTATGCTCAATAAATGTAAATCCAATAATTGTTTACAAGAATACACTGTTAATGTGAAATTTACAGACTATCATAATGTTTCACTTACGAAAATTGTAGTCGTACGAAGTTTAGTGAAACGGCCCCTGGTAATTTGCAGAGCAACGCCAACGTTTCAACATGGGAAGCAGACATTTGCCCATTTGTGGGTGCAACAATATGTTTGTTTAGCCATTTTCAGGATTTGGCATTTGGAACTGTTCCCACACATGTGTATATCGGTATAGAGGGTAAAATCTCCAAATCGGACACCCTGTTATTAAGGTCACATGATCACTCGAAGACATGTTCTTTTTGTGATTTGCAATGATGAACATGCATCATCATTTGTGGCCGTGACTGGAGAAATGGGGCGTATGGGAGTTATGACCCGTGCTGCTCCTGATCGAATAGCACACTCATGTAGCCTGATAATGAGCTATATTGGTTGTTAGAAGAATTACGGGTGTTTCATTGATGGAATGACGAACAGTGCATGTCCTGATCAGACTGTGCGGATGCACAGGCTGATCTGGATCTGCACTGGTCGCAAAACCCATAAGCCCCAATTTCCCCCGTCACAAGAGTTGAAAATCGTATGCCATTTAATATTGTATAGCTCTAGTCACAAACTGTATACGGCCGTATGGCGTTTGCAGACATTGCAGATCCTGATAACAATGCACTGTCACACTCACAGTGTGATCTATCCGGTTTGATGACAAAGAAAAAGCTTCGTTAATGAATAAATTGCGAACAGCGTAGATCCTGATTAGACTGGCGGATGCGCAGGCTGGTCAGGGCCTATGCTGGTCACACACGTCATAAGGTACTTTTTATCATCTGACAGCTCAGCTGTGAACATCTAATCACGATGGTCAACATTGTACTAGCAACACGGGTGTTTGAGTTTCTGTATCGGGTTGCATAGGGGTAACTTGTACACTTTCATAGTGTGGTAAAACAACCACTGGCAACGAACACAGCTATCAAGGCTTACCATATGTAACATATATTAGAAACATAAACATTCGTGGATTTAGAATCGGGTTGCATAAGGGTAACTTGTACATTTTCATAATGTGGTAAAACAACCACTGGCAACGAATACCGCTATCAAGGCTTAACCTATGTAATATATATTAGAAACATAAATATTTTGTAGTATTCGTGGTTTTAGTATCGGGTTGCATACGGGTAACTTGTACACTTTTATATTGTGGTAAAGCAATCACTGGCAACGAATACCGTAATCCTGGCTTACCATATGCAACTGATATTAGAAACTAGAATATTCGTGTTTCTGGTATCGGGTTGCACAGGGGTAACTTATATTGTGATTAAAACAAACACTAGCATCGAATCCCGTTGTCCTGGCTTATCATATCTAACATATATTAGAAACACGAACATTTGTGTTTTAGTATCGGGATGCATAGGGGTAACTCGAACAGTTTTATATTGTGATAAAACAACCGCTGGCAACGAATGCTGCTTTTCTGGCTTATCATATGTAACATATATTAGAAACACGAATATTTGTGTTTTTAGTATCGGGTTGCATAGAGTTAACGAATCCATACTATTATTGAATTTGTAACAATCCCTGGCAACAGCAACCAGTAACCAGGTTTACTCACGGTATCTTTATACTGGAAACACGAATTTCATGTTTCCAGTGTCAGACTGCATATAGCAAGTGGTAAACAGCGGCAAATTAGCTTAGAAGATCGAACACGTTTTCCATGAATACAATACTGCCTGCGTTAAACTTGCCCAGATGTCAACGTTTCTGACCATCTATTGGCAATTTCAACTCACAATCAAGCAGTTTGATTGGCTGAGACTGAGCTGTAGTACAGCTCAGTCTCGGTCAATCAAGCTGCTTGATTACAAGCACAATATTCAAGTATTTTGAAAACAAAAACGTGATAAATATTGGCAAGATTAGCGCAGACGGTCGTGTATTATGCATTCACCATTGTTGTTCATGCAAATATGATATTATGTATGAAGCTCACGTTTTTCACGTTATGCTAAGTACAAAGACGCATCTGTCAACCATTTATATTTAATTTTGTCTTCTGCTGATTATGTTCTGCACTTCTAAAACATGATAGAAACATGATTTGACAGCGATTCTGATATGCTGCCAAAACATTGTTTTTATTGAGAAAATTGGAAAATAACATATAACCAGCAGACAACAATTTCTGTATTTTCAGCATTGTTAGGACTAAGGTCTGATTTGTTGTTTAATATCAGACATAGTACATGGTACGTAAAACCACAATCAATCAAATTTGAAAACAAACAATGAAATCAATAAAAATCCCCGAAATCGTAAGTTTAATATATCTCTCTTTTGATGAAGGAAGAAAAATCAAATTTCGTCGGTCAAACCTATAGCAGCATGCCTTCGATATAAACTTTGAATTGATTGGTCGCTTGTTGTTGACGTCATCTGCTTGAAACAGGAAATGCGATAGTAGTGTTGTATTAGACTGTCCAATATTCTGCTGTACATATTATGTAATATACAAGTTGGACAACATACTATATAATAAACTGCCATATTACATGTTACACCTGTCTTACTGTGTTTGTTACCCACCACCGTTACGTCATAGTTGTATGCAAATATGAGACACGCCATGTGATATTGTACCTTCGAACATCTGCGTAAGTTTATGAAATATGATTACAAAAATGACGATATTTTTCATAAATAAAGTACACCAGGGGCCCGTTTCACTAAACTTCTTACAACTAAAATGTTCGTAAGTGAAAAATTATGATAGTCTGTAAATGTCACATTATTAATGTTTTCTTGTAAACAATTATTGGATTTACATTTATTGAGCATAGGCTGCATATGCAGCCTATGCTCAATAAATGTAAATCCATCAATTGAAATTTACAGACGATCCTAAATGTACACTTACAAACATTTTAGTGGTACGACGTTTAATGAAACGCACCCCAGATGGCCGCAGCCCGCATGTCGAGCCCGCCGAGGCATTTGATGGTCTCAGAATGTATTTATTTGAAGTTTGAATTAAGGGTTGTGGAGATAATGTAAAAATATGTAAAAGGTATGTAAAAGCTTGATATTGGGCATGTGGACCGCATGTGTGGGCTATAGAATGAAAATATGGATGCTAATAAAGAATTATTTAAAGTTTGAAGTAAATCGGAGTAACAATTGTGGAGATATAATGTATGTAATATAATATAATAGATTATATAATAACGCAAACTTCTAAGTCATTTGGCCTTGACCACAGGCACAGGGGCCGTATGAGTGGGACACAGAATGAATATTATGGATGATGCCCAATAAGCATACGAAGTTTCAAGCAAATCTGACTTACGGTTACAGAGATAGTTGGTATGTGAAAACTTGAACGCAAGTTTTGACAGAAGAAACTTTAACGCAAACTTCTAAGTCATTTGACCTTGGGCACAGGGGCCGCATGAGTGGGATAGAGCATGAATATATGGATGATGACTAATAAGCATATGAAGTTTCATGTCCGCAGGTACAAAGTCACATGGCGTGTCTCATAGGTAACTGTATCCACACATTCTGATTAGGATCTGCGCTGTTCGCCATTCCATCGATTAAACACCCATCATGCTTCTAACAAGCAATATATAATGTTAGCAGGTTACATGAGTGTGCTATATTATCAGGAGCTACAATGATCACAAATCTCATAAGACCCATTTTTCCAAATGTCCCTACCAAATATGCATTCGCCACGAGGTTACGCATAAGGCGATGCGACGTGTTATTGCCAACGAGATATGAAGTGCTGGCACCCATAAACGAACACCCGACTGGATACACATGTCAATGCCGCCCATTCCCGGACAGCGACGGGCAAACCCCACTCGGGAACCCTCGTCCCGTTCCGTAAATCGAGTCCTCCACTCTGAAACCCTCGACCCATTCCGGAAATCGATTCCAAGATTCGGGAACCATCGACCCGGTCCTTAAACCTAGTCCTCCACTCAGGAACAGTCGGCCCATTCCGTAAATCGAGTCATCGTCGCCTGTTTTCTATACAGTGTACTGGGCGGCCCGATGCGTGGCCATGTCTAAATTATTATCCGGTTCGAAAGCCGGAACGACGGATATGTGACCAGAATAGGGGTAAACACGTGTGAATCGAAATGGGTCAGTGGATTATTGGGGATAAATCCCTCGAGTTAGCCCCATACTTCCATTGACCCCTTCAGTTAGTAGTGTTCAACGAATTCCATGGACCGCTGTGCAAGTTAATTAAATACGGGTCGTGGTATATTCTATATGTATATAAATATCATTTATATATTAAAATATCGTAAAATAAGATCAAAAGTGCCTTCCCCTTTCACTTCGATGAAAAATATTCATCTTTAAACATCAAAGATGCCTTATAATATGATATTATTTTTCGCTCTCGCCCCAACAGCCCATTTGATGATGAAAACACACACTATTTCTCACGGAAACATGGACGTTTTGGCTATATGTCTCATCACCAAAAGTATATGTTGTTACCATTCTCGTCGAAATGCTTCGAATGAGTGAAAATGCGAGAAATACAGAAATTGAGAAATAATAATTGGTATTTTCTTATTCCTGTGAAAGAATTAATAAAATAGATATGTCTACGGCAAATTCATCGAATCACATTACCATAGCAACAACACTGGACATACTCGCACAGTAGCGTTTGCGTTCGTGTTCCCATTGGAAACCAGTAGTGAAAGTGGGCCGGCCAAACATGGTCCAAGCGCGGTCCAAACATGATCCAAACATGGTCAAAATGTGGTCGAAACATGGTCGAAACGTGGTCAAACGTGGTCCAGTCCAAACGTGTCCAAAACGTGTTCAAAACGTGGTCAAAACATGATCAAAACGAGGTCCATACGTGGTCAAAACGTGGTCCAAACGTGGTCAAAACGTGGTCGTAACGTGGATCAAACGTAGTCCAAACGTGTTCCAAACGTGGGCCAATCGTGATTCAAACGCGCGTTTTCTGTATTCCCATTAGCCAATCGAATCCCTGTATTCACATCTAAAAGCGGATTTTCCAGCTTTTATTTTGAGTTCAAGCCGTTTTCCGATTTGTGATTAAATCCAATAAAAATGCCGTTTTCGTGAAAGGTAGCATTTCCTCTATAACCAATACGCATGTGCATGGAGACAAAAACGAAAAACGGGCTTTCCAGAATCTCTGCAAATTCGCAATGATACAACACGGACAAACGTTTCCAACAAAATATCACCGTTTTTGTATTACTGAGCATGCGCAGTGAAGATAAAACGGAGAAACGCACAGAAAACACACACAAAAAAACTGGATTTCTGGCAAACTTAAGCCAAACGTGGGTCAAACCAAAAACGTCATGTGAAAACTGAGAATGAAAACTCAAAAACTACTGTAGTGCGTCTCCCGTGACCATAGATCATCATTTGCAAGCGTCTTAGTGAGATTGATTTCTCCGGACATATTTACGCGGCACCGGTCACTCGGATGTCCGAATCGCAAATAAAGTGTTGACCTCGACAACAAGAGACAAATGCCGACATGATTTACCGGCGCCATTATTATACGTCATTCATGAATAGCGATGATGCATTTCGCTTTATTGGTCGTTTGTCCTAGAAGGCAGTCAGTCAGTTCCCACAGGGCGTTTTTTCGTTGTAACTCCAGTCTACAAATCGAATAACCGACTATCAATAAAACCACCAGGAACCCGTTTCACTAAACTTCGTACGTCTAAAAAGTCTAGTGACCCATAACATAAGAGAAGTAACTGATATATGGGAACCATCTTCGACATCATTCGGAATCATTGCAAGTATTTATTAGAAAATATGTTTTTAATTATTTTACACCAATATATCAAGCTTAGAACTCAATTAAGAAATGCCTGTTTATCTTAGTAGCTGCCATATTTTGTAAATTATTTTGCTAACCGGAAGTGGACATGTCAAGTGCAATACGCATGCGTATTCGGGCATTTCGGTTACCCTGTAACTCTGTAATATAGTTCTGTATTATTGTTGACGTTGTACATGCGTTGTATTTGCGACAGTATTACACTTCGTTAATCGGAACATATTGTACAGTGGGGTCAGCGTGTAAGTGCACACACGAACTAACACGACAGGCTGTCGTTGGTTCCAACCTGTCGTGTTCGTTCGTGTGTGCACTTACACGCTGACCCCACTGTATACTAGTTTACACTATTTACTGGTGAAGTATTATGAAAGCTGATTGGGGGACTTGTCCAAGTTTGCTGGCCGAATTTAAATTTATGCTAAAAATCTCCTCAACCCTGCAAAGGGTTGTGGAAGATTTTAACATAAATTTAACTTCGTTTTTTCAAGGTCTTCTTTGTTATTACGGGATGCGTACGTAAGTTTTGGTCAACTGGATGGACGCTTAACAGAGAAAAGATATGGTATGGCCTACTACGGTTCATAATGTATTCACATGTGTAGGATGTGCACGTGACGGACGTACAATAATAATAACCATTAAATCTAAATTTAAACCATGCCCTTCAACACACAGGGTAATATCCAACCGACTGGAAAATCGGAGGCGAGCACGTCACAACTTTGTAATAACTCTATACAGGCGTCTTCCCAGAGTTCATTGACGTCAAAGGTCAAGTGATTTTATTGGACACATGCAAAGTAATCGGATTTCGCGTTTACTTCCCGTTCTATGTGAAACTGAACCAATTGTCAATCTAATCGTTTGAAATAATTCGAATTAATGAGATTTTAATGTGAACATTTGAATGGTTTGCTGGGACGCAATAGTAATTAAGTGTCTTATTAATACGTTGAGTCGATCTGGCTTGTTCAGATTATGGCAGAAAAACTGGGAGATGGTGGTGGATGCTTTTGAAATATCCAGACAATGAACTGTTTAACACTTTCAACATCACGGGCCTGTATATATTGGCATTGGCAAACAGTGTAGATCCAGATGAGCCGGCTCGTGACGAGCCGTCTCATCAGGATCTGCACATTTTGCAAGTAATTTTCATATTTTTGAGAACAACGCCCCCTTTTCAGAAATGACTAGTCTGAAAATCATTTTGTGACGATTGGTTTGGTTGCAAAATTAACATATCAAAGTCCATTCCAGTTACTTAGGCGTGAAAGGGTTAATAACACGTACATAGGTTAATAACACGTACATAGGTTAATAACACGTACATAGGTTAATCTGGTGTTTATCCGCTCGCCTACCACTTCATGCAGAATTACTCGCTATAGAGAGAAATTAACATTGAAGGTACATGCCCACTCAGTAGGCACAAATGTTCTTTATAGGAATTAAATAAGTGTATAATTGTGTCACTATTCCACCAGTTCTAAATATTGCAAGTGCCCGCTATACAGATATAATCATTTAGTAATATTTATTTTACTGATAATGACGCGCGGTGGTATCAGGCTATTTTCATATGCAAATGAGGCATTATCTTTTTTTAATTATTTATACTAATTAAATGCCTCACCTGAAAAAAAAATATTTTCGACAGATTATAAAGTATGATCATTGCACATCAAAATATAAGTACAGATAATAAATAGTAATGCCCGTTAACATTTTAAGGAAACACGGTTATCGCCCTTGATGTCAGTGTGGAAATTACGTCTGATATAAAATGTACAATAATGCCAATCAATACGTGGTTTAATGGTGAATGAATGTTTATTTTGCCAGAAAATGTATCAGATGATGTCTCTGATCTAAAGAACAGTTTGTGCCTACTGAGTGGGCACAATTAAAGCGATTGTGTCTTGGATGGTACCTCCGACGATGAATTTCACAAACAAAAACAGCTTAAAGTGCGGTCAGCGTGTAAGTGCACACACGAACGAACATGACAGGTTGGAACCAACCTGCCGTTTTCGTTCGTGTGTGCACTTACACGCTGACCCCACTGTAGATATATCAATGACTATTACATGTATAGGAATACAGTCGTAATGGTTATAAACATGGGTTTGTCAGACAATTATCACATGTGCATGTCCGCTTTCGATGTCTTAACAACAAGTCGGGCACAATGTAAATGCTTTGATTTAACGACGGCACTGGCTCGGCGACCTTGCCACTACTACTGGGTCAGTTTGTTTATAGTGGCCACCAGTCCCAAGACTATACGGGACCGACTATTTAAGTCCCCATCCGCTAGGACTCGGCTAGCACGAAGTTGTCTTGCCCAAGGACACGCCGAATCTGCCATTCGCAGCGGTCGAGGTGGGAATCGATCCGCAGTCCGACTCTCTACCTACTGATCTAATCCAGCCACCTAGCAAGTCGGGCATATTCTATGCCAAATTTAACCTCACTATACCTGAAACAAAAACGCTAATAGTGGCGCTAATTGTGCCAATATTTTCTTTTTAAAAAGCTTGAACATTGTGCTTGAGATCAAACAACTTGATTGACTGTAGCACAGCTCAGGCTCAGTCAATACAACTGTTTTATTGCGAGTTGAGATTACCAATTTATGTTCAGAAACGTTCACATCTGGGCAAGATTAACGCAGGCGCTTGTGTCTCACTCATATTGTATCTCCGAAGATGCATTTCACAAAAACAGTTGAGATAGATCAATGGATATTTCGTATGAATACAGTCGCAACTTGTCCATTGTCATGAACATGGGTTTGTCGGTCAATTATCACGTTTGCAAGTCATCTTTCGATGTCATATCAGCAAGTCGATGAAATCCCATGATAAATGCAACTTGGACGTAACAACGCCACCTATCAGAAAATACCAACTATTAGTGACATAATTCCTTTCACCGATTCATAGTTACCATTGACTACCATGTATCTGAATATAGGTAAGAAGTCGAACGAGTGTAGATGATGAGCAAGAATATACACTATATAATATACTACCGTTTGCGCTAATCTTGCCAATATTGTCAATTTCTTCATTTAGAAAAATACTTGAATGTTGTTTTTGAAATCAAGCTGCTTGATCGTCTGAGCCTGAGCTGTGCTACAGCTCAGGCTCAGTCAATCAAACTTCTTGATTGCCAGTTGAGACTGGCAAACTATGTTAAGCAAGGTTGACGTATTGGCAAGTTTAACCCTTCCTACGCTGTTGACGGAAATTGCCGTCTGCTGTTTTTCATTTTTGCTTTAATTCTTAACAAAAAACTGGTTTTGACAGCACATGAGAATCATCTCCAGTCCATGTGCTGTCAAAACCAAGTTTCTGTCGAGAAATATTGAAAATAAAACATTTCCAACAGACGACAACATTTAATTCAGCGTAGTAAAGATTAACGCAGGCGGATGTATACTACATGTATGTCCGGGAATATAACTGCAATTTTGAACTACAGTGAAAGCTCTCTAAACCGGACACCCTGGGGACCTCCCAGGGTGTCCGGTTTAGAGAGGTTTCACTGTAAATGAGGCATATGACCATTCTGTGACATACTTATGTCTTGTTCAACCATGTACATGCATTATTATCGGAGATGCGTTACAAATAAACCTCTCAACAAGAGATCACATACATGCCCCTGGTGCCCGGTTTAGAGAGGTTCGACTCTATATGGTTTGAACTTATGTAGCCTATTTCACCAACATTGCAAAGTATACTTATCTAGCAAAGTATACTTCGAGGGAGAAATTTTCAATTTAAGGATAAATTTATTAATTTTTATTACACTGAATTTATTACATTATCACAGCCAAAATGGCTGTGATAATGTAATAAATTCAGTATAATAATTGTGCATACTTTTAATCATCACATATATGCAGTCGTTGGTTCTGTATGAAATAATGCATTTCCGGAAAAATAAATGATTACTCCCTCAAAGTATACTTTGCTAGAAAAGTATACTTTGCAATGTTGGTGAAATCGGCTACAGGTTTTAGGTTTTATTTGCACAGCCACTTATCCTATTGAGAACAATATAAATGAATAGCATGAACTAAAAAGAAGGCTTATTCTTATTTTTTGATAAAATACTTAATATTAGCCTATGGAATAAAATATATTTGTTTGCATTGTGAATCTAGCCGAACAAATTTGGCAGGTTTCGTGAAACAGACAGTACTTATGAAGTGAGTGAAATTGCAGAAATTGCGATATCTTCTGGCTACAGTTTAGGGTCTTATTGTAAATGAAGTTTGTATTTATTTAGTTCACAATATATAATTTGTATGCACTTCCACGTGATTAAAATTGTAACCAATGTTTACGCGCAACTGTTGCCCGCATTGAACCGTCATAAAATATAAGTTATTTAGTAGTAATTTAAAATTAATATCTCCAGAATAACGACAGAGTTTTTAGAAGAAAAAATACCATTTACCCATTACATTTCAAGTAACCATATCTAGAGTGAATAAAATGTATGATGATTCAGAATGAGTTTAGTGTTGCATTCAAAATTTCGGAATACTATTTCTAAAATGTACTAGATTCTGATAACGTCTATTTTGAATAAGTTCATTTTTCAAACTTTTAGTTTTATTCATTTGGACTTACTTATTGAAAATCAGTGTATAACGAAACAGATTAATTTGAACACATGAATGCTTATTTCGGCGCCATGTTCAGTGGCGTTCTACTGTACTCGATATCCGGGTTAATAACGAACGCTGACTTATAATAAAGAGAATATTAAAATAAATCGCTATCATTCTCTTCATAAACGCAGTATGATTCAGTCAAAATGCCTTCTCCGCTAACCTTTAGTTGATGTCGTACTTAGAGCCGACTCCATTAGACCGATTGTGGACGATTAATCACTCGCCTGTCATCGTAAACGGCGACAGTTGGCGGAGATTTTCGCGGGCAATATTCATCCGCAAGATGGCGGCAAATAAAAGAACAATTGATTTTAAGGGCCCGAGTTCTTTTTAAACAATTTTGCATGGGCAATCTTGGTTTCTGGGAGCCGGATTCGACACTCGCTAAGACCGAATGACACCCGGGGTAATTAATGGAGGTTTAATGTCGTTAAACCGTGAACATTTTATTTGATTCTCTCACGAGTCCATCTTTAAATATTCCCCCTCATGTCCACTGGGCTTTAGATCGTGGAAACAATTAATTTGGGACAGCACTAACACGGAAAATGTACCTTAGTGTATTTGTAATTTGCAGTTGGGAAATTATTTTACAAATACAAATGTATAATAATTATAGTTGTTTTCAAAATATGAGGCACGCCATGGGAGTTTGTACCTTCGGATATCTTCGGACATCTACGTAATTTCATGAAATACGTATACACAATTTACAATATGTTCCGTAAATGGCGTCAAAATTTGACACAATTTTCAGAGTACATGCGGAATCAGATTCCGCAATTACTCTGAAAATATTGTCAACTTTTGAGCTTATTTATGAAAATCATTGTAAATTTTGTAAACGTATTTCATGAAATTACGACAGACCGAATAGCGGAAAATAAGTGAACACATGGGAACGTAATTACCTTTTATACAATATATCATATATTATATAGTAAATATATGGTTAGTGCAGTCGAATATAAAATATATTCCGTTGAACCTTATACAGATTTATTGGGGCGAGCTTTAGCGACGGCACTAATCATTATACATATATTTATTTTATACCTCATACTGCGTACGTGACGTCATGTTTTGACCGCATTCCCTTGCTATACGTCACAAATCGAATTCACAGCAAAATGGCGGCGTCCGCGCTAGGTAGATTCGGTAGTGTATATGATTAAATCTCCGATTTATTTACGATCAGCTTTAATATTGGCTCGATTCAGAATATCAAGTTGTAATAAAACGAAATGCAGTCATGATGTACATGTCCGTGTCGTTGGTTACGTCGCATATACTGTAAAATTGGACAAAATTCAGCTGAATCGACAGCGATTTAGATTTTTTAAAATCCACCGCCATCTTGAATATGCTGTTGAGACTGTATTAGGTGACTTCAGATATAAACCACATTTATTCAACCCCATTTATAATGCTACATAGAGCAATTGTTGCGGTATAAATGTATATAATATCACTTTACAAGTTAGAGATGGCACCGAAATACAGTAGGTGGACAGAAGTATTTTCCCAAAAGTTTAAATCCCATAGACTTACATGTATTTCCATCTTTACTCTCAAATATGTAGCTCAGTACTACATAGTTTACCAATTTGAATGAAATGTAAAATGTTTGAAAGAAAATAGATTTATGTAGAATATGAATGTTTTGGTTATTGATTATCAAAAGCAGTTCGATAGATACATGTTTTTAAAAATGGCTGAATTATTTGGCGTCACTTTTTGAGCGACGTCACCATTGACGTCAATGGAAAAACATTTCCAAAAAATGTCCATTGTTTAACTGCATGCATCTTGTAGACTATTTTGAATATTGAATACACATATGCATCAAATTCTGCACAAATCTATTGGCTACTCAATGCATTTTATTTCATTAAAATCTTTAATGTATATTTAAAGTAACATTCTAACAAGCACAGTTACAAATACATGTAAGTCTATGGGATTTCAATGGGTGGGAAATTACTTTTGTCCACCTACTGTACACATCAAATATATCAGTAGACACATTTGTGACATTAGGGTCTCTATAATCTTGAGCTACCGTGGGATTCGAATTACCTTTGGATAAAGGTCAAGGCAACCATGGATGACGTTAGGATTCGATTGACCTTGTGATCTGGGCAACGCTGCATGACTAGTGACCTTGGGAAGATGTAACCGGGAATGACGTTGGGATTCGAGTGACCGTCGGATAAAGGTCAAGGCAACCCTGGATGACCTTAGCAGTTGAACGGCCTTGGGATTTAGGTAACCTTGGGTGACTTTGGGATCCTAGTGACCTTGGGATCGATGTAACCTTTTGGGTGACTTTGGGCTTCGTGTGACATTGGTATCTAGGCAACGTTTGATGAGACTGGCATGTGGGTTATCCGATATCATAGCAAATGCGAAATTCTATTCGTATCTGCTATTAACATTTCGTCAACTTTCAACGCCATTTATGGAAAATACCGGAAGTTGTGTAAACATTTTTTTATGAAATATCGCACATCTTCTTAGGTACAAATCACGTGAATTGTCTCATAATGCAATACCGCCTGCGCTAATCTTGCCAAAAGTTGTCTCAAAATACTTTATTATTGTGCTTAATATCAAGCTGATTGATTGCCAGTTGGTATTTCCAATAGATGTTCAGTCACGTTGCTAATACAAGGTGCATGATCACGTGGTTACAACAAAAACAACGTCGCCCACTCCAAAGTAAGTATTATTCGACATTTTCCTTAATATGCAACGGATTTTGATGAAATATGGCGCAACAAACGCGTCTTCATGAGCTGCATTTGGTGGTCCAGGGAGTTTGGCACAGACTTGTGGAGACACGGAAATCGATTCTTCGCAAAAACGAAAGAAGTTTGGGCGAAAATACAGAGACCACCAAATGCAGCTTAACAAGACGCGTTTGATGCGCCATATTTCATCAAAATCCGTTACGTAATAAGGACAATATAAAATAATATGTACTTTCAATCGGATGGATTCTGGAAGTTTCAGTACTTGTTGTTGTTGTTAGTACACCTTGTAATATGGGCAAGATTAACGCAGGCGGTTATTTATGGTCTTATCCGCACTATTTTTCTACGGTTTTCGTCCGTGTTTTATTGGTGGTACTTCGCCCCGGGGATCTCACGCTGAATGCAAATTGATTTCATGTAGGTGGCTTGTAATAACATTGAATCCAATATATTTCATTTTTTGTCGATTTTATAACGCAATTTTATATCACTGAGTAAAAAGGCACCTTACTACACTTATGGCCAGCCCAATGTCGCTAGAAAGTCATTCGACGCCCGAAATATTATCATATACGTTTCTGGGGCTCGTTTCACTAAACTTCGTACGACTAAAATGTTCGTAAGTGCAAATTTAGGATTGCATTGACGTCATTCAGTAACATCATGTGACGCCGTTCGACCAATGGAACGCCAGCAAAAGTAGACACTTGTTACAGATGTTGAAAATTTACTGGCACTCATGACGTCACGAAGACATGATATCACGCGAGTAGGGTCATCAAAGCCAGGTGTTTAACTTAATCCTATTTGTTACGCATAATCATTTGCAAAACATGAACGCCAATATTTTCCGGTGAGGTGAAATTTATATACAGGTTTGTAAATAATTAGGTCTGAGCTCAATGAGAAAGAAGCACATATAGTTTTGTGCTTTCTTACCCGGAATAGAGAGGGGCTCAGATATTTGACATATCAATGCATGTGTTATTCTACATGCACATTAACGTTCCGTGGGTTTATGCTATTGTTTCAGTCATTTGTGACGAGCAGAATAATGAGAATAGCAGCGCATATACTGACCTAACCTACAAGTGTTGGCTATCCGGGAAGTCTCGTGTAAAGAATTATGAAGAATCCCTGCCGTTTGCCGTGAAATCACGCTTAAACACGTCACCTCTGATGTGGTTACACCTGGTGAATGATCAACTTCCGCTTTTGTGTTATTTATTTATTTAGCTTATATTTAAGGGGCAGGGGGCCGTTTCACTAAACTTCTTATGACTAAAATGTTCGTAAGTACAGATTTAGAATAGTCTATAAATTTCAATTGATGGATTTACATGTATTGAGCATAGGCTGCATATGCAGGCTGTGCTCAATAAATATAAATCCAATAATTGTTTACAAGTGTTAATGTGAAATTTACCGACTATCATAATTTTGCACCTACGAACATTTTAGTTGTACGAAGTATGAGACCTTCTAAACCCGGGCATTTGAGCCCAAGAATTTGTCAAGCCAATAGCCGCTGGCCCGTTTGTTTCCGAATTTACTAATATCTGCGATACAGTCTAAATATGTGCATTAAATGAAGGAGGCGATGAGGCGGTTAATTTAACCTAGCTAGTTCATTCTCCTATCGCACTATGTCGGTATAGTCATGCTTCTAACAGGCATTACAGACCGTTATCAGGCTACAAAAGTGTACTACATTTAGTATATACCTACCCATGAAATACTTAGTTATACGATGTAAATAAAAGTCATATGTTCTCATCGATGAAATAAACAACTTCCGGGGAAAATACGAATACTTCCGCTATCTATATTCATAACGCGCATCTGCAGTGCTGGACTACTAAATAGGCTGCAAATACACATTCATTACCGTATACAGTCTAAAAAAACTGCTAATTTCCATGGAGCGGTATATAATAAATATAATATTCATATTTGTGCAGCGAATATGACATAATGTCCATATTTCACACCACTCGATGAACATTATATGTCATATTCGTTGCAAAAATATGAATATCCTCTATGTATTTGATCAGGAGCTGCACTGGCTACATATCCCATAATCCGCATGTCTCTAGTCCAAGTCACATGTTTGTTTGTTTGTTTGTTTGTTTGTTTATTAGTGTTTAACGGCCTATCAACAGCTAAGGTCATGTAAGGCCGGGCAAACGGGTTCGATCCCATTTTAACCTGCTGCATTGGGGGGAAAATCCCAAAATCAGAACGGAATATTTACATCGAGAACAAATATATTCAGCCCTGAAATTAGAATAACCTGACCTGGTGCCAGGTCCATACCGCACCAAAGTCACTTGGCCCCTTCCCCTAAAATTGGATTACGAATATCGTAATACTCACATAAGGGGTATAACCAGATTCAACTGTCACATACAAAGTGCCAAATACGTATGTGAGGGCCAAACCAGGTCTCCAGTCGGAATTCCGGTAAGGATGAACCCCGATCGTTAAATTACCCATCACGTGCTCCCATCAGCCACCCACTCCAAGTCACATGTACGTTCATGTTCATTTCACAAGACGGCAAAATAAACCGATAGAAAATTTGTATTTTATCATCCGGAATGCACTGTTAAACCGAACGGAATTCTGCAACATTCGTCAAATAGCATATTTATCCTAAATCGTTAGATGTCAAAGGTTACCTGTCATGTGACCATATGTTACGTGGTGTAATCCCGTATTTAGCCACCTGCGCGGTATCGCGGTTGCCGGAGAAGGATTACTATGTCAAATATCACACGAATCGGACGATAAAACACTACCTATAGTGTGGGAGCCAAGTCCAATATTTCACGGCTACCCTACCCCGGCCCCTCCTCCTCTTTTGATGATTGTATTTGTTGATTAGACATCTGAGAGCAACATACCACTAACATCACTTTTCTATAGGGAGTAGTCAAAGTTCTGAAATTCTTAAAGGTACATGCCCACTCAGTAGGCACACACTGTTCTTTATATCAGATACATCATCTGAGACATTTTCTAGCAAAATAAACATTCATTCACCATTACCCCACGTATTGATTGGCATTATTATACATTTTATATCAGACGTATATTTCCAAACTAATATCAGGGGCGATAACCGTGTTTCCTTAAAATGCTAACGGACATTACTAGTTATTTTCTGTATTTAATTTTTGATGGGCAATGATCATACTTTGTAATCTGTCAAAAATTTAATTGTTTCAGGTGACGCATTTAATTAGTATAAATAATTAAAAAATAACATGCCTCATTTGCATATTATTTACAAACACCACCGCCTGTGCTACTCTTGCCAATATTTCTCATTTGTTTTTCATTCAAAATACATGAATAGTATGCTTGCAATCAAGCAGCTTGATTGGCAGAGACTGAGCTATGCAACAGCTCAGTCTCAGCCAATCAAACTGCTTGATTGCGAGTTGACATTGCCAATACATGGTCAGAAACGTTGACATCTGGGCAAGGTGGCCGGATTAGCTGCAGTAGGTAGAGCGTCGGACTGCGGATCGGGAGACCCATCGACCCGCTCCGAATGGCCGACTTCGTGCTAGCCTAGTCCTATCGGATAGGGACTTAAATAGTCGGTCCCGAAATGCAAGGTCATCGAACCAGTGCCGTCGTTAAATCAAAGCATTTACATTTACATCTGGGCAAGATTAACGCAGGCAGTTGTGTATCCAAAATCGCTTAAATCGCACCGCCCGTAAGCACATCAAACAGACGTGACAAAGTTGACTACCAAAGCTGAAAAAATAGTTTTAATATAACATTCCCTACCATTAGAGGCTATTTGTGAATTCGCACGGAGAGGGTTTTTATTTTTCGACACTTTATATGCGCCACTTAAATCTTTCAATAGCCGTTTAATTTCACCAATTCTGTTTAATTCACTGATGCTTTCAACGCGCCGTCTTTATGTGCGGCGAATTTAATTTGTCACTCCAATTGTGATGCCGATGAATAGTTACAAACACTGTTAAAAGGCAATAATTTTGCGAGTTCGCTGCCACGTTCCGTCAATTAGATCCCTAACGCGGGGTCAGCATGGGCTATGATCTGCCAATTACTTCATAATGAAACGAAATTGTTGAAAAACTGTAAAACCAGTCAGAAATCAAGCGCGCCGTGTCACGAGGGCGCTTTCGACGCATTTGATTGGCAGATCACGAACGCAATGGCGCCGCGAACAAGAGAATGCACTTCCCGGTGTGCTTGATTTGAATTAATTAGCTCTAATTCCTTCCAATTAATTTATTTTATGTTTTTTGCAAATGAAGTAACCACAATGGAACATGATGAGAGTTGTCAGCGTATGTCAAGGTGTATGATCACGTGGTACTAACAACAACAACAAGTAACGATTCAAAGTACGTATTATTTTATAGTGCCCTCATTACGTTACGGATTTTGATGAAATATGGCGCATCAAACGCGTCTTGTTAAGCTGCATTTGGTGGCCTCTTTGGTGGCCAAACTTCTGTCGTTTTTGCGAAGAATTGACATAAGGCTGTGCCAAACTCCATAGACCACGAATGCAGCGTTTGCTGCGCCATATTTCATCAAAATCCGTTGCATATTAAGGAAAATATCAAATAATACTTACTTCGGAGTGGGCGACATTGTTGATGTTGTAACCACGTGATCATGCACCTTGTATGTATGTGTCTGTGAGACGAGGCGATTTATTGCATGTTTGACCAGTGTAACTCATGATTACATTTTTGACAAAAATACTTTATTGGATGGTTTTGGGAACGAGTTTCCAAAACCTGCACAAAATCGAGAAAAATGTCAACGCTGGGTACAGAACTGTGGTCGAAAATATTTTACCATTGACAATGTTACCAGAGACACCTACATATGTTCGATGCACTTTGTGGGTGGACGAGGCACGACAGCTGAATATCCCGACTCCATCAAATGCGGAACACAGGTACATTAGGTCTATTAATTATTGACATACATGTACATGCACAGTAGGACCTATACAACTTGTAATTACGGAGGTGTGTCCGGACAGTGCAAATAACCGGATTATAATATTGGTCTGAACTGGCCACTCAAGAGTCAGCCTGTGCATTTTGTTGAGTAATAATCATGAATGTTGACCCTGATCTGAGTGAGCAGACTGTATTGATGCACATACTGGTTTAGCTAACACATGTCACAAAGGTCCGTGTGTCCGTTTGTGTGTGGGGAGTGTGTGTATCCGTTTTTCAGTTTTTCAACTTAAATCATTGTAAAATGGGCCATACTGTTTTACTGTTCATACGATCCAGTTCATATTATGCCATGCCCCTAGCCCTAAGGTCAGTCAGTCATAAGTGTGCAGTCTGATCTGGGTCTATGCTGACAGTCCAGATCTTGCTGATGCACCTGATAATGAGCTCAGCATGATCAGTCAGCTCATCTGGATCTATTGAAATGGTTCATAATGAAATTAATGGTATTTTTTGTACATTTCCTATTTTCTACTAAAAGAAGACGACCAGCTCAGCGTCATGAATATCGATCACCAAAGCAAATCATGATGTGGGTGTCGTGGGCTCCAGCGCACCAGAAGTTCCATCAACTTCACATACCAAGACCATTCCAGACCAGCGACAGCTCTTTATAAGTGTTGGAACCACCTGTAAACCTTCTGTACGTGATCATGAATGTCAAACAGACAATCCACCAACAACTGAAGTAATTAAATTAAGTGTACAAAATAAAATATTGGAAAACAGTGCCAAATTAAATGAAAGTGTTACACCATTTGCATTACGCAAGCATGTGGGTAAAAAACAAACCTCGGACACATCTACTGCATTTCATGACACATTCAATGTTGACAGTGTCAATGATGATGATAAAGCCTTTACATTTTATATTGGATTAACTTACATTCAATAAATGTGTCTGTGGGATTTTTTAGGGAAATGTACAGAAAAGATGAACTATTGGAATTATAATGTGTCTGATGCCAATAAGACTCCGAGTAAAAGACGAGGACGCAAAAGAAATATGTCACCAATGAACCAATTATTCATGACCTTAATACGTCTACGTCTCGGCTTATTGCACCAGGATTTAGCTTATCGGTTCAAAACCAATACACGTCTGGTTTCGACCATCATCATCACATGGATCCAGTTACTGTACAAACAATTATATGCACTTCGCAAAGACATGTTTGCTTCAAGAAGGAAATATAAGGTGTGTAATAGATTGCACTGAAGTTCATGTCCAATCGCCTGGTAACTTCGAGGCTCAATGAAATCAGTACTCCTCCTACAAGGGATATACATCTTACACATTTCTTGTAGCTGTTGCTCAAAATGGTGCTATTGTTATGTCGGTGATGCATTTGAAGGAAGCATTAGTGACAAGGAATTTGTAAAACAGTCTGATTGTTTAGATTTCCTTGAGCCAGGTGATGTCATTATGGCGGACCGAGGGTTTGTAATTGATGATCTCCTGAATGAGCGTCAAGTGAAAATGATTAGGCCACCATTTCTTGGTACGAGACACAGATTTACTCCACAAGAGGAAGCTGCGACAAAAGACATTGCTAAACATAGAATTCATGTTCAGCATTCCATTGAAAGAATGAAAAAGTTCAAAATCCTCCAAAGAATCATTCCACAATCCTTGCAGCCTGTATTCACTCAATGTGTTTTCGTAATTTCTTGTTTGGTAAATTTTCAAGCACCTCGTGTGGAGTAATGGAGTGGGGAAAATGACAAAACACAGATGCATATAATTTGATGCATATTATGTATCTTTGAAATAAATATTATTGGTAAACATTAATCCATAAAATTGTGAGGATATGCTACACATGTTCACGGGGTATGATCTATGTCTGTATAACTACAAGGAACAGTTGTATGGTGTACGAACGGGGTCAAAACTTAATTTACAGGTGCAGCTATAAAAATATACAGGTGCACCTGTAAATATACAGCTGCACCTGTAAACAATACAACTGCACCTGTAACTAATACAGCTGCACCTGTAGGTTTATAGCTGCACCTGTAAATGTATAGCTGCACCTGTAAAATGTACAGCTGCAGCTGTAAGTGTATAGCTGCACCTGTAAAAAATACAGCTGAACCTGTATTTTTATAGCTGTACCTGTACAAAGTATAGCTGAACCTGTTTAAAAATGCAGCTGCACCTGTAAAAATACAGCTGCTCCCGTAAGTATACATCTGATTGGAGCGGAAGTAGGTTTATATAACATTCCGGCACCTCGTGTTAATTTATGGTACCCGGTGTTTTTATAAACTTGAATGTATAAGGTTTCCAAAAATTGCGGGTGCCATTTTTTTAAACCAAGTTCAAGGTCATTTCAAGGTCATTGAACTTTATGCTTGACGTAAGTCGAAAACTGCCAATATATGAGCCAATAGGTCATGGTCCTTAACTTGGAAATTGGTGTAACTTGTTCAAAAACATTTCTGATGGATATATTAAAGAATTTACGTAAAGTACACTAATATTCGGTATATAATTATCATATTTTCAAAATGGCCGCCAAAAATCGGATATTTATGAGATTTCGGTTGACTTGCTACATATTTGTGTAATGCTAAGCGCCTTCACCTATATTCAAAGTTTAATTCTTTCAACTGGAATAATGTTGCAGTTAACATACTCCATTGCCAGAAAACAATGGCCGCAAAGTAAATGGCAAATCCATAGTAATGTACTTTCATGAACATAGACAATTTTGACACCCACAAAAGTACGGCAGACAAAGTCTGGACGTCTGTTCTCAACACAGACGACAGTCGCAGAATATACTACACTTACAGAACTTCAGAATATCCATCTTTAAAATATGACCGCCAGATATGTGAGTTGAAAATCGAATCTTCCGAAAATGTTTAGTGTGTCTATTAGTCGGTTCTTCTGTGTAATTTATACCAGTTTATGGTTATATGTATACACGACATATTGGTGTATAATTCAGGGTACACGGGCTCCAATTATGCCAAAAAGGTCAATGACCTTGAAATGACCTTGAACGTGTCCGAGAAAAATGGCACCCGGATTTTTCGGAAAGCCAGTCCCCAAATGTATACAAAACCACCAAGAAACAAAAATTAACACGCGGTGCCGGAATCTCGACAATTCATCCCAAACTATTCGTTACAAAACGTGATATTTTGCATTCGTGATTTGATTGGACCGGACCAATGTTGGCTCACCCAGCTGACCAATCAATCGAACAGTTGTCGATCGCGTGATCTTGATAAGCGCACATCAGCTTGATTTGCAAGAAGATACAACCATTATATACAGGTAATTTGTTTTGCAAAGTACATTTGAGTATAAATACCGCCGAGAATATACGCTACAAACTGTTAATTAACAATATATGAGTGGGGATTATCCCTGCAGTATATGTATACTGTACCGAGAGAAAAGGGAGGCATTACGGCCCTTAAATGCCAGATGTTTTGGGGAAAAAACATCAACATTATTTTATGTAATGTCGGTTTATCTTTAGCGTTTTTACGTTTACGGCGCTACAGTGGGGGATATACAATATCCATTCAACACTGAAACTACCATTTGCTGATATGGTGGCAGGTTCCCTTACCACACCAACTGAACATCACTTGGCCCAATATACATAACGGAATCTACTTATTTTGTCAAATATACCAGCATATAGATAAATGATTAACACATTAGAATGTTTTATAAACGTGTGGCTAGTTCATTTACATTTGACTACCATAAGTATTGCTATGATGAGATATTAACGATAGCTAAATATAACTGGGAGAATTTGGTTGGGGAGGAAATCAACACTTCTCTCACTTTTCCCTGAGATTCCGTAACTACTAAAATGTGGACATATATTGAACCCTGATTTGATCGGCTAATAACATCATGCTCTGCATGACTTTTCATTACATTTTTGACCAGTGTAACTCGTCATTTTTTTTACCAGTTACATCTTTTTGTGTAACTCATGATTACATGTTTGACCAGTGTACTCATTTGTGACATGTAACTCATGATTACATGTTTGAGCAGTGTAACTAATGATTACATGTTTGACCAGTGTAACTCATGATTACATGTTTGACCAGTGTACCTCATGATTACATGGGTGACCAGTGTAAGTCATGATTGCATTTTGACCAGTATAACTCATGATTACATGTGTGACCAATGTAACTCATGATTACATGTTTGACCAGTATAACCCATGATTACATTTTGACCAGTGTAACTCATGATTACATTTTCACCAGTGTAACTCATGATTACATGTTTGACCAGTGTAACTCATGATTACATGTTTGACCAGTGTAACTCATGATTACATTGTTGACCAGTGTAACTCATGATTACATATTTGACCAGTGTAAGCCATGATTACATTTTTGGCCAGTGTAACTCATGATTACATCTTTGAGCAGTGTAACTAATGATTACATGTTTGACCAGTGTAACTCATGATTACATGTTTGACCAGTGTAACTCATGATTACATTGTTGACCAGTGTAACTCATGATTACATATTTGACCAGTGTAAGCCATGATTACATTTTTGGCCAGTGTAACTCATGATTACCTCTTTGACAGTAAACTATGATTACTCTTTGAGCAGTGTAACTATTGATTACATGTTTGACCAGTGTAATCATGATTACTGTGACTTTTTGTATAATCTGATTACATGTTTGACCAGTGTAACTCATGATTTCATGTTTGACCAGTGTAACAATGATTACATTTTGACCAGTGTAACTCATGATTCATGTTTGACCAGTACCATGATTAATTTTGACCAGTGTAACCTATTTCATATGACCAGTGTAACATGATTCTGACCAGTGTAACTCAAGTACATGAGCATGTAACATGATTACATGTGACCAGTGTAACTGATTCATTGACCAGTATCATGAATTACTGTGTGACAGCATTGTAACTCATGATTACATGTGACCAGAACTATTAACCATGATTACATTTTGACCAGTGCAACTCATGATTATATTTTTACCAGTGTAACTCATGATTACATTTTTACCAGTATAACTCATGATTACATGTGTGACCAGTGTAACTCATGACTACATGTGTGACCAGTGTAACTCATGATTACATGTTTGACCAGTGTAACTCATGGTTACATTTTTGACATTTTTTACCAGTGTAAGTCATGATTACCCAACTTACTCCTGCCACCACAATCCGGAATGAAGGGGTCAGTGGAAGAAGGGGCGAACTCCACGAGGGAGTTATCCCCTTTCTTTCACCGACCCCTTCAATGTATTCCGGTATTTCAATATACATGTGTAATTTTTATTTCGAAAACAAGTCCGCTCGGTGTTCATTCAAATGCATGAAACGAACGATTATTTGAATCCAACAAAGCGACGAAATACCATGTATGTCACGTGAGCAGCACACTGCAGATGTAATATATTGCATTATATGCACATACATGTATTATATGTCAGAAGCATGAACTTATAACGTCAATACTATTGACTTGGAACTGTCACAAAAACTTGTATAAATAAAAGTTAGTTGCTTATTGCTTTTAACCGCATGCGTTACGTCCCATTCCACTATTTCAGTACGTGATATTTCGGCGTTACCATAAGTGTTTAAGCTCCTGAAAATCGGCTGTAAAGCAGTGAAACCGTTGGGAAATAGTAAAAATATAGAAAACTGTTGAATCGGATTTTATCATTTAATTGTATAATACACAGTGCACACATATTGTGTGTCTAATACAGACAAATATGACATCAACGATACGGACCTGGGGCCGTTTCACTAAACTTCGTACGACTAAAATGTTCTTAGGTGCAAATTTTGCATCGTCTGGAAATTGCAATTGATGGATTTACATTTATTGAGCATAGCCTATGTTCAAAAAATGTGCCGTTATCCAATTTGACGGAGCTTCACGGAAGTCCACTTCAAACTTCAATCTAAATTTACACTGTACACTAAGTATATCCTGATGTGAATGTAAAGCCGGATACACGCCCACGTAGTAGGTTATACTATAGTGATACAGATACGTTTGTATATTCTGTACGTATGACATTTCCTGGCAAAATAAATATTCATTCCTTCACCATTACCCCACGTATTGATTGGCATTATTATACATTTTATTTTAGACGAAAATTTTCACACTGATATCAGGGGCGATAACCGTGTTTCCTTAAAATGTTAACGGACATTACAATGTATTCTCTGTATTTATTTTTTGATGTGCAATGATCATACTTTATAATCTGTCGAAAATATTATTTTTTCAGGCGACGAATTTCATTAGTATAAATATTAAAAAATATCATGCCTCATTTGCATATGAATATAGCCTGATACCAACGCGCGTCACTATAAATATTACTAAATTATTATATCTGTTTTCCGGGGACTGGTTGAATAGTGACACAATTATACACTTATTTAATTCCTATAAAGAACATGTTGTGCTTACTGAGTGGGCATGTACCTTTAATATGCTATGCTAGTTGCAATCGCCAAATAGTACATTGTCAGAAATCTCTTTTTGCTTCTTGTAAAATGTGGTCATCCTGTATAGTTAACCATGTGTCCGTAATTTACGGACATGAAAACACATCTTGGTATTTCATTAGAATTGTCTCCAAGGAGACAATTCTAATGAAATGCCAAGACAAGAAGATAAAATATAGAATTACGGCGTAATTCTATATTTTATCCGTAATAATGTCACGTTAAATCCATTCCGACTTGGCTCAAATAAAGATAACTCTTGTATACACAAATAGCCAAATAAAGGCAATAAATATTGGCAAACGCGGCAATAATTCAGGCATATTTGTCGTTTTTGAGGCAATCCGGAGTTTATTGATATTGTATCTTTATTAAAAGCGATAGAAAATATCTTTTCCTAATAGCTTGTTGTCCAAATAATGTAAAATCGATGCCGAAATCGCGAACATTGCAAATTAATTTTTCCGCCCATAATCCGCAAGCAAACTTTGTTTTCGTGGCACAGATGTTCTGACTCTCAACGCAAACACTATAGCAGTGCATAGTGGGTGTTTTGTGATCACGACACAGAGGAGAGAAAGTTAGTTGTACTTAATATTGATATGTTTCATGGCCATTTATTTCCGATGATTATGTCTGTTCGTGATCACAAAACACCCACGCGTGTCTTGAGGTAGTCATCTCCCTGTTTGACAGTGGAACCTCTCTAAACCGGACACCCTGGGGAGGTCCCCAGGGTGTCCGGTTTAGAGAGGTTCCACTGTAGTATGGTGAAACATCTCTAAACCGGACACCCCGGGGTATTCCCAGGGTGTCCGATTTAGAGATGTGTCACTATTGTTTGAGTAAAGAATTCTAATTTTAAACGATATTGATGGAAATTAAATTTAAAAAAAAAGCACGTTATTTCGAAGAATGGTTTAACTTAATTTTTGTACCTATAATGAAATAAAAAAAACACTTCTGTTCCACGTTTTATGTCCACCTACGTTTGACTATTAAACATATTCATTAAATATAAATGATATTTAAACAATTCACTTTACCTATTTGTATTTGCTTAAATTCTATATTAATTTTATTACGAAAGTAATATTTTCTTTTGGGAATTTAACACGGGGCAAAACGGAGTTTAATATCCAATAGAGAAATTGTATTTTCCGTATAAAATCAACAAAACATAATTTGGGAGGGTGACCTATTTAATATTTGCGAGCAATTATCTAAGTTTGGATATGTGTAGGGTTTAGCCCTTAGACCGCCACACACAACAATTGTCGTCTGCTTTTGCTTTTATATTTTGCCTTATTTCTCCATAAAAACATGGTTTGACAGCACTTCAGAATCATTTTCAAAGCATGTTGTAAATTATTCTAAAGTGCTGTCAAAGCATGTTTTTGGTGACAAAAATGGAAAATATAAAATAAACAGCAGACGAAAAAAAATTAAGATAGCGTTGTAAGGTTTAATATGTTTAATGGCCAAACGTAGGTCGGCAGGAAAACGTGGTATAAATAGTAATGACACGTATCTAAACCAGTTTAGAGATATGTCACTAGAAAGCAGGTGTACGATGACCAAACGGACAGGCTTGTAATTTTGCATATACCTATATCCCAGAAACCGCTAACCAGACATCAACAAGAGCTGTAGGAGAACAGCATAGCTCGAATACGAGGGTTGTCGATGTACACATAGCTTGACAAACAAGGTGGCCGCGGCCTGCATAAAAACCTTAACCAAGGTTGACTAAACACCTTAACCAAGGGAAATTAAGTAAGTAATTCAAGGTTAAATGTAGGTCAATGTCAGATATAGGTCAGGGGTTATTGATGTACATCACTAGGAGATGAAGTTTTCCAAGTATGGTTGCTGTAGGCCCATGAGTATTCCATATACAAGCTTGACTAAAAACCTTAACCAAGGGGAAATAACTAAGTAATCCAAGGATAAAGGTAGGTCAAGGTAAAATATAGGTCAGGGATTCTGGATGTACATCACTAGGAGATGAAGTTGTCCAAGTATGGTTGCTGTAGGCCCAGGAGTATTTCATATACAAGCTTGACTATAAACATAAAGCAAGTTTGAGTACAAACCTTAACCAAGTGGAAATAATTAAGTAATTCAAGGTTAAATGTAGGTGAAGGTAAAATATAGGTGAGGGGTTATTGATGTATGTGAACAATTTATTCAAGTATGGTGTCTGTATGCACAATAGTATTCCATCTACAAGCTTGACTAAAAACCTTAACCAAGAGGAATTAACTAAGTTATTCAAGGTTAGATGTAGGTCAAGGTCAAATATAGGTCAGGGGTTGTTGATGTACATGACTAGGAGATTCAGTTGTCCAAGTATGGTTGGTATAGGGCCAGGAGTATTTCATCTACATGCTTGACTAAAAACCTTAACCAAGGAGAATTAACTAAGTAATTCAAGAGGAAATGTAGATAAAGATCAATTATAGATCAGGGGTTATTGATGTACATCACTATGAGAAATGTTTGTCCAAGTATGGTGTCTGTATGCACAATAGTATTCCATGTACAAGCTTGACTAAAAAACTTAACCAAGGTTGACTAAAAACCTTAACCAAGGGGAATTAACTAAGTAATTCAAGGTTAAATGTAGGTCAAGGTCAAATATAGGTCATGAGTTGTTGATGTACATCACTAGGAGATGAAGTTGTCCAAGTATGGTTGGTGTAGGGCTAGGAGTATTCCATCTACAAGCTTGACTAAAAACCTTAACCAAGGAGAATTAAGTAAGTAATTCAAAAGGAAATGTAGGTCAAGGTCAAATATAGATCAGGGGTTATTGATGTACATCACTATGATAAATTGATAAAAGGTTGTCCAAGTATGGTGTCTGTATGCACAATAGTATTCCATGTACAAGCTTGACTAAAAACCTTAACCAAGGGGAATTAAGTAAGTAATTCAAGGTTAAATGTAGGTCAAGGTCCAATATAGGTCAGGGGTTGTTGATGCACATCACTATGAGATGAAGTTGTCCAAGTATGGTTGTTGTAGGGACAGGATTATTCCATCTACAAGCTTGACTAAAAACCTTAACCAAGGGGAATTCACTAAGTAATTCAAGAGGAAATATAGGTCAAGGTCAAATATAGATCAGGGGTTATTGATGTACAACCCTATGAGAAAAGGTTGTCCAAGTATGGTGTCTGTATGCACAATAGTATTCCATGTACAAGCTTGACTAAAAACCTTAACCAAGGTTGACTAAAAACCTTAACCAAGGGGAATTAACTAAGTAATTCAAGGTTAAATGTAAGTCAAGGTCAAATATAGGTCAGGGGTTGTTGATGTACATCACTAGGATATGAAGTTGTCCAAGTATAGTGGGTGTAGGGCTAGGAGTATTCCATATACAAGCTTAACTAAAAACCTTAACCAAGGTGAATAAACTAAGTAATTCAAGAGGAAATGTAGGTCAATGTCAAATACAGATCAGGGGTTATTGATGTACATCCCTATGAGAAAAGGTTGTCCAAGTATGGTGTCTGTATGCACAATAGTATTCCATGTACAAGCTTGACTAAAAACCTTAACCAAGGTTGACTAAAAACCTTAACCAAGGGGAATTAACTAAGTAATTCAAGAGGAAATGTAGGTGAAGGTCAAATATAGATCAGGGGTTATTGATGTACATCACTAGGAGATGAAGTTGTCCAAGTATGGTGGGTGTAGGGCCAGTAGTATTCCATATACAAGCTTGACTAAAAACCTTAACCAAGGGGAATTAACTAAGTAATTCAAGAGGAAATGTAGGTGAAGGTCAAATATAGATGAGGGGTTATTGATGTACATCACTAGGAGATGAAGTTGTCCAAGTATGGTGGGTGTAGGGCCAGGAGTATTGCATATACAAGCTTGACTAAAAACCTTAACCAAGGCGTGACCACGGTGGCGCCGACGCCGACGCCGACGCCGACGCCGACGCCGACGCCGCCGACGCCTAGCGCCGACCGCCGACGCCGACCGACCGACCGACCGCGCCGACGCCGACGCCGGGGTGACAACATAAGCTCTAACTATTCTTCGAATAGTCGAGCTAAAAACGGTTCTCAGCATACATGGTTTCCTGTAGTGACGAACAGTAACTCTTGCAATCAACGGACTGTGCGGGAGTAGATTACAAGAGTTACTGTTCGCAACTAGGATTCATAAGGTTTTATGACACGGTACGTAATTCACTATGGGGATAAGGTATGTATTCGTGCCAGCCCGGGTTCAAGCCCCGGGACGGTGTACATTTGTCTCGTCCTGTTGCATCTACGCATACACAGATAGTGACATAGTTCGGGTTGGAATCTACGGAGCCCCACAGGGGTCATGGAATTTTTGTTATTAATTCGTTCCCACTAAATAACAATTCATTCCCTCAATTTAACAATCCGTTCCCTCGAATTCACAATTCGTTCCCACGAAATAACAATTCGTTCCCTCAATTTATCTATTCGTTCCATCGAATGAACAATTCGTTCCCACGATTATAATAATTCATTCCCACGAATTAACAATTCGTTCCCGTGGGAACGAATTGTTATTTCGTGGGAACGAATTGTTAAATTGAGGGAACGAATTGTTATTTCGTGGGAACGAATTAGTAAAAAAAAAGAAGTCTACGTCCCCTGCGGGAATATCATATTAAGTCACCACACGTACTGTCTGTTTCACGAAAGCTGCCCAAATTTTACGGCCATATAAACAATTAAAAAACAATACTTTTTTCGATAATATTAAATTAAGGAAAATTTAAGAATGAGCCTTCTTTTTATTTCGTGAAATTTGGTCAAATATTGATTTTATTGCGAAAAAAAATGTTCCCCATGTTAAATCCCCATAGACATCTTCACAGAGTGTCTATGGGGATTTAACATGGGGAAGTTTTTTTGAATTTCAGAAATACTGGACCGATTTCCAAATTTTTTAGTTTTTCAGCTCCTCCCACACTCCTCTACCTCTTTTTCCCCCACGTTAAATTCCCATAGACAAATCCATTTTTCATAATAAAACCAATATTTGACCAAATTTCACGAAATAAAAAGAAGGCTCATTCTTAAATTTTCCTTTAATTTAATATTATCGACAAAATTATTGTTTTTGAATTGTTTATATGGCCGTAAAATTTGGGCAGCTTTCGTGAAACAGACAGTAGGCTCCTGTACTTAATACATATGACTCGAAAAAACATATCCATGATTAGTAACTACATGTACAGTCAGACCTGTGCTAAAGACCACATTGGAATAACAATTCCCTGTCTATAGCAGCCACATAATTGTTTTCCCAATTGCTCAATTATTACATAAATGACCTTGCGAATAAAGACCACCTGTGAACAGAGGTTTTTCTCTTCCCATAGCTGACATTTATTCGCAGGTTTGACTGTACTTATTTCAGGGCAAAGGTGACGGAAAAAAACACATGACAATATACAATAGACTGTATATAGAGAATAGTTGGTTAGTGCCGTGAATGGGAATAAATATCTGGCAAGGCGTAGGAAACGGAATGGGCAAGGCTCTGCCGAGCACATCCCGTTTCCGTGCCGCGCCAGATATTTTTTCCCATTCACGGCACTAACCTACTATTCTATTTATCCCGTCAACACCTCGAAATAGTTTTAAAATGCAACAAATAACCCCAGCCGCATTCTCAAAATCGGAGAATACGCATTGATTATGTCGTATTGACAGGATATCAAAAATGTTTCACGGCACCGTGTTTCACGGCACATACGCACTGTGTTGACGGGATAAATTATATTATCCCGTCAACACAGTGCGTATGTGCCGTGAAACACGGTGCCGTGAAACATTTTTGATATCCAGTCAATACTATTTTTGCATTTTACAGCCATTTGTAGGTGTTGACGGGATAAATAGAATAGTAGGTTAGTGCCGTGAATGGGAAAACATATCTGGCGCGGCACGGAAACGGGATGTGCTCGGCAGAGCCTCGCCCATCCCGTCTCCTGAGCCTTGCCAGATATTTTTTCCCATTCGCTGCACTAATCTACTATTCTCTATCTATTTTCCTTATTTCTGAACCAAAATATATGTTGTGACCACTCATTTGAACCGTCTCGGCGAGACGGTTCAAATGAGTGGTCACAACATATACTTCTGATGAGAAATAAAGAAATTATTGAGCCTTGCCTGATATTTTTTCCCATTCACGGCACTAACCTACTATTCTCTATATATTATACTATTTACCATTGATAGATCATGAGACTGATTGTTTCCCACCTCCACCTCAGTATTGCACTATCGCCTGCGCTAATCTTGCTATTGTCAATTTCTTGATTATTTTGTTTGAAATCAAGTAGATTGATCGTCTGAGCCTGAGCTGTGCGACAGCTCAGGCTCAGACAATCAAAGTGCTTGATTGCGAGTTGGCATTGCCAATAGATGTTCAGAAATATTGACAATCTGTGCAAGAGTAACGCACCCGGTTGTGTATATTTCTCTGAAGAAAACAAATAATTTAAAAATAAAATAGAAGATATTCTATCCAAATGTTCTGTCCACGAAATCTTGTATCGTCAGCGTTAGGATATTTTGACAGCTAACCCAAATACCCGAAAAGGTGAGTCAAGATGAATCATTCGTGGCCACTTTATTAGGTTAATATTTGCTATTCCATTAATAAACTTGATATATTTCTTTATAACTCTGTAACCTAACGCCGTCAAAATGTCAGGAATCCCTGGCTCTGTGTTTGCGATATCAGTTCGCCTCATGAATGAACCAGAATGAATGGGATTTTTCTGTTGGCCTTATTCTCCCGGCAATTTATTCCCGACATGGCTGACGGTTAAACTCCCACCTCTGCCATTCCATCTAACGCACGCGCTTCTCGGACAACAAAAGATCAACATCTAAATGAATTTACGTTTCTCTTTGATATAAGCGTATCAGTTTCCCCGGTAATGCCGCTTACATCATTTCAGATATGTATAAACTTAACGGTATTGTTATTGAAGATAAAGCAGACATTGTGTGTTTATATAACGCTATCTATTCATTATGATTCTGATATAATGGACATACGTATCCGGCTGATTATTACAATATATTGAAATAATTGAAGAAATAATTTCTGTGAAAGAACGCTTTGATCTTTTGACCACGTATATTAAGGCGTATTTAATTTCGTATGTTTAGTATTTATTTGCGTATACTATGCATTCTAGTCCAATGTGCTAACGAGTAAAATATGTTCAAACTTGCTGCTTTTGCGAATGGTATTATTGCATAAAATGGTATTTCACAGTTTAAAAACACAGTGTACTTAAAAGGCATAATACACGTACACTAGTGAAATAATATGTACACTAGATCGCTACAAAAATAAACACGCTATGTTCATAAGAAAATCGGCATCGCCGTTTAACAAATATCTTCTTACACCATCACTCACATGTGGCTGTGACTGGAGAAATGGGGCTTACGGGCTTTGCGACCAGTGCAGATCCAGATCAGCCTGTGCATCCGCACAGTCTGATCAGGATCTGCACTGGTCGCCATTCTATCAATAAAACACCCGCCAAGTTTATAAGAAATATACATGTACATGTATATCGTTATCAGGCTACATGGGTTTGCTATTTGATATTGATAACAGTAGCCAATTTCAACAAAATTGCTAAGCATACTTGTCTTGCTAAGTACACTTTGAGGAAGAAATTTATTAATTTTTATTATACTGAATTTATTACATTATCACAGCCATTTTCTGCATACTTCAAATAATCAAATACATGCAGTCGTTAGTCCTAAATGGAATAATCCATTTCGGAAAAAATAAATGATTACTCCCTCAAAGTACGCGTTGCTAGATAAGTATGCTTAGCACATTTTGGTGAAATCGGCTACAGATCCCATAAGCCCCATTTATCCAGCCATATTCACATATATATCCGGTCAATGTTTGGAGCGTCTGTTAGTGATCTGACCCTTGCAGCCTGTCAAAGAACGCTACAGGGGGTCATTGGGGTGTTTATACGTGTCTCTCACCATATTCCATTCCTACTAATATTTCTCAAATCTATCAAACGAAAATACAATAAACAATTACAGGAAATCTCTTCTGGGCGAGAGTTAAACGAGATATTGATGAGACCCTGGCAGCCATTAATGACGCCGCGCCATTGACCGCCATTACGTTGCGTAACATGCTTGACCTCTGCAGAACCAGATAGCCATTTTGCATAAAGGTGGCTGGCGTTTAGGTCTAAATGTGTTTATTTACGATAAAGACCAAACATTAGGCATTCTAAAATAATTATGTTTCACGGTAATAGTCATTGTATTGTAGGTATTGCTTGCTGTTTATCAGTTGTAATTTCCTATTTCTTAGCACAAACAATTTACTGCAATTATACAACCGCCTGGTGATTTAAATCTTACCCATATCTCAACGGTTCTAAACATCTATCGGCACTCTCAACTCGCAATCAAGCAGTTTGATTGGCTGAGACTGAGCTGTAGCTCAGCTCAGTCTCAACCAACCAAGCTGCTTGAGTGCCAGAACGATATGAAAGTATTTTGAAATACTTGTTGTTACTTGTTGTTTATCAGTTGTAATTGCATATTTCTTCGCTCAAACAATTTACTGCAATTATACAACCGCCTGGTGCGTTAAATCTTACCCATATTTCAACGTTTCTGAACATCTATCGGCACTATGTTTCTGAACATCTATTGGAAACGTCGCGGGAATACTGGACGAAGGCCGGAAGGCCTCGTCCAGCATTCGCGCGACTTTTCCAAGTTTATATCCCCGATAACTTCCACAAAAAGGCCATTCATTCCTTAAAATTCCAGCATTTGAAATAAATTCATCAAGAAAATGTGTTTATTTTCCGTTTTCTTAAGAATTATTTTAACTGCGCTTCACGGTTACGGAAAGTAGTTCGGCGTGGGAGTTTACTGGGATATAAATTTTGGACAGAGACTTGCTACAAGCCAATCAAATGTTAGGGAATTGTGTAAATAATGTTGTGCTGGAATTATAACAATATCAATTTGTCTTTCCGATTTTAGCGCAGAAAGTACTAAAGCATTGCCCTAACTTTGGCGGTCCACTGAAGTGCTAACATACTGAACTGAAACCAGAATTCGATTCCGAACCAATGATGTATCTATTATAGCTACGAGTACAAGAAGTAAAATGTATTTTTATGAGATAAATTATGTTATATTGTGCCACATCACTGAGCATAACAATACGAACAGTATCATGTGACAAACAAGACTAATGACCACCAGACGGCGATCACTACGAAACGCAGAAGGTATCCGAAACAAGCTTCCGTTTGCGTATTTCACCGTATTGCATTCTGGGAGTGATGGCAAAATAAATAAGACAAATGATTGGCTTAGCGAAACAATCCATATGATCAGAATAGTTAAGCGTTTCCTCCATTATGACAATCGCATGTTATGCGATTGTCATAATGAGGGAAACGCTTAACTCCTCTGTGTAAAGCTCTCCAAGGATCGGGAAGATAATGACACAGATTTGTCAGTGTCACAGCGACGCTTCGTGATCGGATCGCCAGCTGCAGACGACATCTGAAGCGAAGATGGCCGACCAAGAACAAAAGTGAAAAGAGTGGAAGTTTTGCCATCATATGTAATATATATACAGTAGTATACAAGGTAAAATCAAATGATCGATGAGAATCTCTGAAAAAGGACTAACAGAAAAATATACAGAAAATAAAGTTTGTTTGCACATGTTCACGTGGCTGTGTCAAGAACTCTTCCGGTAGTACCACAGTGCGTGACACAAACACAACATAGAAGCGATTTAGGCGAAACTCGATGAAAATGGGAGACCAATTTAATGCCATGAGATGCAAATTGTGAACAACTGATGTCATTCTCAACAACATACAAGGAAAATAAAACTAAACACTGGACGCATAAAGGTAATCCGAATTTCTATCTGTAACGCAGGCTGCGTCACAGACAGAAAATTAGGGTTAGCATAAAGGTAGCATTATGATCGCTATACTATTGCATTGCAGAATTTGTTGATATAATATTTTGAAAGACACTGACGTCTGATGTATGACTTTCAAACGTGTTCATCTTTGATTAATCTGTAATATAATTATATTCTGGTTATTGCAAACTTGTGTTTTCTGCATTATGTACATGTATATAAGGACCGGGTGGGTAAAGGATTCACAGCACATGTTATTGCACAACTCTAAATTGAAAGCAGAGGGTGGGAGGGGTGGGACTTTATATAACCTCGAGCCAAGCAAATCATGGAATCCGCGAAACCCACCTAAACAAGACTACCAGAAATATAAATTGATGTTATAAGAAGCTCGTGTAATAAATGTCATATTAAATCATCACTCGTGTAAGATCCTCCATTTATCTGACACGCCGGAACCGAGGGGCGGGTATATGTCGCGGTATATCGCCACAGTTAAGCCGTGTCTATCCGGCACGTCGGTAAAACGACAACAATATCATCGGCATACCTGCACTACCGCGTGTCTGGAGAATGTATCAAAGGGAGATAACTAACTGAATTTAGTATTTGGGATTGAGTCAGCGACCTCTAATCTGAGTCAGTACGGAGCACCGCTGGAGACATGGATTTTTTTTATTAATTCGTTCCAACGAAATTACAATTCGTTCCCTCAATTTAACAATTCGTTCCCTCGAATTAACAATTTGTTCCCATGATATAACAATCTGTTCCGTCGAATTAATAATTCGTTCCCACGAAATGACAGTTCCCTCGAATTAGCAATTCGTTCCCTCGAAATAACAATTCGTTCCCTCAATTTAACAATTCGTTCCATCGAATTAACAATTCGTTCCCCCGAATTAACAATTCGTTCCCTCAATTTAACAATTCGTTCCAACGATATAACAATTCGTTTTCACGATATAACAATTCGTTCCCTCGAATTAACATTGTTATATCGTGGGAACGAATTGTTAATTCGAGGGAACAAATTGTTAAATTGAGGGAACGAATTGTCATTTCGTGGGAACGAATTGTTAATTCGAGGGAATGAATTGTCAAATTGAGGGAACGAATTGCTATTTCGTGGGAACGAATTAACAAAAATATATATGGTCCCTGCGGGGCTCCATAGGAACCTGATTGCATGACCTACGACTAAAATACCTCTTTTGATTTTATATTTTGTATTCTTGCAAGCAGCATGAATAACGCTGTGTCCATATTCATTAATTCTGGTTGTTCCCAGCTATGGACAGTGACAGTGACAGTGACACGGGTCATTGTTATTTAAATATGGCTGTAACTGGAGAAATCCGCTTATGGGTTTTGCGACCAGTGTATACCCAGATCATACTGTGCATCCGCACAGTCTGATCAGGGTATGCACTGATCGTGACAAGTCAGTGAAACGTCTGACCAGTATAGGTCAATACCACGCTACAGGCCTGTGCTAGACGACCAGGGGCAAGAGTGGTCATAAATCACATAAACGCCAGTTCTCCAGTCACAAACACATTTAAATAATAAACACCAAATTCGAGTCTTCTCATTGAAACTACTGCAATATATTTCTGCTGGCACCGGACAAACCGTAGACGAAACTCAATCAACGTAAAGAATTTAGTGCCACACTCAATTTATCCTTATTTATTCTCATTTATTGCACTAAGCGGCCATCATTTTATTCAGTGCGGGATTTCCACCGGAAGTGATCGTCCCGTTTATTGTCATGAAAATCCATTGACATCCCATAAAACTGTTAATCCTTAGACATAGGGGTTTAAACGTCTATAGAGCACGAATAATTGATGGATAAAACCCATCAAACACCTCATATTTCTAGAAAGTCTATTCACATCACGACCGAACTTGAAAACGACATTTTTCTCCGTGGATAACTGGTATCCAGGTGCCCGACAATGAAGCCGTTAAAAGTGGATTATTCAAATTTAGTTGTCACAAAACGTCACTAGATGTTGGGAACACTTATATACGTGTGGGGACATCTTGGGAAATTCACACGCATACAATCATTGCCGATCATATTCGACACTGGAATGAAGTTTACCTACAATGGATTCTCTATAAATGGGACGTTCATGTACTCGTATACTCCTATACGTGTTTGTCACTGTTGGTATTTAACTCGCTATGGGGAGGAAGTGTGTATCTGTGCCCGGTTAGCTCAGTCGATAGAGCGATGTTATGGTAAACCAAAGGTCCCATGTTTGCGTCCCGGGCCGGTGGACATTTCTCTCACCCTGTTACAGGTTAATTCAAGAGTGTTTGTGCAATACGTAAAATCTAACATTTGCTCGTTTACTAGGTGTATGTACGGAGCCCCGCAAGGGACGTAGAATTTTTTTTTATTAATTCTTTCCCAATTAACAATTCGTTCCCACGAATTAATATAATAATTCGTTCCCTCAATTTAACAAGTCGTTCCCACGAAATAACAATTCGTTCCCACGGGAACAAATTGTTATATCGTGGGAACGAATTGTTAATTCGAGGGAACGAATTGTTAAATTGAGGGAACGAATTGGGATCGAAATGTTAATTCGAGCGAACGAATTGTTATATCGTGGAAACGAATTGTTATATCGTGGGAACGAATTGTTATTTCGTGGGAAAGAATTAATTAAAAAAATCAATGTCCCCTGCGGGGCTCCGTATGTATGAGAAACAAGGCTACGATATTTATTAAACTCGTTGACTGATGTCATAAGAAAAAGTTTCGTTTCTTGTGACATCAGAAAACTCATTTAATAAATAGCATATTAAATCATAACGCATGCACGATCATATAGGTCCCATTCAATAATGTCATTTATGCGCTCCTTGGAGTCTTGGGAACAGGTTGCAACTAATGATGTTAAACAAGCACAACTCAGGCACAGCCAATCAAACTGCTTGATTGCAAGTTGAGATTGCCAATAGATGGGCAGAAACGTTGACATCTGGGCAAGATTAACACAGGCGGTGGTGTATATAGCAATACCGAAAAAAACGAAACAATCCGAATCCCGGTGCCGGCGACTGCGCGGAAGCCGCTAATCTCCCGGGAGACCGACATTAATCACTGTCGGGCGGGAATACGATGGCGGTCGACATTAATGATTAGCGCGAAAATTAGCCTAAAGACTTTAGTATATGTTCACAATACAAATTAAATGACACACCATTAGCACAGTCTTGGGAGCCGGGATTAATAAAGAACAAATATACTCGGATTCCCGATTGATTTCCCCCGGTGGTACTTAGTGCCGCGCTTGAATGCCGTTTGTGTCGAGATTGATATCCAAATATTAAGATCGGAGCGAATCAAAAGAAGTAGAAATCACTCGACAACAATGTGTCTCACATCGGCAGGATTTGTATGATAGGCAAACATATCCGTCCGTGAATTATACGCTGAGTTTGGAAGCCGGCATAATCGCGATTTGACGTTCTGGAAGACGTACTGAATTGAAGAAACAAGGTACATGATCACATGGTTAGAACAACAACAACAATGACTGAAGTGTTGAAAGAGCGCCCACTCCAAAGTAAGTATTATTGGATACTTTCCTTAATATGCAACGGGTTTTGATGAAATATGGCGCAGCATACGCGTCTTCATGAGCTGCATTTGGTGGTCTCAGGACATCGGCACATACTTATGACGTTTTTGCGAAGAATCGATGTCCGCGTCAGTATTACAGTAAACACGGAAATCGATTCTTCGCAAAAAAGACAGAGGTTTGGGCCAAAATACCGAGACCACCAAATGCAGCTTAACAGGAAGTTTATCACACGAGGATAGGAAACGCGTAGGAATTCCCAGGCACGCCGAGGAATTCCTACCGTGTCAACGCCAAATATGAAGTTTAGAAAATAAAAGGCTAGTGGTGTTTATATCAAGTATATCAGACAAGGCTCGGAAACGCGAAGGAATTCCTAGGCTCGGCGAGGAATTCCTACCGTTTTCGAGTCGAGCCGGATTAAATTGATATCAAAATAAACTTGTCCAGCATTTTATTTCTCATGCAACGTGCTATACAAGCCATACGTGCGCCATGAAACAGTTCTACCATTATTTTAAAGGTACATGCCCACTCAGTAGGCACAAACTGTTCTTTATAGGAATTCAATAAGTGTATAATTGTGTCACTATTCCACCAGTTCTAAAACTTACGAGTTCCGGCTATACAGATATAATCATTTAGTAATATTTATTTTACTGATACTGACTCGAGGTGGTATCAGGCTATTTTCATATGCAAATGAGGCATGATAGTTTTTAATTATTTATACTAATTAAATGTGTCACCTTAACAACTTATATTTTCGACAGATTATAAAGTATGATCATTGCACATCAAACAATATGATGGTCATACATTACAGGTATATCATTGTTGATGAACGGTCGCAAATTATTTCCATATGTATTCCCACACCAATACTAAGTTTGAGGTCGGTCAATTTACTCTGCCCCATAATGACCGACCAAAACATGGGATAACTCACATAAAATGTCCAAAGTGGTATTCTGGTATTATTGTCAAAGACAAAGCTGGCTTGCATATGAAACGTTCTGGTCCGAAACGTCCTGGTGACCTGGTCCGAAAGTTGCATGGTCCGAAGCGTACGGCGAACAAAAAATACAAATATCTTACCGTTGATCACGTTTCATATGTTTTGGCAGTAATAGATCGTTCACACAAAGAGAAAATATGTATCCTGTGTAATCTTGCATCTCAAATGGTAGTATATCACGAATAATTAGACGAGTTATCACAATAAGTATCAACACATCAGGGAAGTTTGACAGGTGGCCGCCATTGAAATATTGTTGCTTAGAGATCGCACTGGAGTGACATTAAATGCGCAAAGTAGTAAATAAGGCAATTAATTATAATTCTAACGACGAATTTATTGCTTTTATTAATATTGAAAAAAAATTAATGACATCAGCAACATAAACGTATATACATTCATGCACAAATCGCTAATATATTGTAATTGTGTTGGAACTATTTTCTTCGTAGAAAATATTATTTGTGTTATCCGTCCGGTATGACCTGCTCAACCAGCTTGCAATCCAGTACTATTTTCTAACGAAACTCGATAAAGTTTGCAAAACAGTAAAGGAGTGCATTAGAAATAGGTTAAAACGGAGCCATTAAACATGTTTTCCGATCTATCATTTTCTGATATACGCCGCAAATTTCAAAATTACAATACAGTTAACCCTATAATGTCCGTTAACATTTTAAGGAAACACGTTATCGCCCCTGATATCAGTGTGGACATTTACATCTGATATAAAAAGTATAATAATGCCAATCAATACGTGGGGTAATGGTGAATGAATGTTATTTTGCCAGAAAATGTCTCAGGTGATGTCTCTGATATAAAGAACATTTTGTGCCTACTGATTGGGCATGTACCTTTAATGAACGTTGTCACGTCTAAACGACAATGTCGCGGATGCCACAATACCTGTCCTACGGAAAGTTCCGTTTTGATTAATTATTTATTTTGGTAACTGAATCTATGTGTAGCTTCTGTTTGTCACGATGTGTCACATGCTGCTGGTATAGCTGACGTAAGTGACGTCACATTATATCGGTCCTTTCAGAACCAATAACACAGGGGATTTGTTGTTTCATATCGATGGTATATGTAAGTGTGTAAATTAGGAGATGAGCTGTCTGTAAATTAATAATTTAGAGACTATCTATTACTTCCAACTCCGAATTCTGAAATGTGATCTGTCTAGGCCGAGACTAGTAACACGATGACGCGTGTATGTCTTACTTCGAAAGCAAATGTATACCAACAGTAAAAATACAATGGTAAAACTAATAATAAACTTGATGATATGTCTTTAGCAGTGGGGTATGGGATCACATTTGCTGAAAATGACAACAAAAATACCCAAGAAATGTTTCGTAGATTGCGTCGAATATTTGTGACAATTTATGGTGGGCAAGTGTGCCTCACATTAGTATTCGATACTCACTGAGATAAATTCGTTGCCGTAAAAGTTTGCAAATGTTTTAATTAATGTCGGTAGATCTACCAGTGGCAAATTTGTTTGTATATTAGATTACATGACAATGTTGGGCTTATTGAATTTTGTAGTTTATCGCCAATGTAGCAATGTCCTACTCAGATGGTTCAGCAACGTAACAATAACCAAAACGTTATATTTAGGACACCGGGAATTATGAACCAAATAGCAAAAATGTATCACCAGATCAGACTGCGCATCCGCGCAGTCTGGTCTGGGGCTACATTATTTGCGAAGGCAACAACCATTCCCTCTAATGACGATTGGCGTGTTTTTGTTGCCACCCTATTAATTAAACTTCTGACCCCATTCGTTTTGATACGTATATCGCTGACAAATTTTAATTGGTAAGCTTAAATATACGTACTTCGTATCTACGTTAATTTGATTGTCTTATCTACATTGCTTTAAATATGAATTTATTTTATGGCTGCGATTGGTAGAAATCGCGTAATATGTATATACTTCAGACGGATATAAATGAATTACTTTCGACGGATATAGATGAATTTATGGGTAGACGTTGGGTCTCTATAATTACTTTTTCGCACTTCAAGTTTTGTTTCTGCCGAGCACATCCCGTTTCCGTGCCGCGCCAGATAGTTTTCCCATTCACGGCACTAACCTACTATTCTATTTATCCCGTCAACACCTACATATTTCTTTAAAATGCAAACAAAATAACCCAGCCACCGCACATATTCATACGCAGTGATTAGATCGTATTGACAGGATATCAAAAATGTTTCACGGCACCGTGTTTCACGGCACATACGCACTGTGTTGACGGGATCATGTATATGACATGCACTTGTCGATTACGAATTTCAAAACATACTAATATTCAAGGAATTGTGTTTTAAATTCTATAACACTGATTGAATTTGCAACTATTATCCAGAGCTGTTCACAATACACACGCAAATGATAAAGCTGGTTTCAAACTGTAAATAATATGCACGTGCTCATGTTAAACTTACACATGGATCATGCAGTATGCTTCTATGTTTGACTGTAAACATTCACTCAGCTAATTTTGCCATGGCGAATATACAGTTTGGTACATACAGCTAGTACTAAAGACTCGGTCACAACGAACCCACGACGCATTTGTGCCACGACACGACAGAAAATTTGGGCAAATCGTGAGACATCGGGGTCGTCGCAAGACAGTCCTACGAAATTTTGAGCATCGTGACATCGACTTGCCGTCTTGAGGCGAAATTGGACATGTTAATGCATCTTTTTTGTTAGACGATTTGTTGTGCTATCTATGTCTTGTGGCTGTCGTGAGTTCTACGACAGTTTTGCGTCAGTCTTGCGACTGTCATGCGATAAATATCTTGTCGTGGGTACCAGAAGAAACATGTTAAAGCCCCAGTCTCACTGTCACGATTTTGCTCCCGACTAGCCACGATATGAAAAATCGTCAGCAGTCGTAGTACCATCGTAGTGGTGTCGCCAGTATTCTTGAGTGTTCTTGAGTGTTAGTGTGTCATCGGGATAGGCTCCCGACTGTTTTGAACATGTTCAACAGTGATCGGCTAGTTTTTCAAGTCGTACGGCATTCGTACAGCATTCGTACAGCATTCTTGAGGCCGTCGTAGAGGTATTCGTGGCTATTCGTGGTACTTTCCAGGTGCGACTCTGCAAGACCCGGCAATAACTAGTACGATGGTCCTACGACTATGCCACGATTTATGCCGATTACACTACGAACGTACTAAGAACTTGTCCCGAATTATCAATAACTAGCACGACAACACCACGAATATTGTCGAATGCACTACGAATTATGCCGACAGCGCTAGGACTGCAGTAAGAACTACTACGACTTCTCACAGTGCCACTACGGTTTCACTACGATTCGGCACCAAACAGTTGAATACAGGCTGTCAGCATCCCAGAAATCATACATTATGTCACTTCCAACCAGAGAACATCTAGCAAGAAGATATACCAATAACTTCTACCATGGATACTCCTGGAACAATGTCGCCTCTCCGTGATCTCGTGGCACTGGAGGCAGATATTGTACAGAATGACCTGGCTATTGCCCATCAGGTTGAGAAGAGGAGAAGAAGAGGTGCAAGGAGACCTAAACGATTTTGGTGCAGGGCCTGGCTGACACGAAGACCTTCACTAGGACAGTATGAAATGCTGATGGTTGAGCTGAGTCAGGAAGATGTACATGGTTACAAGAACTTTATGAGGCTGGAGCCCTTGATGTGCCAATAACTGCTTAACAGAGTCAGTGGTAGAATAGAGAAGAAGGACACATGGTACAGGAAGGCAATTCGTCCTGGATTGAAGCTGGCGATTACCCTCCGGCACCTAGCAACAGGAGATAGTTACTATTCCCTGATGTATGGTTTCAGAGTGGCCCACAACACCATCTCCTCCATTGTGCGTGATGTATGTGAAGCCATCGTTGAGGAATATGCAGATGAAGTGATCCCCTGTCCAACTACACAGGAAGAGTGGAAACTTATAGCTGACCAGTTTGGGGCCAGATGGCAGATGCACCACACCAATGGTGCATTGGACGGCAAGCACATATCAATGCAGTGTCCAAATAATTCTGGTTCTCTCTACTTGGTGGCTGCTGACTATAAGTTCTTATGGGTGGATGTTGGTGCCAACGGTTCTGCATCTGATGCTCAAATCTGGAACCAGTGTGAGATGAAGGAGGTCATTGAAGATGGTAGCAATGGATTCCCAGAAGCAACACCACTCCCTGCAGATGACTGACCCATGCCATACTTCATCATTGCAGACGACGCCTTCGCTCTTAGGACATGGCTCATGAAACCATTCTCGAGACGCAACCTGACAAATGAAGAGAGAATCTTCAAATACAGACTCTCGAGGGCTAGGCCTATAGTAGAGAATGCCTTTGGCATCCTGGCCAACAGATTTGGAGCTTTTATGACCACACTTAGACAACAACCATAGACCGTTAATAGCATTGTACTGGCCTGCGTTTGCCTTCATAACCTGATGAGAATGAGGTACCCTGCTACTCAGAATACTCTCGTAGACCAGGAAGATGCGAACCACAGTATTATTCCAGGAGCTTGTAGGGATGGTGCCAACCTGGATGACATGGCCCACATTAGGGGTGGCAACTTTACAACAATGGCAGCCAACCAATCGATGTAGACTGTGTGACGTTCGAAAACGGAATGAATTCGTAACTGATGGGAAGTCTTTATCCGATTCGCACGGACGTCGGGGTAGACCGGGGGTAGTCGTAATATAGTCGTAGTACAGTCGTGGTGGTTCGTGGTGGTTTGTGGTGCAGTCGGGTCTGGTCTTGGCGAGTCGTGACGCAGTTGTGTCGCAGTCGTACCAAATCCTGTAGATTCTTTATATGTCGTACTGCATTCGTACTGGCAACGTAGTGGAGTCGTGGTAGGTCGTTGCTATTCGGGGACCATTGGCTTGGAAAACGTAGAGCATTCGTACAATAGTGTCAGTAATCGTGGGAACTCGTAGGACATTCGTGGCAAGGTCGGGAATGATGCCGATTCATGCCGATATGTATCAAAATTTTGCAAAACGTCGGGAGCAGTCGTGGTTGGATAGGTCGGGAATGATCGTGGATAGTCGTGAGTAAAATCGTGACAGTGAGACTGGGGCTTAATTAGTCAAACAATCTTACGACTGTCGCACGACTGTCCTACGACTGTCGCAGGACAGTCGTGAGACAGTTGCAAGATTGTCTCACGAATATTATATTTCGTATGAGGCTCGCACAAATTGCAAGTCTGTAGTGCGTTAGTCTTGCGTTAGTCTTGCAACATATTTTCGTTTTTTGAGGGGTATATATCTCGGGCGACTGAACGCTTGGAAATAAAAACTGTCTGTCGTCGCTGAGAGAGGATGGCTATTCCACCTGAGCGACTACGTCTTGGGAGGCATCCTGGATACATATTTGGATTAAATTTGCAAAACGTTGAATAAAATAAAGTGACAAATGTCAAAAATTCGGGCAGAACTTCGATGTTTCCACGGAAAAATCTCGAGAGCAAATGGCAGGCAACAGACCGGGCCTCGTTATATAGTCGGGAGACGGTCGCGCGAGCGTCACACGAGTGACCCACGACTGTTGTGCGGCAGTCTTGCGGCGTGAAAACAGCCCCCCGACAATGCCCGACAACTCACGATGGTCCCACGACTGTCGCACGACTGACTTGCGACACACCCACGACATAACCACGACATATCATTTTTTCTGTCGCGTCCCTATCGCCAAACCATCTTTAATGTGTCGTAGCCCTTGTGACCACTCGAAATAGATTTCGGGCATGTTGCAAGATCTGGCCACGACAAATATTGTATGGGTCTACCACGACAAAATTTCGTACGATCCGTTGTGCCCGGAGCTTAAGTATACAAAGGCGCGTCATTTGTGTCATGTGTTAAGTCGGTTATAGAACTAGGAGTGTTTATTATGTTAACTACACATGGATCATGCAGTATTCGTCTATGTGTAACTGTAAACATTCACTTGAGCTAATTACTAGTAATATGGACGATGGCATGTGCTTCTCGTGACATATGTTCATGCCATGGCGAATATACCTTTTAGGACATACATACATATAGACTAAGTATACAAAGGGCGTCATTGGTGTCAGGTTTTAAGTCGGTTATAGAACTCGGAGTTTCTATTATGTTAAACATTGTCCAATATTTACATACAGTAGAACCTATATAAACCGGACACGCAGGCAGTCTCTGTATCATTAATTGTATGGGTTTCATTGTCACCTATCATTGATGATAAATTAATGCCTGTTCATGGGCCCACAGTGCCCCCGCTCAATAGTCCGCCGTGGCATTATTTTATTCACCGCTACGGGCCTGGGGGCCGTTTCACTAAACTTCGTACGACTAAAATGTTCGTAAGTGCAAATTTAGAATCGTCTTGAACTTTCAATTGATGGATTTACATTTATTAATCATAGGCTGCATATGCAGCCTATGCTTAATAAATGTAAATCCAGTTTACAATAATATATTGCTAATGTGAAATTTACATAATTTTGCACTTACGAACATTTTAGTCGTACGATGTTTAGTGAAACGGGCCCCAGAAGTCCTTAATGCATGACAATGCTTCACAACAGTATACATGCAATACAATAATAATGGTATCGCAATAGTGTCACTATGTGAATAAGATGCATATCCGGGCTAGCCGGGCACGAATACACATCTTCTCCCCATAGTGAGTTACGTACCGTGACATACTTCCCCGCCAAATTGAAATGAGTCCCCGAATTCTACATTTAATTCGCACCTGAATTCTATATTTTTGGGCAATTTGGGCAGTATTTATCAGTCACGGCCCCACGTTGGGCGCCAAAAGTCACAGGGCGAGAAATATGTGCTCCGGCCCGGGGCTCGAACCCGGGACCTCTGGTATACCGTACCATCGCTCTAACCAATATTTGTAATAATAGTTATTTCAAAATACTTAAATATCGTTCTTGAAATCAAACAGCTTGATTTAGTTGAGCCTGAGTTGTGCTACAGCTCAGGCTCACTCAGTAAACTGCTTGATTGCGAGATGAGATTGCCACATATCTGTTGGTAACCGTTGAAATATTGGTGAGTTTGTAACATTTTGTTGATTCAATATTATATTTATTAAACTCCTAATCAGTAAGCGAGTTTAATAAGTATCATATTGAATTATCACTATTGTAAGATCCTCTACAAACATAATACATAACATGTATCATGGTCCGACATTATTATATGTTATCTCCCTTGAGATAGAATATTGTGTCACGCAAATTTCTGTGGGGGCAGCCATTGATCGTGATACGCCTAAACGGCGAGTGCGACTAAGAAACTAGTGCACTGTGTCAACTTATCCTATGGCGTTTTGGTCTGTCTTGCTTTGTATCTAAAACTCAAAATACACATGTTTACTATTCTCTATAGTTTTCACAGTTTTGTGCTCAGTTTATCAGTTAAATTTTGGAAGATACACATCCAAGACATTTCGTGCGTAAGAATACAGCAGTTATTATCTTTAGGTATCACGGGACAGTACGTACGGAGCTAGCATTAAAAGGGGGTGAACGATTTTCTATATAGTTCAGTACTGACCCTGCAAGTTACACCAGTGTATTTTACAAAGTTAACTTACCCCACACACCGATCAGTTTTTGTGGAGATAACATATTTCAGTACTTTCAGTACTTTGATTATGTTGATTATGCTGTCGCTTTTCTTTGGTTACCACTTTCAGACCGAAGACATATTCAGAAGCTTATACTTATTTATAAAGAAAAGGCCGGTGTACTTCCCTCATATATACATGAACTATTTCCACAACTAGTTGGTGATAATAACACATACGGATTACGTAATATGAACAATTTTATCACATTAACAAGACGGACAGAAATGTATTCTAAATCGTTTACCGTCATCAGTAGTATCTTGGAATGAACTAAATGAGGATATAAAAAAATTCTACATCGACCGCCGTTTTTAAAAATAAACTAAAACAACTATTCAGACCTCCAATTGTTCCAGAATATTTTCTTATCGGCGACAGAACATTATCCATTTACCACTGCCGCATAAGAAACCAATGTAGTAATCTTAATGCTGATCTATATATTGGAATCACTTGAGAGAATCCCCTTTATGCCAATGTACACTCGAAGATGAAGATGCCGAACATTTCCTTTTTAAATGCCAACTATTCCATCAGCAACGATTAAACTTGTTTGCAGCAACCCGTCAGTACCATCCACTATCTGTTAAAACCCTATTATTCGGAAACGCGTCACTAAATGTGGAAGACAATACTCGCATATTTACAGAAGTGCAAACTTACATTAAACTGACTCGACGATTCATATAACTGCATCCGTATATGTATTGCGTTTTTACAAAACTACATTAAACAAGTAACGTCTATATAACAATTAACTATTTACATAAATACTGCTTTCCTGCATGAATACAATTATTATAAATGGTTACCTGGGCTCGTGCTCGTGGGTCTTCCGCGATGTGTTAGGTGCTCCGTGCTCGCATTTGGACTTTCTATCGGTCATGATTGGGCTTCGCTCGGTAATGGCCGGCAGAGCTGTTTGATTTCGAGTATGGGGTACGAGAGCATATTCGGGGGTCTCATAATCGTGGTCCCAGATTCTGGAGTGTGTGCGGTGAGGACATTTGGTGCAGCACATTGAACACTTATCCTGTGTTATTGTTTATTTTCGATTTATCATGAGCACATTAATATGACTGTTTATGAAAAACTTATTGTTTCAACACATAGACTGATGTGCTCATGTGCACATCGATATATTTGTGTATATATATGTGTATATATATATATATATGTATATATATATATGTGTATATATGTATGTGTATGTATGCTCTTCTAAATTAACCTGTATTTATTAACTTTAAAGTTACATTGTAAATTTAGAGCAATAATATATGTTTAAACTAAACTTTTCTTTGGTAATAAACCCCATACATACCACCTACCATGCAGATAGATAGCGAAAACATCTGATAACTCTTGGGTTGCTGACTAACAAAAGTGCAAATCATCCCAGCATTATCCTTATACCGTTATTATAGCCCTCAAGTGGCAATAGAAACTGATTTATGCAATATTGAAACATAAACATAATATAGTGTCTTTGTCGCAAAGACGCCACGATGCGATTTAACACCACCAGTCTTATATATTTATCCCGTCAACACAGTGCGTATGTACCGTGAAACACGGTGCCGTGAAACATGTTTGATATCCTGTCAATACGACCTAGTCACTGCGTATGAATATGTGCGGTGGCTGCGATTATTATTTTTGCATTTTGAAGCCATTAGTAGGTGTTGACGGGATAAATAGAATAGTAGGTTAGTGCCGTGAATGGGAAAATATCTGGCGCGGCTCGGAAACGGGATGTGCTCGGCAGAGCCTCGCCCATCCCGTTTCCTAAGCCTTGCCAGATATTTTTCCCATTCACTGCACTAACCTACTATTCTCTATATATATATACGTATATTGGCTCCGTAACAAGTCGTGGTCACTCAAACATACCCAAGTGCTGATTAACTGACGTTGACAAAACAGTCATTTCCCTACACGGCGAGCAGAGATTGTACAGTGGGGTCAGCGTGTAAGTGCACACACGAACGAACACGACAGGTTGGTTCCAACCTGTCGTGTTCGTTCGTGTGTGCACTTACACGCTGACCCCACTGTACACGGACAATTATATGTATGTTTTAGCTTAGATGCATGCTTTCCGCTTTACATGTTGTACTATATAATATATGTTGTGCTTATGTAATGCAATGTAATTAGAGTTATGTACTCAGCACTAGTTTTACAGTGGGGTCAGCGTGTAAGTGCACACACGAGAGAACACCAACCTGTCGTGTTCGTTCGTGTGTGCACTTACACGCTGACCCCACTGTAGCTATGTTATTCCTACTGTACACTTGTGTACACTGCCCCATGGTGTTTCAGTGTCATTGTCCAAATAATGAGGGATCGTAGTGAGTTATCTCTCTATATTTATAGAAGTCCGGTCCGACGTGTATATATTATCACCTAACTGCTTGTAAACAAACGAATATCGCATGATTTGTGTGTAAATGAGCCATTATAGTTTGTTCGACTAGTGTTAATACATATTATCATACATGTCTGCGCAATCTGATCCGAAACTGCAGTATTTGTCAGATTAATATTTTCACACTTATTAATTGTAATTGTAATCAGTGTAGACCCAGATCAGACTTCACATATATGCAGTCTGATCTGGGTCTACCCTTTTAGCAGTCTTTATTTTTGTTATTCAGTAAGAAATAAACGCTAGATTTTGAAAATCGGTCCACAAATAAAAAAATATTTAAAAAAAGTCTATTTTTAGCCCCCATGTTAAATTCCCATAGAAAAATCATGTGTATTTGATGGAATTTCATCAAATAAAATTTGTTGGGGATGAAAAACTACTTACATTTAAATATCTTTTAGATTTAATGTGTTTAATAGCCAAAAGTCGGCACAAAAACGTTGACAAGACAGTAGTGTATTATATTATAATACACAGTGTTATTACACTTCAAAAGCCATTTATGCAATGAATTATGACACTGAACTTACATAACGCAAACAATGACATAACTATTGTATCGGACCAAATTCCTAAAGAAACATATTTCGGTACTATTTTCAGACCATTCCCGAATATTCGCCCCATTTCCATCAGTGATATCGGTGTTTTTTCATATTAATATTCTTTATTCAGACTGCCTTCAGTAGCCTATTTCACCAACATTGCAAAGTATACTTTTCTAGCAAAGTATACTTTGAGGGAGTAACCATTTATTTTTCCTGAAATGCATTATTTCATATAGAACTAACAAATGCATATATTTCATGTATGCATAATTATTATACTGAATTTATTACATTATCACAGCCAAGTTGGCTGTGATAATGTAATAAATTCAGTATAATAAACATGAATAAATTTATCCAAAAATTGAAAAATTCTCCCTCAAAGTATACTTTGCTGGAAAAGTATACTTTGCAATGTTGGTGAAACGTGCTACAGGCCATTCCCGAACATTTGTTCCATTCCCATCAATGATAACGGCGGTTTTCTCATACCGATGATAATATTCTATATTGAAATATCTGCAACATTATACACTAATACGGCAGTTTATAACGTGTTTACTTTGAACTCAAACGAAACGTGTAAATTGTGATTATACAACACACACCTGTCTTTTCCAATTGATTCCCTATCTACATGGGGGCTTGCCTGACAAAAAAGGTATTACTGCATTGCTCATAAGTGTGTCCATATATGCAGATTCCACCGCCACTAATTGCCACCGAGCCTGATAAACTTGATATCAAAATACACTAGCACGATATTTTATTTATCAGGTAACGTATCCGTGTACACAATACGAGCGAATAAGACTTACTGTTTTAGTTGGATAAAATAAAGGCTGACTTGTTTAAGTTGCGTCATTATAAGGACGTCGTTCTGTAACGTCATGTGACGTCGTTCGACGAGAGCGAGCGAGCGAGCGAGAGAGAGAGAGAGAGTATAGAGAGAGAGAGAGAGTGAGAGAGATAGAGAGAGATAGATATAGAGACGGAAACGGAGACGGAGACGAGACGAGACGATACGAGACGAGACGGAGACGCAGATTCAGATGCAAAAGCAGGGTGGGTGTGGGGGGGGGGGGGAGAGTATGTGTCTATTATTATTTATTATTACAGTCGTTCCTCCTTGTATATATACTCTTCCACAAAGCTGTCAACTGGATCGCGTTATGTTGAATTGTGTCCAACCCGTACACAAACGACCAAGCCGTAGGCGTCTATATAACCACGGTTACAATGTGGAAACCAAAATATACATTCTACAAACAATGTATCCCTTTTCTGATTTTCTGACGCCAGTTTGGATGACACATGCGTTACTCGTAGACAAATGATTTGCAGGCAGTCTGTGTATCATTAATTTCATTGGTGCATATTTATGATGATACTGGCTGCATATCTTGGCATAGTCATGTGTCTGATTTACAGTGGAACCTCTCTAAACCGGACACTCTGGCGACCTCCCAGGGTGTCCGGTTTAGAGAGGTTCCACTGCACAAGCGTGTTTGCTTTCACCTCAATCCTCCGATACTAATGTGTATGTACGACATGTGCTTATTCAACCGAAATAAAATACTGTTTAAACTAAAGATAAATGTGAGTTGTATGATCCCTATTTACCATGAGTCCGCCCATTATTGTAACTTTAGGGATCATTGTATAATCTGGTATTAACTTGATACCGATACACGCGATATTGAACACGTGCTAAGATTTATTCAATCGAACAGCAAGTGATAGCGAACTGGGTCGCCTCCGACGTTACCAACCTTACCGCATGTCGGCATTCGTTCACTGGCATTCGTTCCAAACATCGAGTAACTTTCTCTGTAAAAAAAAATCGAATATTTAAAAAAAAATCTTTTTACATCGGCGCTGAAAATCTTGACAGTAATCGATGTCATTTTCAGAGAATGTCTTATGGGATTTTGGTGACGAGAATAGCGTAAGGAAGATAGTCTAAAGACCGGAGTGAAGTACTTTCTAAAATGGGGCGGAACTGAGAGGGTGTATGGTATTATTACTGCAACCAGCGTACCCCACCGCCTGCACTAATCTTGCCAATATATAGTTGTCATGTTTTCTATTTCTTTCAAAATACACGTACTTGAATATCGTGATTGCAATCAAATTGCTTGATTGCGAGTTGAGATGCAATCTCGGAATCAAATTCGCCGAGCATTTACGGAAATGACGTCGAATGTTCAAAAAAATTGCGTAGCTGAATCGGAAGTCAAACTCCGTATTTCGCCGGGCGAAATACGGAGTTTGATTTCCGATTGAGCTACGCAATTTGTTTAACATTCGACGTCATTTACGGAAATTCTCATATTTTCTCGGGAACAATTTCGGTGAATTACGGAGATACGATTAAGGCCGAATATCTCACGGACTGACCTTCGTATAATACATTCCTCACGGCGGTAGATATTTCTATCAGACGTGTTTGCATTCTGATATGATTTGTTAATTTAATTCGCGTGTTTGTCCACACAATCGTGAATAGCTGCTGCTGTCCAGGGTAATTGGTTCTGTCCGTTTGTCATGATATCTGTCCGTGCCACGTGACTCGGACACCGCTGTCATTAGCTCAGAATTCAGCATTCACCATTTTGAAACGTACAGTGGAACCTCTCTAAACCGGACACAGAGAAACTTTAGTTGTGCTTAATTTTGATAGTGAAATGCCCCTTTTCTCCAATGACAAGTCCGTTCATGATCACAAAGGATCATCGCGTATCGTCAAGTGGTCATCTGTCTGTTTTACAGTGGAACCTCTCTAAACCGGACACCCTGGGGAGCTCCCAGGGTGTCCGGTTTGGAGAGGTTCCACTGCAAAAGTATGACTATTTTGCTTGTTTACGTCCATGAGTGCTAATAGCGGAAAACATGAGAACAATACATGTGATTTTGTGCCTAAGAGAATGTTCGATATTTATGAAAATATTTTTCTGTAAAGGACGTCGAAAGTTGACAAATCATTTTCTCTCATTATTTCGTCAACTTTCGCCGTCATTTACGGAAAGTATCGTAAATATTTTTCATGCGATATCGCACATCTTCTTAGGTAAAAAAACCATCACATGACGTTATGCCGAATCTTGAAAATCACGTTTAATAAAGATCTTATTATTAAATCAGTAATTATGATATATTTTATTTATTACCTGAGCACATCATCATCCACTGAATACTGATTATATAATTTATACAGCGGTCTATGCAGTTAGCACATTCTTCCAATGACTCTTTCAATTGTATTCTCTGACCGTTCCAAGGCAGTAATTCCATCGATGTGCAACCGCTGATGTTTTGTTTTACAACAATGATTTTACACGCGGTCTGCGTGTTTATAAACTTGTCTTTATATTGTGTGGTGTTGATGGTTTCTATGGCAACCAATGTACTGTGGTTTGTCATTTTCTTTGCAAGACGTGCTCCCCTCTGTATTCCACTCTCTATTGAAGGAGAATTTGGAAGAAGGGGGCTTACTCCCATATGGAGTTAGCCCCCTTCATCCACGTTCTCCTTCAATTGTATGTGTTGACTGTGCCAACGCACTACCAATTAAATACTGCCTCGTTGTGCCATACATGTGCTGTGGTTTGTTATTTCGTTTGTAAGACATGCTCCCCGCCCCTCCCTCTGTCTTTCACTCTCTATTGAAAGAGAATGTGAAATAATGTGGGAGTTAGCCCCCTTCTTCCACTTTCTCCTTCAATTTTATTCACTGACTGTGCCCACAGACATTCGGCGTGTTCTGTCTTTCATCGGTATAACTACATGTATATATATATGATGAACAAGGCTTCTAACTTTGGTCGCACACGACCTCGTATCATAACAAAATAACATGTTTACATTTGTAAAAAATAATAATATTATTATTATTATTATTTTATATGTAAGGGTAGAAATTAGCTCGAGGACCTTCCAAACCCGGGCATTTGAGCCCAAAAATGGCAGGTCAATGACCGTTGGCCCGTTTGTTTCAGAATTTACTAATATCTGCCATACAGTCGAAATATGTGCATTAAATGAAGGAAGCAATGAGGCGATTAATTTAACCTAGCTAGTTCATTCTCCTATCGCACGAAGCCGGTATGTAATACCTTGCAAAAGGCTGAGTGTGAGTGCATGTGATATATGGAGACTCAGCCGTAACAGTGTTATCCTATATAATGATGATATTTGACGGTTGGTCAGGGCAAAACATATTAGGCAGGGAATGATCGATATTGGGTTATGGAAACTATGATGTAATATGTTGTAATTTTCTATGCATTCTATGTATTTATGCAGGATATCGATAATTCTCAAATGATCATATGAACTTGCCACTACAATATTGACGTTAGAGCCTTAAACACATTATTTCATTTGGTATGATTCGCGGTTATGTCCGACCTAGGATACGGAGCTGTAATTCGATATTAGTTGCATAAATATGTTCTAACTATTTTGTTTAGCAAGATACAAATAATTCTCAAATGAAGACAAATATTCACATTAGCGTTAATACAATCGCAGAACGTGTTATGATACGAGGTCGTGTCCGACCAAAGTTAGAAGCCTTGTTCATATATATAGAGTTATACAGAAGAAAGCCGAAACACGCCAAATTCCTGTGACTGTGCCAACGCACTACAAATGTAATATTTTCTTGTTGTGCCATATATGTATCTGGTTTGTTATTTTGCTAAGAAGACGTGCCAAACAGTTTGATTGGCTGAGCCTGACCTCACAGCTCAGGACTAGCAAATCAAGCTGCCTGATTTCAAGCAAAATATTCAAATATTGAAATATTTTCTTTTACTTTATTGGCAAGATTAGCGCAGGCGGTTTTGAATGCATATTTCTACTATCTTTCTGCTATCGTATGCAGGCGCGGATCCAGGATTTCGGGTTAGGGGGGGGGGGCGTAACTATTTTGCAATACTTGACTATATTATCGAACGAGCTATGCTCGTTCGATAATATAGTCAAGTATTGCAAAATAGTCGACCGAGCTCAGCGCTAGGGTGGTCCGGGGGCATCCCCCCCCCCGGACATTTCCTGCGTTCTGGCGCATTTTGGAGCAAAAATATTGACACTGTCATAGTATGTTTAGACATGATTTTTTATTGAAAACGTTTACATTTTGAAACAATAAGAAAACGACCGAAAAATGCATGGAATACATGGCACTTGGCATGAAACGTGCCTTGTAACTTGTAAACAATCTTTACTCGGCGAATTTTAGGGGGGGGGCGGGCGCGCGTCGGGTCCGCCCCCCCTCCCCCCCCCCCCCGCTGAATCCGCCCATGGTATGACACCCCATTAATTTATATTTTGACTCTATCAGGCAGGTATTGAAAGCAAGAGGAAATGAAAACATGAGAAACGCTAAAACTACAGGCACATTCCGCCACCTAACGCCGTCCCAGCCCATGTGTTTTTCACTATTGTGACTGTGACTTCTGAAATGGTGCTTATGGAATTTGTGACCAGTATAGCTCCTGATCAAATAGCACATTCACGTAGCTTGATAAGGATCCATATTGTTCGTTTGAAGCATAACGGGCGTTTCAAGGATGCAATAGCTGATCCTAATGAGACTGTGCGGATGCAAATGCTGATCTAGATCTACACTGTCGCAAAAATCCATGAACCCCATTTCTCTGGACAGTCACAGCCACAATTGCGCTGCCACATCTGGACTTATCCAGGGTGTCCGCTTTAGAGAGGTTTCTGCGTTAATCTTGCCCAGATGTCAACGTTTCTGGACATCAATTTGCAATCTCAGCTCGCAATCAAGCAGTTTGATTGGCTGAGTCTGAGCTGTAGCACAGCTCAGGCTCAGCCAATCAAGCTGCTTCATTTCGTGCACAATATTGAAGCTTTTCGAAATAAAATTAGCTTCCAAAATAGGCAAGATTAGAGCTGGCCGTGGTGTATGTCTATACTGATCTCGGTCCAAGTGGGTCTCGACTATCGGATTATCTCGTGAGTCGTATTGACAGGTATTGTTCTCTAGGGAAACACGCCTACACGGTATCCAGGAAGCTTATCATTGGTGGCATACACGAGAAAACCTGTCTGTCCAACATCATATGACCACACGGAGGGAAATCTACATGAGCTCAGGTGCACGGTTTTGGACATGTGGACTGCAAAAACAATTGAATTCACATCGATTCAGGTATTATTTTTATCTGAAAAGTTTTGTGAACTTTATCACGCCAATTGCTGATTTTTTGTTCTCAAAACTGTTCCGAAGTGTTTGGGGAAGTGGCTGGAAATGGACACCCGTCGACGATACTATATACACGTTTGTGCGGCCCGTGCGCTTTATTTCATCAAACTATGTGGAATAGTAAGAAAGTTGTGATACAAATAATAACTGAGGCGAGGCGAAATGAGCTGCGTTTGGTGGTCACATGTACAAAAACGTACACGCACCTGCGCACACGTCACTCCTTGGACCAAACTACCATCAGGAGATACGACACACTCATATTGCTCGCGTGGAACTCTAATAATAATGCTGTCTGTTCCACGTTGTCGTTTTGTATATAGAATGTAAACATTTACTGAATACAATCATTGGTTTTTCAGGTTAATGATTTTAAATATTTTGCTAATTTTCCGGTACCAAAACCGTGCACAAATAGCTTTAATTCTTTCAACAACACATGCCTGTATAACGGTGTTGTCAAAACGTGTAGATCCAGATGAGACGGCTCGTAACGAGCCGTCTCATCAGGATCTGCACGTTTTGCAAGTATTTTTCATATTTTTGAGAACAAAAACACCCCATTTTCATAAATGGGCTAGTCTGAAAATCTTTTTGTGACGGTTGGGTTGCTTGGAAAAATGACATATCAAATGCCATTCCAGTTACTTAGGGGTGAAAGGGGTGAAAGGGTTAATGCAAGTGGATCCGAATGCCAAAGTGTTACAAAAGTGTTCAGGACGACAGCTTAAAAGTGGCATGCGCACAATTCTTTCTATCTCGTTCCCACGACATAGCATCTCGTTCCCATGAGATAGGATCTCTTTTTCACGTGATAGGATCTCGTTCCCACGAGACAGGATCTAGTTCCCACGAGTTAGCTATCTCGTTCCCACAACATAGTCAGTCAATCAAAAGGTAGCACCATTGTCATTCAAGATGGTGGAGTAATATTCGATATTCTATTTGCTTATTATATCATTTGAACGAGATGCTATCTCGTGGGAACGACTTAGATACCTAGTTCGAACGAGGTCATATCTCGTGGAAACGAGATGTCATGTCATGGGAACGAAATAGCTAACTCGTGAGAACGAGATTATATCTCGCAGGAACGAGATACCATGTCTTGGGAATGAGATGCTACGTCGTGGGAACGTGATAGAAACAAATGCTTATGTTCCTTTTAAGCTGCCGTACTTCAGGTGTCGCCGGCCCAACAAATCACATCTTCCAATGATCACTGGTGTAGGAACAAAATTACAATGGAGACAATTTGTACATTTATTTGTATATTATTTATTGCATAACATAAAACAAAAGTGATCAGCTACGCATAAAAATATGCATAGCGTTGTTGTATACCTTAAATACGTACATTCCTATAATTCTGAGATACCAGCATCAGTACACTTATAATTATAATGTATGTATGTTTATATAAATAAGATAGACCATCCGTCATGAGTGATGATTTCATAATTGAGACACGCCATGCGATGTTGTACCTTCGGACATCTGCGTAATTTCATTAAATACGTTTACAAAATTTACAATATTTTTCATAAATAAAGTCAAAAGTTGACAACATTTTCAGAGTACATGCGGAATTTAGTTCTGCATGTACTCTGAAAATGTTGTCAACTTTTGACGACATTTACAGAAAATGCTGTAAATTTTGTAAACGTATTTCATAAAATTACGCAGATGTCCGAAGGTATAAACGCACAGGGCGTGTCTCATATGAGGTTTATAAATTGAGTTTACTGACTTCATAAGAAACGAGGCCATCTTTGAAAACAGTAAACGAATTTAATAAATATCATATTTATTCAACACAAACATTAGATTGTACTTCTTGCATAAGCACATCGAAATACGGAAAAAGGACACCAAAGGGTTTCAGCGAAGAAAGTATGAAGTACCTTTGACGTACATTTTTTATGAATGAAAGCAAATGAAACATGGTTTTCTATGTTTCAGTTTTGTCATCGAATATATATTGACCATCATTTATTCGCTTAACCCAAACACTCAAAATAATTGTCTAAATACTATTGATGAGAATATTCTATAACCAATATTTTGTATTATTAGACTAAAATGGAGCACATTGATGCTTGCAAACCTACTATCAAGTACAAGTTCATGTCAAATACGTAGTGTTACTCATTCGTTCATTTGCCAAGTCGTCAAAAATGTCACATGACAAATGTCACATACAAATAGAAAAGTTAAGGAATCTATTTTCCATGTGGCTATGCGAGTGTATACATCTAGAACTTGGAATATGTTAACCCTTTCACCCCTAAGTAACTGGAATGGATTTTGATATGTTAATGTTGCAACCAATACAATCGTCATGGATTTCAGACTAGTCCACTCTCAACAATATGGAAATTACTTGGAAAAAGTGCAGATTCTGATGAGACGGCTCGTTACGAGCCGGCTCATCTGGATCTGCACTGTTTGCATAAACCGCTATAGCGGGCTTTCGGGTTCCAATGGATAAACCTTTCCCTTATATGTGTCTGTGACAGAAGACATTGGGCTTATGGGATTTGTCACCAGTGTAGCCCCTGATCAAATAGAACACGCAGGGGGCCTGATAACGATCTATATTGCTTATTAGAAACATGACGGGTGTTTCATTGATGGAATGGCGACCAGTGCAGATCCTGATCACACTGTGCTTATGCACAGGCTGATTTGGCTCTACACTGGTCGCAAACCCCATAAGCCCCATTTCTCCAGTCACCTGAACATTTCTCTAAAATCGCTCGCTAGTGCGTTAGGGACGATTTTATCAGACACAGACTCATTAATTGTCATAAAGCACTCCTTGCCAACTTGTACAAGGTGTTGTCAAGAGCTGTCACGTGATCTACTTGATCACGTGGGGTCGAGTAATCATAGGGGCAGAGGTTAATACGAGGCAAGTCACGAAAGTCGTTTATTATAGCGGAATTTTCAAAAGATTTTTTCTCTCAAATCGCGACGAGTGAGACACACAACTTGGTGCAATGTAATCTCGATTCCAGCGTAAACTAAATGCAATGTAGATCTTGCATTTGTGATGATTTAATATGATCTTTTTTAAACAAGATTACTGATTCCATAAGAAACGAGGCTATGCCGAGTTTCTTATGAAATCAGTCAACGAGTTTAATAAAACCATGTTAGATTATATGTTTTGCATAAGCACGTCATCATACATTGAAGCTGTACTGGTCACCAATCCTGTTTTCTGCGACGAGCTAATTTGCATATTTATTACACTAGTGTATTATGATTACACTGTGTTAATACACTGCAAGCGCCCGTTGTATGTAATAACATCAGTATGATCGCTGTTGATAGAAGACTAAAACTGTTAAAACAACAATATGTGTTTCTTCTCTATCTAAGGCCTAGGCCGATTGCGAAGAAACAACTATTGTTGTTTTGCGGTATGGGTAGGTTGGTAAGTTAGTAGTTTATTATTTTAAAATTGATGCCATGTGAAAAATGATATATTTTATACCAGGTATATTTGTACATACTTTATGTTTTTGGCAAACGGCAATGGTACATTACTGACTGCGCTAACCTTGTCAATATATATCGCTGTCTTTATTTCAAAATACTTGAATAATGTGCTTGAAATCAATCAGCTTGATTGGCTGTGCTACAGCGTTTGCAATGCTATATATTTGTCAATATTAATACAAAAAATACCAATCCTCAAGATTTTACAGGTGACCTATATGTACAGTATGGTTCAGAAATATGATCTAATCTAAATTTGAACTATTTTTTCTATTCTGATTCATTCCTGTCTATGCATATTTGAGACTTAAGTCAATAAACGATTCTTCTTCTATATCAATGTATATAAATACTTTTTTCTACAAAATATTTTTAAGTGCTTTACTTTGATTAAAACTGCGCAATGCGCACTGGGTATACGCTGTTGCCAACTTGATTCGTGTCTGTTTTACTCATGACCTGCGACAGTACAAATTTACAGGCACGTGTAAAATACATTTGTCGCGTTAAACTGTCACACGGGCACAACTGTATGAATTCTAAAAACAGTTTAAATAAATGTTATGCCATTTTAATTTTTCAAAAATTATAATCCGATATGAATTTTAGTAATTTAGTAATTTGTAACGCTTTGTATAGCCAGGTGTTTCGTGAAGTAACTTCTACCTTAACGGATGCAGCTGACAAATTGAATGCATAATCGTATTATAGTTCAACTGGCGAGCAAAGAGGCTGGATGCTAAGAGGATTTCGAGTACAAAGGTGACAAAATGACTTTTGATCATAATAACAATATTGATGGGACAAGCACGGCATTATGTGGGCGTTATATGACCACTTGAACAAGGAAACAGCGACGTTATATGGCCAGAAAAATCACAACGGAGTATCGAACGACGTTATTATAATGTGTACGATTTATAGGTTATTTGATTTGTATGTGAATATATGCACGAGTTCCTCAGCGGGCGATATGTATAGGTTATTTGATTTGTGTGTGGATATATGCACGAGTTCCGCAGCGTGCGATATTGTGCGACTTTAGGAGCGCAATATCGTTGCGCTGCGGAACGAGTGTCATATATCCACATACAAATTACTTGTAAATAACCTTTTTATCATACTGTATACGTAAATCACTCACAATTTATATATATGGAACAAAAAAGTCAATGCTTTCAAAGGAACTATTTTGCGAGTTGAAACGTAGTTCCGGCACTGACCAATATGAACTCGCGAGACGTCAATGTGGAAATATTGACGGCTTGCGTTCCATTGTATTTCAATGGGAAAAGACAATACGTATATAATACGTATATATACATATGTATTTTATTTTCATGGCAATTTTTATTTCTCTGACTTTCTAAACATAATTAGGAACGGTTTCGCCATTTTACCATCGCTTTAAGTGGATATAAACAGCACATGCTAACTAGTAGATGTTATTTTAATAGGGATGACACAGTATCAAAACAACACTTTACTTACGGGTGTACCTGTCAATTTAGTATACCGATGAACTAACGTTAATGTAGGGTATTGAATGGTATAGCACTTGTTGATGCACATTTTCTTGATGAGTTTTCAGACAAAATTTGTCGCTGAATATGTTTTAAATGCATAAATCATATGCACAGTAGCATTTAGCTCAACATAATAATGTCTGCATGATAGAGAATCAGGGGACCGTTACACCAAACTTCGCATTACTAAAATGTTCGTAAGTGCAAATTCATGATCGTCTGGAAATTTCTCTAGCTGGATTTACATGTATTGAGCATAGGCTGCACATGCAGCCTATGCTCAATAAATGTAAATGTAAATCCAATAAATGTTTACAAGAAATCATTGTTAATGTGAAAATTACAGACTATCATAATTTTGCACTTACGAACATTTTAGTCGTACGAAGTTTAGTGAAACGGCCCCCAGCACTGGATCATAATAATACTTATGACACCGATCAGAATAGCTAAGGTCACGTGACAAGTTATTTAAAATAAAACACACTATAGCTAAAATAATTCACCTATCACCTATTAACAAAATAGAATATAGGCTCGTCGTTTTTGACTGAAAAAAATGTGGGCTCGGCTCTGGAATTATCTCTCTTATCCAATCGCCGTTTCTTGCCGAAATTGATTTCGAAAAAACCCATCTAAAATGACATTTAAAATTGACACAACATTCGGAATTGTGGATTTTCGAAATCATCATCGGGGAGGTAATTTTCTACGTCGCATGTAACAAACATAATCAGTAACTATATTACTATCCAGGTGTATGATCACGTGGTACTAACAACAACAACAAGTACCGATTCAAAGTACGTATTATTTTATAGTGCCCTCATTACGTTACGGATTTTGATGAAATATGACGCATCAAACGCGTCTTGTTAAGCTGCATTTGGTGGTCTCTGTCTTTTTGCCCAAACCTGTGTCGTTTTTGCGAAGAATCGATTTCCGTGTCTCTGACACGGAAATCGATTCTTCCAAAAAACGACACAAACTACCTAGACCACCAAACTACCTAGACCACCAAATGCAGCTCATGAAGACGCGTTTGCTGCGCCATATTTCATCAAAATCCGTTGCATATTAAGGAAAATATCAAATAATACTTACTTTGGAGTGGGCGGCGTTATTGTTGTTGTAACCACGTGATCATGCACATTGACTATGCACATACATGTATTTCTAAATCACACGTTCCATTCACACTGTCGTATACAACAGTAAAACACAAATTGCACTCACTAATGGCGGCCATCTTGTACGCCATGTTTGGTTTTTCCTTCTTTTCACAGTTGCAACAACCATTACACGGCCGCCGGCGTTAATCAAGCCCAGATGTCAACGTTTCTGAATATCTGTTGGCAATAGCAACTCGCAATCAAGCAGTTTGATTGGCTGTTCCCGAGCTGTAGCACTATTTGGCAATATCAACTCGCAATCAAGCAGTTTGATTGGCTGTGCCTGAGCTGTATCACTATTTGGCAATATCAACTCGCAATCAAGCAGTTTGATTGGCTGTGCCTGAGCTGTATCATTATTTGGCAATATCAACTCGCAATCAAGCAGTTTGATTGGCTGTTCCCGAGCTGTATCGCTATTGGTAATATCAACTCGCAATCAAGCAGTTTGATTGGCTGTTCCCGAGCTGTAGCACTATTGGCAATATAAACTCGCAATCAAGCAGTTTGATTGGCTGTTCCCGAGCTGTAGCACTATTGACAATATCAACTCGCAATCAAGCACTTTGATTGGCTGTTCCCGAGCTGTATCACTATTGGCAATATAAACTCGCAATCAAGCAGTTTGATTGGCTGTTCCCGAGCTGTAGCACTATTTGGCAATATCAACTCGCAATCAAGCAGTTTGATTGGCTGTTCCCGAGCTGTAACACTATTGGCAATATAAACTCGCAATCAAGCAGTTTGATTTGCTGTTCCCGAGCTGTAGCACTATTGGCAATATCAACTCGCGATCAAGCACTTTGATTGGCTGTGCCTGAGCTGTAGCACATGTAATCGATGTGTATTGTGTTTGTGCGAGTCGGAAACGAGAGAGCTCTTTCTATAATGGCCACAATGTTATCCACCTTCCTTTATATAAGATGGTAATGTACGAGACCAAGTGGGTGGGGTAATGGGATTTCTTTTTTAATAGGCATTTTTTTGGTGTCATAGGTCCGAGTCTTCCACCTGTGTGTGTACCTTGCATGTCTGGTACACGATTGCCTGCGTTAATCTTACCCAGATGTCAACATTTCTGAACATCTATTGGCAATCGCAACTCATAATCAAGCAGTTTGATTTGCTGTGCCTGAGCTGTAGCACAGCTCATGCTCAGAAAATCAAGCAGTTTGATTTGCTGTGCCTGAGCTGTAGCACAGCTCAGGCTCAGCAAATCAAGCTGCTTGATTCCCGGCACAATATTCAAGCGTTCAGAAAGAAAACAACTGACAACTATAATTGGCAAGATTGGCGCAGGCGGTGCTGTAAATGAACACACATTTTGAAGTAACGGACCAAGATGCATAAATACATTAAAGGAACATGCTCACTCAGTAGGCACACAATGTTCTTTATAGGAATTAACTGTGTCACTATTCCACCAGTTCTAAAAAATACGAGTGCCTGCTATACAGATATAATTATTTAGTAATATTCATTTTACTGATAGTGACCCGCAGTGGTATCAGGCTATTTTCATATTCCCGTGGGAACGAATCGTTATTTCGTGAGAAAGAATTGTTATATTGAGGGAACGAATTGTTAATTCGAGGGAACGAATAGCTAAATTGAGGGAACGAATTGTCATAAAAAAAAATCCATGTCCCCTGCGGGGCTCCGTAGAGTTCTGTTTACAGTTACATTGTATTTTAAAGTACGGCCCAGTAAAATACCTCAACCTGTATTATCCCTTGTAACAGAGAGTAAGAAAAGTCTTTAATTTACTTATTTTTAATTACTGATACATATGTATATTTAATGAATTTATATACTTTGATCCGTTACATCAACTGATCACTCATTTTAGCGTGCTGAAATCCAGACTGCCGTCTGTCAATGAACTACAATCGCCCACCAAGTCGTCATCTACATCGCTACTTCCGGTCATGTCTTCAACCTCTTCCTGTTTCTTCTTGGCGGTCGCCATTTCCGCAGCGTGCTTCTTCCGCCATTTTGTTCTCCGATTCTGGAACCACACCTGAAAGGACACATGACCATGGTGGGCAATGTACAAGGGCAAAAGGTAACCGCATGTGCATTCTCCAAATACAGTGGAACCCCTCTAAACCGGACACTCTGGAAAATATAGATGTTTACCATAGCCGTGTTTCGCTGTTATGTATCTCTGATTACAATGACTTTTCATGATTGCAAAACACTAGAATGTGTCATGAAGTGCTGACATGTCTGATTTAGAGTGGAACATCTCCAAACCGGACACCCTGGGGACCTCCCATGGTGTCCAGTTTGGAGATGTTCCCCTCTAAATCAAGGGACCTCCCAGGGTGTCCGGTTTGGATATATTCCACTGTATTCCATTGTCCTTTGTCTTGGTCGGAGATCGAGTGACTTCACGATATTGATCAGTGTCGGAACAGACGGATGAAAATAAAGAACAAGATACCCGAAGTAGTCCCATGGACCTATGTTACCAAACATGTCTGGTTTACCGTGTAAAATCTCCAAACCCTACACCCTGTGGACCTCACAGTGTGTCCGGTTTGGAGAGGTCCCAATGTACAACGAACACGTAACTATATACGAACAATACAGCTGTCAATTTAGTGAGGTAGGCCACCGGCCCATTGCATGTAACATGTACAGTCAAACCTGTGAATAAAGGCCAGCCATGGGAAGTGACAAATCTGGCCTTTGTTCACATGTGGTCTTTATTCGCAGGGTCATTTATATAGTAATTGTGGCCTTTACAGCCAGGTGATTGCTATTCGGAGGTGGTCTTTAGCACAGGTCCGACTGTATATGTATCTATGTTAGCATGACCATTGCAAGTAGTACAGTGGAACCGCTCTCAACCGGACACAAAGAACACATTTATAACCTTATTTGTGATAGGTTTCTTGGTCATTTATCTTAGATCATAAGGTCTATTCATAATTGCATAGCGCACATAATAGGTCTTAGAACGAATGGTCAAAAGACTGGTTTACAATGAAACGTCACTAAACCGGACACCCTGGGAGACCTCCCAGGGTGTCCGGTTTAGAGAGGTTTCATTGTAAATATAAGTGTATGACGGACTGGAATCGATCACAGACTGGTTTACAATGAAACATCACTAAACCGGACACCCTGGGAGACACACCCTGGGAGACCTCCCAGGGTGTCCGGTTTAGAGAGGTTTCATCATGTAAATGTAAGTGTATGACGGACTGGAATCAATCACAGAAGCCACGTGTAATCACAAGTGTTTGAAAAGATGGTCAGAATGTGTGTATCATATGGGTATTTGGGTGGATTTTGAGTAGATTTGGGTGGATTTTGTTGGTTTTGGGTAATTTACATAGTTTTGTGAAACTACTAATGCTCAATCATTACACACGACATAAATCGTCAACAATCTACACATTCACAGTTCCGAACTTTCAGACCCCTTTCTTACTGTCAAAATTCGTACGTATACGTGTAACTGGCTGGAGGTTGTGTAAATTGTATGTTGGTAACAATGCACATAAACCACCATAGATACCGAAATAACACATAAAACCCCGAAATGTGAACCGTTCTTCAAGAACTTGTGGTTGTAACAAATGTTGCCGCCAAATGTTTATGATGCCAACTGTGTTTTTTCCCCAAACATTCGGCGATATAAGGACCCATTCCCACCTCGAAAAAGTATCTTTCCCCTCATTTCAGAAACAAAATGTCCTGAAATACTCCTCTTTCTTCCAAGTTGACTGGCCTATCATTTTTTATTCGGATGAAAAGATATTTTTTTTGCGAAAACACTTTTTACTCATTGGCTTTAAAAAGAAGTAGATACACATTATTGTTTACTGTGTCTCCAAAAGGCATTGACATCCTTCTCCCAAAAGTGATTTTTTAGCACAAAAAACAAAAAGAACATAATACAAATTATGAAATACCGACAGTGGATCGCATTTATATATTAATAAACGACGACATTCCCGAACGACGATAACTATTTATTTTCCACGATGCGGATTGTTTTCTTTTTTCTGGGAAAACGCAAAGGAAACAAATCACTGTATATCCAGTTTATTTCTACAATAATCGTTTTAATTTCGTCATATTCAGAGATTTGTATAGTCCGGAAGCATTCGCGTTTCTATTGATATGGTAAAATAACCATGAATTTGCATCAAACCTCTATTTATTCTATAATGGGTATAGTTGAGGCACATTTTATGACAACCGGTGTAATGTATTCCTGACCAGTAAAGACCGGTCTGCAACTGTGATTGTGCTAGTTGCGAATAGTATCTCTTGGAATCTACTCCCGTACCGTCCGTAGTCTGCTCCACGTTTCTCTGCCGACGAACTGTTTGGCTATTAAACACATTAAATATAAAAGATATTTAAATGTAAGAAACTTTTCATTAATAACAAAAAATAATTCACCCTCTCATTTTTTTTATTTCATGAAATTCCACCAAATATCGATTTTATTGCGAAAAACAAATATTTTCATATGGGAATTTAAAATGGGGGCTAAACAAATATATTTTTTGAAAATTATTTTGACATTTGTGGACCTACATGTATTTTCAAAATCTAACTTGTCTAGCCAGGCTTCGGGAGTCAACTGCCGTATAATTATTTCGGTTTATTGACAATCCTTGTCAAGCAGCAGCTCCTGTTTGCCCCATGTTAAATTCACATAGGAAAACATTTGTTTCGCAATAATATTTTTTATGGATTTTCATAAAACAGTTTTTATTTGGGAGGGTGGTCAAATTGTATTCATATATGTATACCACTATGGATTTTGTCCAGGTAAGGTGGCCGCGAAAGTTGGATATGGATGAAAACTTACATTCAAATATGTTTTAGAATGTGTTTAATAGCCGGAAGATCGTCAGCTGCAAAACTTGGAACAGACAGTAGTTTCACCAGGATATACACCAAGGTGCATGATCACGTGGTTACAACAACAACAACAACAACAGCAACAACAACAACAACAACAACAGCGGCTGAAAATGTTGAAAACGCACCCACTACAAAGTAAGTATTATTTGATATTTTTCTTAATAGGCAACGGATTTTTATGAAATATGGCTCATCAAACGCTTCTTGTTAAGCTGCATTTGGTGGTTTCGGGAGTTCGGCACTTACTTATGTTGTTTTTGCGAAGACTCGATTTCCGTGTCAGTAGACACGGAAATCGATTCTTCGCAAAAACGACATAAGTTTGGGTCAAAGTACCGAGACCACCAAATGCAGCTTAACAAGAAGCGTTTGATGCGCCATATTTCATAAAAATACGTTACATAATAAGGACAAAATAAAAGAATACGTACTTTGAATCGGAAGGCTTCTGGAAGTGTCAGTACTTGTTGTTGTTGTTGTTGTTTTAATCACGTGATCATACACCTTGTACACTATTGAATTATTGAAACTGTCACAATGCCGTTAACAAATATTGTTATTAGATGTTAAACTTTATTTATTTTACCACGATTACAATGACACGAGATGTAAATTCTTTCTTTGGTACAATTGAAGATGTAAGGGAGGTCCTTAATGTGGGAGGAAACCGAAGTACACGGCAGAAACAGACTTGTACAATCTGTCGAGCACCATACCATCTCACAGACTGCCTTGATCGAGGATCGAACTCGGGCCGTCTTGGAGTGAAGTGCGTTCAATATCTAACCGGACAACCAAGTTTGTACTTATTATCTAACTGAATGAAAGCATAAGATGGCAAAACGCTACATTGACACGAAATGTTACAAATCGTAATTTAAATCAAGATCTGGCCGAACATACTTATTATTATTATTGCGACAAGTGTTAACCATCAGGTCAGTGTCAACACTGTTCGCTATTCCGTCAAAGAAACATCCGTTATATCAGGACCGTTATCTCGGACCCATTTTATCTGTAGGCGGTTTGGTGTTATGTCCTGGCGCGCAGTAACGTCATTAATTCTCGTAATATTCACCAGAACCAACTTACGTATCATCGTCAATAGAGCTGAGATGTCGCGGAGGAATAATACTGCTTTGTTAAACGATTTTCTATTCATTAAAATTCATCTCCTAATGGAAAACGTCTCATTTAGCCGTGCCAAGAAACGAATAGCATTTACCACGTGTGCGTATACACTATAAAAGGCCTATAAGATGAGAAATAGATCGAATGATACTCGGCGGAAACGCGATCGGCACTTTTGTAAATATGAAAACACAAATTGCTGTGCCAGACCACTTGTGATTTCTGGGCAACAGGTGCGGCACAAGTGGTATACATCACTTTCTTATTAGTGTCCGGTTTAGAGATGTTCCACTGTCAATCAGACATATGACTATGCCAACGTATGCGGCTGTGCTTTGCGAACTTGAACATGCATTATCATCATAAATATACACCAATGAAACCTATAAAATCAAGGATACTCAGACTGCCTGCGTGTCCGGTTTAGAGCACAGGCATTCGGCGTGTTTCGGCTTTCGTCGGCACAGGTTGAAGTAACGGACCGAGGTCTATAAATACATTAAATATGCCTAAAAGCATCAATAAATGAACAAAAAATAGCTTATTTTTTCCCCATTTATTGATGCTTTTAGGCATATTTAATGTATTTATAGACCTCGGTCCGTTACTTCCACCTGTGTTCGTCGGTACTGCTATAATTGAACGGCACTGGTAATACTGAACACATAATGATTACTTCCCTTGAGATTAAATTACGCCATTTACTTTGGTATTTATTATAATGTGTGCAACTTTTGGTCGGACACAAGTTCGTATTTTAACAAAATAACATGTTTAAAATTGTAAGTATCTATGTATTATATGTATTTCTACAGGGTAACGATAATTCTCAAATGAACATATGAACTTGCCACTACAATATTGACGCTAAAGCCTTAAACACATTATTTCATCTGTTATGATACGAGGTCGTATCCGACCAGTTGTAATTCGATATTCCTTGCATAACTATGTTCTAATAATGCTATTTCAACAAGATAACAATAATTCTCAAATGAACATTCCGCAAAAATATTTACATTAGGCGTTAATAAAATCGCGGAATGTGTTGTGATACGAGGTCGTGTTTCACCAAAGCTATAAGCCTTGTTCATATATTAGTTATACCGATGAAAGCCGAAACACGGCGAATGCCTTTGGTTTAGAGAGGTTCAACTGTAGCCAGCGTATAATTGGTCAATGCACATGTAGATATGAACGCTCGCTGTTGTGAAACGGATATAAGTAACCACCCTGGAACGGTCATGTGTGTCTGTTTAGAATTCTCTATTCCAGTATGGATTATTATAATATATACTACTTTTCTAAGCCAATTGCTGACCAGTATCTTGCTCCACTTACTTCAGATATTGTACGATTTAACCCTAATAAGTTACATATAACCAGATGTAATAACTACCTGTTCGAAAGGAAATGGAAAATCAATACTCGATGGGAGACTGCATTATAAACATGGCTAAGTACAGATATGTTATTGTTCATATATTGTATTTATAAAGAACTAAATGCTGCGGTCCTCGCATTTGATTCCTTAAAAATCCAATATGTGAACAATGACTTATCATAATGACATACCATAGCCATTTGTTTGGTGGCGTGTGTACATATTGGAAATATGTATATGTATATTGTAAACAAAGTTGTAAAAAGTGACTACCGAACTTTTAATCACTGTTTCACCTTTGTAAATGATAATGCAGTTTACATCTAAACTCTGCACCCGACGACGCCATTGAGTGGCGACATATATCGGCAACACATCAACATAATGCCCGTGTCTACACGTGTTTACAAGCTAATATGGAAATGACGAGGCGATGATTATGTTGTATGTCGTGTTTGCGTTGATTTCTAACCGCAAACCCTGGATAACAACGGGGTAAACCCAATTTGATACACTTCGGAAATTCCCGAACAACATGGCGGGCGCGAAGCAGCCGAATGATAAATGAACGCGCGCATGGCAGACGAACATTTTGGCGATCTAGTAACCAGTGTAGATCCTGAACACCATTGTATGTACAATGTAGTCTGATCATGTGACATACTTTTGATCAATTTTATTTAAATCCATGGACCGCGTTTTCTTCATGTCATATGACGATATGCACGATGACCATGTGAGTATTCGCACGAGTTATAGTGACCGTAATATTGGCGGATGGCTGCCTATCTCAGCGAGCTGTCGGGAATTACCGTTATGGAGTTATGGAGTTTATTATTCGGATTACGCGGAAACATTGGTTTTGTGGCGACAAACATGGTAATATACACGCATTATCCTCAAGTATACTGATGTCTGCACAGGTTGAAATAACGGAGCAAGGTCTGTTAATGTATTAAATATATCAGTAAGTGAAACAAATAAATTGAAGACTGTCTTTTTATTCCCTGTTAAACGAGAATACTCGTAATAGTCCGGCCGTCAAACGCCGATTTTAATCATAACGTTGTTTTGAATACCATAGCTGATTTTGTAAGTATAGACCTTCTAGTCTTAGAATCCGACTGATGACACCTTGTCATCCTTGAGGCATTTTTTATATTAGCATAAATCCAAGATGGCCGCTAAAAATCTCTATTGCTTCTAATAGCTGACCTATGATTGTATTTTTAAAATATATAACGGGCTTGACGCACTTAGTACGATTTTGCGAATATAATATAATCCCAATCATTGCTTATTTCATTTTCATAAATCCAATATGGCCGCCAAAATCAAATATATATATTTCTTTTTCTTAAATGAAGTCAATTTGTGATATAAATACTAACTTTCCGCATGTACTCATTAATCTCCGCCAATTTCCGATATCAGTTAAGGAAATATAATTTATTTAGTAAATAAATATCGTCCACATCCTGTGATACCACACCAGTGGTATATCCAGATCCGAGCCCAAATATTCAGATCAGACTGCGCGGATGCTCATTCCGTTATATTCCAGTGTGATGCGTATGAATTACAAGTCTGTAGATAATCGATAATGTGCTACAAGCCGGCGATGCAGCGTAAACGGTGTATTTAAAATCCCAGTGTTGTAAAACATGCATGATAGAGCAGTCAGATCGAATGTAGCACGTGGTTCGCATATTCCCGCTGCTAAAGTGATGTAGCATTATCGCAATAGTGCATTTGAATTATCAATTGCATAGTCCGAAATAAAACGGCGATTCCATGGACCAGGGTATATTCAATTAGAGAATATTACAGTGGCATGGACCATTGTGTGTTTTAAACCAGATTTCAGTGTGGTCATAAGAAAGAACAGGTGTCCACAGCGGGCCCTGAGAGAAAAACAACAATAATTCGTTATAGTAAAGATTATGACCACAAAATTCACGATCGATAACAATGCAGGTTTGGTGCAATATGTGGCAGACAATTTCGATGCAGACATTGCCTCGCATAATGGGAAATTGTCTACACACTCACTTGCACTTATTGTAACACAGCCAACGGCGACAGACACAAAATCCGATATCGAAGCAACTGAAAAACTTCACCGCATATCAAAGTCTGATGTACACGAAATAGAGCATAATGTCCCCATTGAACGTTATAAAGGTGGTAAAAAACCTGAAATGCCGGCTGAAGTCAGCAAACAAGCTATTATGCCCCTGAAGGTGCTTGCACAAGCAGTATTGTCGCGGAAAAAAATCAGTGAATTGGACTTTGCATTTCTCAAGGAAGTGCATTTGGTTGACAATTGCCCAGAGTATAATGGGTATAACACCAAGGGAAGAAGAGAACACCAGCAGACCAAGACCAAGGCATCATACCAGCCTCTTATAGATATGCTACCTGATGATCCGGATACAATGATGACTGCGTTGGTAGAAGCTCGGAGAATTACGGCACAGACTGGCCAAGAGTATAAAGCATTTACATGTGATCAACAGCTGTATCGTGTAGCTCGAGATGTTATGTGGGTGTATCCGGAGAAATTTTCTAATGTGATTATGAGATTAGGTGGGATGCACTTGTTGATGAGCTTAATAGGATCAGTTGGAACATTGGTGGCAGATGCTGGTTTAAGTGACGTCTTGGAGTTTGTATTTGGTGGAGTAGGACAGATGTTAACCGGCAAGAAATGTTCCAAAAATGTTCGTGCTTTGCGGTTAATGGTAGAATAATTATTGAGAGATGTAATGTTCAATCAACCACAGCTCTCAACGACAGATGACTTACTGGAACTGGAACGACGATGCCTTTTAAGCAAGACAACGCAACTGTGGGTTGATTTGTTAATCAAGCCTGTGCCCTATTTCCCACTACAGAAGCGTTTGCTGAGAATGTAAGAAGGGCACATCTGCAGACGTATGTGTGGAAACAAGCATTCAATTGGTGCTTCAGCCGGTAAATCTCGATCCAACACAGTATGGATGGAAGAAAGATGAAAACACAAATTCTCTGTTGCCGTCGGGTGTACCGAGTAATGTAGCCGTTGCCCCCACAGATATAGTGCAACTCATCAAATGTTCTTGCAGTACAGACACGACATGCACAACAATGAAATGCCTTTGCAGGAAGTCAAAACTTCCATGCACTGTATTTTGTGTATGCTGTGCGACCACCTGTTACAATAGTAGCACTGGGTCTGTGCCAACAGGAGGCGAAGTGCAATTATACATATATACATTCAAGAAAAACATTTAAATCTTTGCAATATTTTACGATATAACAGTCGCAAGCTGGTATACATTTCCAGTCGCTACACTATCATTACATTGAAGTGCAGATGAAAATTAGATTTGATTGTGATAAATGCGCTGATAATGTATGGCACACCAATGCCCGGGTATTCTGAATTATTGTACACAAGCACCGCGTATTGCCAACAAGGACATGTTTGGCAGCCATTTTGGATTTATTATACTACTTGCAAATTATTAAAGTATTTAAAAGTATTCAATCATTTAATTATGACCATTGAATAGAGATTCTGAAGTTCATAGTTACTTAAATATTTCAGTATATTTTATTTGGTGACTAAATTTTATTTTGGCGGCCATCTTGGATTTATAAAAGATAAATAAGCATGGCTTTGGATCATAATATATTCGTAATATCTTAATAAGTGCGTCAAGCCCATTATTTATTTTGAAAGTACAATATCAGGCACGATAATAGGTATAATAACGATAGTTGGCGGCCATGTTGGATTTATGCTAATATAAAAAATGCCTCAAGGATGACAAAGTGTAATCAGTCAGATTCTAAGACTAGAAGGTCTATACTTACAAAATCAGCAATAAAAAAAACTATGGTATTCAAAACAAGGTTAAGCTCCCGGCTGCCGGACTATAAAGGTAAAATGGACTCAAACTGAGTCCATTTTACTTTTACGAGTATTCTCGTTTATGTTATGAATACAGTGCAACCTCTCTATAACAGCCACCGATGGGAAGACACAAAACTGGCTATTGGAGAGAGAGGTGGATGTTGTAGGGAGGCTAACTATAGAAACAATTGTCCATTTGGGATTTAAACTATCGGCTGTTACAGAGAGGGGTTTGTTGCAGAGGGATAGTTGCTGGAGAGAGGTGGTTGTTGTACGGAGGCTAACTATAGAAGCAATTGACCATTTGGGATATCGCCCGTTACAGAGAGATAGTGGTGTTGTAGAGAGGGGATGGAGGTTAGATTTTTCTTATTCCGATATTTAAAATTTCAGTACAAGTGGTGGCATAAACTGGCTAGTGTTTTAACGCGGCAAGTGTGAGATTTCGTGTTGCTTCATACACCCTTTACGCATTACGTCCCTGGACCGAGCTAAACGTAGTAAATTGGATCCCAGGGCCGAGTGAGATCTTGAAAAATCGGACGACTGCCTATCGTTTACTCATCGTTTTGACACCGTTTTCGTTTTTATAATTAGACAACTATGTTGTCGTTGGTTTAAACGTGGCATGTGTAAGCCAACGAAAGCATCGTTTTCTAATTAAAAGCAATGAAAACATGTCAAAACGATGCGTTGAAAGAAACGATAGGTGTTTAAATAGTTGAAACCCGGGTACTAGTATTTAAAATATGGTTTACGAGAACAAATAAAACAAGTAAGGTCTCTATGCATATCGTTGTACAAAACGATCGTGTTCACTGCGTTTTCCATTCGTTTTTGTTACATTCGTTTGGGAACCTTCAACAATTTTTTACTGTACATTTACTTCTGATATCTGTTGATAAATTGAAATTAATGACATCAACACATTAATTTTGCAACACCAACAAAACGCCAGCATTCCGTGTGGTATACAATGCACCGGAACTTGGGCCAGTCTCGCGTCACGTGATAAAACTGGATTATAAAGAGATTATACCAAACAGCAGTGATGTATATCAAACATATATAACGTCTAATTAGACAATGAGTGCAAATATATTGTCTAATTCCGCGTTTGTTTATAGACAAGAAAATACGCAACGCATTCAACAGAATAGACACAATCATTTTGCCACGGGCTGTGCTATGCTGACCGTATACACAATAATACTAGTAATCCGCTTACCGTGGGAATCGTCACTAATTTGTTACCTCTACGTTAAGATTAGTGAACATTAAAAATGTTTTGGTCCACATTAGGTGAAAAGAAACGCTCTGTGCAAACATGCGAGTGCCCGAACAGTTCGGAATGCACATTCAGCTACGCCTGATAAATCGCCGCCAGATAACGGTCCAGTCACTCACCACGTGACCTGCCATTAGAAAAGGGGGTTTGTTCAGTTTGCGACCTGCGTATGCCCAGACCAGACCGCGCAGTCTGATCTGGGCCTACACTGGTCGAGTTTACGCTGTTGGAATAGTTGTTGATGCGTGTGATCAACATTTACATTTGTGTCAAGCTGTTTGTGTATGCTAGCTGATCAGAGACTACACTTGCTACAAACGGAATAAACCTCGTTAATTTTCACAAATTATGATCATGTATTCATGTATAGAGTAAATTATAAGTAAAAAGTCACCAACGTTTGGGGGATATTTATTTTTATTGGAAATACATACATGTATGTATATTAACTGTCATGTGCATGTAGTAGTTTTATTGGAAATACATACATGTATGTATATTAACTGTCATGTGCATGTAGTAGTTTTATTGGAAATACATACATGTATGTATATTAACTGTCATGTGCATGTAGTAGTTTTATTTCACATGTAAATGCTTGGATTTAACGACGGCACTGGCTCGATGACCTTGCATGCCGTCTCCCATGAAGGGGAGAAAGGTTGGAGGTGGATACAGAGGAAACAGGCCCCACGACGCATAGCTCTTATTAGAATAGTCCCCTCTGGTTCTTTAACGTGCCCATGCTCTCCTTCAAATCTGATACACGGGACAGCTGTTTAAATTTCCCATCTAAAAGGACTAGTAGAGCAGGAAATACAAAGTATCTCACAAATACTGACGCCCTGGAACTGAACCCTGAATCGAACCCGGGTCGCCAGTCCGACGGTGTTACCCCTCTTACACGGACATTATTGTCATCGATTATAATAAGGCCAAAAACAGTTATGACGCGGGCAACACTCCGGAATATAATAGGTAGGGTCGGTTTTTTATTTGCTTAGTACTACATGTAGTAGCTTTTAGTAGATACTTCTATTCTTTGCTAGTTTGTGTACAGGTACATGTACATGTATATATTTTTCGGATATTGTTGAAACGTATTCCATTGGTTTTCTCGCATGCCAATACAGGGGTATAGACATCAAGGCATGATGAAGAACAGTGTTTTGTCAATTTTTAGATTTGACTTATATTCACGGCGGCCATCTTGGATTTCCATGGATACTGGGAGTTGCCCAATGATGGCGCGTTGCCATCCCGCGGATTTGAGTTCAGGAACCCATACCAGGAAACATTACACTCTCGAAAATGTACACTCGACTAACGTGCTAATATGGCATAATGCTTGCTTCTCAATTTCATTCGAGGGATATAACAAGTAAACCAGTTTAAACATGATTTAATGACGAAAGTGACCGAAATTTAGATTGTTTAGTCTCTCAATTATTTTAAGAAACGTCTAAAATAGGCAGGGTCGGTAGCCTATCATAAGGTAGGGTCGAATTGCCCGCACCACAAGACTTTGAATTCAAGGATGAAACTTGTACTCACTAACGAAACATGTCATTATTTAGCTTTTCTCTTGAAATGTGGCTGCGACTGAAGAAATGGGGCTTATACATTTTCCGACCAGTGTAGATCCAGATCAGCCTTTGCATCCGCACAGTCATATCATGATATGCACTGTTCACCATTCCATCAATGAAACACCCGTCATGCTTGTAAACACAGTATAGATCGCTATCAGACTACAGGAGTGTGCTATTTGATCAGGAGCGACACCGGTCATAAAACACGTAAGCCCCATTGCTCAAGTCACAGCTACAAATATGTTTCATGTTTCCATATAATTTACTGAAGTGTTGTACAAATCAGCTACGGTATATAAATAGACTTGGATAACTACACCGCCGCCTGCGCCAATCTTGCCAATAGTTGTCAATTGTTTTGTTTCAAAATACTAGAATATTGTACTTGAAATCAAGCAGCTTGATTGGCTGAGCGTGAGCTGTGCTACAGCTCAGGCTCAGTCAATCAAACCGCTTGATTTTGAGTTGAGATTGCCAATAGATGTTCAGAAACGTTGACTGACTGTGTGCCTGACATACAAATTTGTTTTATATTAAGGTGAGGGCCGTACCTAAGTTCGGTAGAACCTGTGGCCTAAACATATTGTACATTGAAAACAATAAAATATGTTTCAACTAGAAACATTGACATCTGGGTAAAATTAATGCAGGCGATCGTGTATAGAGGCGATTCTATGTTACGTATATCCTCTTGTTTTCTCCTGCTATATTCCTCTATACTCCCCATTTATCACCTCGCATCGATCACACTGAGTATATATTGGGCAAACGGATTACTTCGCCGTTCAATTGGCTAAAATATCACATAATATGATGATTGAAGACACTGCACGACAAAACACAGTCCGCAGACTACGTCACTCGCGCGCATCTACGGAGCGTAGCTCCATCGACACGGGTGTATTAGAGTTACCGTTCTTGTTTATGCGTGTTGCTGTAAAGTTGAAATGTAAACGCGGCCCTGTCAAATAATGGCGCCCAGCGACATACGTGAATAATTACCGACTGATCTCGTCTTACGCTTCACGGAACTCGGCAGCGATTGTTTTCAGAACACTGACTGGTAGCTGATATTTTCATTTGTTCGTCGAAGCCTGATCGAATATTATTTCTTCTTTATTTGGATTGACTTGCCGACGGTCGATGATTGTGGATGGCCTCGCTATATAGAAGAACATCGTTTGGCCAGCAGGCGCCGAAGCATAGTTATGTTTCTTACAACCAGGTGTACGCCTTGATCAGACTTTACTTTCTCACCATCTGAACACGGTCAAACACGGACTGTTGAAATGTCATACTTTAAATTGACATTTCTGAGGCATATATACGCACCACACGACGCTATGCCAATACGAAATAGTGTTTGCCGTTTTGCCCATAAGCAGTAAATACCCTGCGATGGAAATATTGTGAACGAGCTTCTGATATCTGTCAGAATCCCGGAAACGGCTCATCAAAACCGATTGTGTATTGAACAATATTTCGTAGAGACTTACATGGCTAGTTAAGATGTGTGTACATTATTGTATAGTACACATCCACCTGCGTTACAATTGCAAATATGTCACCGTAAACGGTAAATAAAACTGAAGATTCGAAACCAAAAATACGAAACTACTGATATTTACCTTCACCTGGCTCTCTGACATGCCCATTGCGTACGCAAGTCGCGCTCTTTCCGGTCCCGCCAAATATTTCGTCTGCTCGAACGTTTTCTCCAGGGCGAAGATCTGCTGGCCGGAAAACGTGGGTCGAGTATGTTTTTTCTTGCCGTCTTTGTCGTATATGATGTTCGCTTGTGCTGTAAATAGGACATGAACCGATGTTTATCAGGTAACAAGCTTTGGTTTGGCCGAATACGTACTGACTGATAACATGTTGCTGTATCAGGTATTGACCAGTAGCCGATTTCACCAACATTTCAAGGTATACTTTTCTAGCAAAGTATACTTTGAGGGAGTAATCATTTATTTTTCCTGAAATGCATTATTTCATATAGAACTAACAACTGCATATATTTGATGATTAAAAGTATGCAGAATTATTATACTGAATTTATTACATTATCACAGCCAAATTGGCTGTGATAATGTAATAAATTCAGTATAATAAAAATTAATAAATTTATCCTGAAATTGAAAATTTCTCCCTCAAAGTATACTTTGCTAGAAAAATATACTTCGCAATGTTGGTGAAATATGCTACTGATACCAATATCCGGGTTAAACAAATTGAATACTGATGTTTCATTGGTCGCACGGCATTAGTGACATCAATGACATCAGCGGAATGACGAAACGAACACAAGTATGTTCAACGAAAACAACGTCATAATTGCTCATTCTGTCGTCTAAAACATGGGTTGCGTAAAAACAATTTAAAAGCACTAAAACATAACTAGCGTTGCAAATGCTATTTCTTCTGCAATCGATGGTTGTTAATTTACTTTTTGTTATATCACAGTGAAACCTCTCTAAACCGGACACCAAGACAAATATGTGATCTTGTTTATCTCAGGTGATGATGTCTGTTCATGATCGCATAGCACACAACAATGGCCCATAATGATCAAATGTCTGATTTACAGTGAAACCTCTCTAGGCCTCCCAAGATGTCCGGCTTAGAGAGGTTTCACTGTATGTATATTGCTTAAACAATCGATTACATAAAATGGTGCGATTGATTTATATCGGCCATCTGCTGTGAATGAAGCGAGCACCAACATATAGAGAATAGTAGGCTAGTGCCGTGAATGGGAAAAAATATCTGGCAAGGCTCAGGAAACGGGATGGGCGAGGCTCTGCCGAGCACATCCCGTTTCCGTGCCGCGCCAGATATTTTTTCCCATTCACGGCACTAACCTACTATTCTATTTATCCCGTCAACACCTACAAATGGCTGTACAATGCAAAAATAGTATTCACTGGATATCAAAAATGTTTCACGGCACAGTGTTTCACGGCACATACGCACTGTGTTGACGGGATAAATTGAATAACTGAGACATCATCTGAGACACAGTCACTTTAAAACAATACACTTGCATGTACATGGAATAGTATCCTACGGAAGCCCATTAGGGCCATTTCACCTTTTTTTTATTGCCATTTATTCAAGATGTTTTCTTGAATTTTCAAGTTCTTTTCTTGAATTTTCAAGATCTTTTCTTGAATTCTTTTTCAAGAAAAATTCAAGAAAAGAACTTGAAAATTCAAGAAAACATATTGAAAATTCAAGAAAAGATCTCGAAAATTCAAGAAAATATCTTGAAAATTCAAGAAAAGATAAAACAAAAGTGAAGTGGCCCTAATGGGCTTCCGTAGTATCCAGTCGTCAACACATGTATGTCATATTCCTTCTGTAGCCTATTTCACCAACAGTGCAAAGTATGCTTTTCTAGCAAAGTATACTTTGAGGGAGAACTTTTCAATTTAAAGATACATTTATTAATTTGTATTATACTGAATGTATTACATTATCACAGCCAAAATGGCTGTGATAATGTAATACATTCAGTATAATAATTCTGCATACTTTTAATCATCAAATATATGCAGTCGTTAGTTCTGTATGAAATAATGCATTTCAGGAAAAATAAATGACTACTCCCTCAAAGTATACTTTGCTAGTATACTTTGCAATTGTGATGAAATATGCTACTGTTCCTGTCTTTAGATCCAATCAATTATAACGCAATATGACATGCTCTTGGTATTTCCTCTAATATGTAATATACAACTAATGAATTAATGGCGAGTGCCTCTATAATGACGTAACAGAAATTAAGTTACAGCGCATCAATGTTTCTTATAGGAAAAACACGAATCTATCTGATGATATAGACAAACCCATAAATGAATCGACCAAATAGTGCGTCCATTTAAGTTTGCAAAGCCATGAGCAGGGATCCCGCTGGCGATCGCCACTTTCGCAATTGGCGATAAAAATAAACAATTGGCGATAAAAAAAATACAAGTTTCGAAAAAAAAATGATTTATTTCTTTTTATTTAAAAATAAATAAATTTGAAATGGCGAGTTTTTTATTTTCCCTAGGAATCCCTGTTTGAGAAAGTCAATGCGCACCACCTCTTGTCAATATTTGTCACGTTTTTCATCTCAAAATACTGATTGGATGAGACTGAGCTGTGTTACAGCTCACTGTCTGCCAATCAAACTGCTTGATTGCGAGTTGAGATTTCCCACAGATGTTCAGAATCGTTGACATCTGGGTAAGATTAACAGGTGATTGTGTATGGGACACTAATAGTACCATTTTCACAAACATTTATGCCATGCCGTTTGTGTAGGAAAATATAGCACAGTTACAGAACTCCAGATAAGGCGCGTATTGGCGTATTTTACGCAATTATTTTAGCTGAATACAGTGGAGTCAGCGTGTAAGTGCACACACGAACGAACACGACAGGTTGGAACCAACCTGTCGTGTTCTTTCGTGTGTGTACTTACACGCTGACCCCACTGTACGCATTGATTATCAAAAGTGGGAGTACAAACTACGCACAGAAATGTGAAAATACGCATTGATTTTCAAATTGAGTATTGAAAATACTGTCATAAAGTTGAAAATTCACTTAGTTGAGCTGCAAAAAGCAAAACTTTTTGCAGCTCAAATAAGTGAATGTTTAACTTTGTTATATTTGTTATCATTTGTTCCCTATTTAGGAATGAAGAAAATCAATAATCCATTTGTAAAAGTAAAATACGCAATGATTTTGAAATCAGGGGGTGTAGTACGCTTTAGACACAAAGCTTATCTGGAGCTCTGACAGTATATATGTATAGGTTATTGGATTTATATGTGGATATATGCACGAGTTCTGCAGCGTGCGATATTGCGCGACTTTAGGAGCGCAATATCGTTGCGCGGCGGAACGAGTGGCATATATCCACATACAAATCAAATAACCTTTTATTATAGGGTGTGTGAAGTTGGCTCTGACATCGAACATCGAAATTCGATATTCACCGGTTTGAATTTCGAGTTGAATATCGAGTTGAATTTCGAGTTGAATCCAAAGCTGCGAGGTCGATATTCACCGGAACTGATTTCGAGCTGGGTTGTTTTGAATATCGAGCCAGCTCTGAGATCGATATTCGAGCAGGTTGGACATACGTATTTGAATTTCGAGCTGGGTTGTTTTGAATATCGAGCCAGCTCTGAGATCGATATTCGACTACAATATTGCAAATGTAGTGCGAATTTCGAGCTGGGGTGTTTTGAATATCGAGCCAGCTCTGAGATCGATATTCGCGCAGATTGACATGTGCATTTGAATTTCGAGCTGGGGTGTTTTGAATATCGAGCCAGCTCTGAGATCGATATTCGCGCAGATTGAGATGTGCATTTGTATTTCGAGCTGGGATGTTTGGTATATCGTGCCAAATTCAAATGCACATCTCAATCTGCGCGAATATCGATCTCAGAGCTGGCTCGATATTCAAAACAACCCAGCTCGAAATTCAAATACGTATGTCCAACCTGCTCGAATATCGATCTCAGAGCTGGCTCGATATTCAAAACAGCCCAGCTCGAAATTCAAATACGTATGTCCAACCTGCTCGAATATCGATCTCAGAGCTGGCTCGATATTCAAAACAACCCAGCTCGAAATCAGTTCCGGTGAATATCGACCTCGCAGCTTTGGATTCAACTCGAAATTCAACTCGATATTCAACTCGAAATTCAAACCGGTGAATATCGAATTTCGATGTTCGATGTCAGAGCCAACTTCACACACCCTTTATTATATACGTACATCATTCGAAATTTATATGCGCTTCAAAACAAAACAAAATATAAATAAAATAAACAAATTAGTGGTGATTTAGAAGGAACTATTTTGGGTTGTGAAGCGTAGTTCCGGCACTGACCAATATCAACTCACGCGACGTCAATGTGGGAAAATATTGACGTCTGGCGTTGCTTTGTGTACGAATGTACGTATACAGTGTAACCTCTCTATAACAGCCACTCATGGGAAGACGCAAAACTGGCTGTTGTAGAGAGGTGGCTGTTGTAGGGAGGTTAACGCTGAATTAAATTCTGTCGTCTGCTGTTTATTTATTTTCTTCGATAATTCTCATCGAAAACGTGTTTTGACAGCATTTTAGAATCATTTCCGATGGAAATGATTCTAAAGTGCTGTCAAAACATGTTTTTATTGAGAAAGAAGGCAAAAGCAATAGCAAATGACAATGTTCGGGCTCAGCAGTCTAAGGGTTAGATATAGAGGAAATCATACATTTGGGATATAAAATAGCGGCTGTTACAGAGAGGGTGTTGTTGTATATAGGTGGCTGTTCGGGGAGGTTCGACTGTATATAATAAAGAGAGAATACCATGTTAGTGTCTTTTTATATCAAGTTTATCATGCGAGGCTAAGAAACGCGTAGAAATTCCGAGGCTGGCCGGGGGATTCCTACCGTTTCCCTGACGAGTCCGATAAACTTAATATCAGGCCATTAAAGGTACATGCCCACTCAGTAGGCACAAACTCTTATTTTATATCAGAGACATCATCTGGGACATTTTCTGGCAAAATAAACATGAATTAACCATTACCCCACATATTGGTTGGCATTATTATGCATTTTATATCCGACGTAAATTTCCACACTGATATCAGGGACGATAACCGTGTTTCCTTAAAATGTTAACGGACATTACTATTTATTATCTGTATTTTATTTTTGATTTGCAATGATCATACTTTATAATCTGTTGAAAATATTATTGTTTCAGGTAACGCATTTAATTAGTATAAATAATGAAAAAATGTCATGCCTTATTTGCATATTAAAATAGCCTGATACCACCGCGAGTCACTATCAGTAAAATAAATATTATTAAATAATTATATCTGTATAGCGGGAAATCGTAATTTTTAGAACTGGTGGAATAGTGACACAATTATACACGTATTTAATTGCTATAAAGAACATGTTGTGCCTACTGAGTGGGCATGTACCTTTAATGTTATCAGTCAATACGTATTCAGTCAATATAAATTTGCGTTTGAACCTTTCTTTGTTTACTTTCTACTTCGTGGAGAGTGGCCTAAGCATTTTGCTAATACACACTTTATTATGTGAGTTTATGATAATAGTAGTGTCTCATATTGTAGAATTGTCTCTCAATAACAACATAGCGAAGTATGAAAGTCAACACCGTGGAGATTATTGCTATAATTTAGTACGCGAAATGGACACGTTATTCCGCAGATTTATACCGTTAACTGTGGTGTAGCGATATAGTGCAACCTGTTGCATATAAAGCGGAACACGTGCAGCTAGCAACACCCCTGAATCATGTCCCTAAACTGACCACTCGACGCCCAGAATCTGCACTGGTCCTAGTTGCGAACGGTAACTCTTGCAATTTACTCCCGTACCGTCCGTACCTACGGACGGTACGGGAGTAGATTGCAAGAGTTACCGTTCGCAACTACACTGGCCCCACATTTCCTCAGGTCCATTTTATGCTCCGGATCCGTAATATTGATACATGTTGCCGGCCCTATCTCGTAATCAATACCCTGTCGTAAATTAATCGCTATCATCTCCCCAGTGTGTATAAGGATTATTTCATACAGTTTACACTCAATTCATATAGTGATAAATCGCCGAAAGTTAAAGTGCAGCCTTGTGCATGCTGTGTACCATGAGGATTTTGGTGCAAATTAAGGAATGGCGGGCGTATGTACGGAGACCCGCTGGGGACATGGATTTCTTTAAAAATTCGTTCCCTGAATTTACCAATTCGTTCCCTCGAATTAGCAATTCGTTCCTAGGAAATGACAATTCGTTCCCTCAATTTAACAATTCGTTCCCACGATATAACAATTCTTCCCTCTAATTAACAATTCGTTCCCACGATATAGCAATTCGTTCCCACGAACTACCAATTCGTTCTGAATTGTTATTTCGTGGGAACGAATTGTGAAATTGAGGGAACGAATTGCTAATTCGTGGAAACGAATTTTGTTATTTCGTGGGAACGAATTAATAAACAAAATATTGTGTCCAAATTAATATTTGACCAGGAATGGGGGCGTATGTGTTTTTGCGATCACTGCAGTTCCCGGATCCATTAGCACACATTACACTGATGAAAATCGACATGGCTTGTTAGAAGCATTGCACTAAAATGTTCGTAAGTGCAAATTTAGGATCGTCTGGAAATTTCAATTGATGGATTTACATGTATTGAGCATAGGCTGCATTGCTCAATAACTGTAAATCCAATAATTGTTTACAAAACAAACATTGTTAATGGGAATTTTTAAGACTATCATCATTTTTTAACTTTTTAGTCGTACGAAGTTTAGTGAAACGGCCCCCAGGTGTTTCATTGATGGAATGGCGAACAGTGTATATCCTGGTCATTCTGCGTGGATGCGCAGGCTGATCTGGATCTACACTCCTCGCTTAAATCGCAGAAAGTTAAAAGGCAACCATGCGCATATATGGCGTACCATGAGGATTTTGGTCCAAATGAATATTTGACCAACGCAGCTTCTGGTCATAATTATGTGTCTGTGACTGGAGAAATGGGGCTTATGGGTTTTTGCAACCACTGTTATCCCGATTAAATACATGTAGCACATCCATGTAGTCTGGTGACGATATATATCGCATGGCGGGTGTTTTACCCTTTGAACCCGAAAGCCCGCCATAGCGGTTTATGCAAACAGTGAAGATCCAGGTCTCATCAGGATCTGCACTTTTTTTAAAGTAATTTTCATATTTTTGAGAACAAGATATACCCCTTTTCATAAATGGACTAGTCTGAAAACCATTTTGTGACGGCTGTATTGGTTGAAATTAGCATATCAATATCCATTCCAGTTACTTAGGGGTGAAAGGGTTAAATGAACAGTGCAGATCCTGTTCGGACTAGCACCCTCGCGTAGCCCAATGGTGATCTATATTGCTTTTTAGAAGCATGAGCTGTGTTTCATTGGTGGAATGGAATGGAATGGCGTACAGTGATTATCCTGGTCAGACTGCGCGGATGCGCAGGCTGACCTGGATCTACATTTCTCCAGTCACAGTCACATGTAACGAGGATGAAACCGTTGGTCAGAACCAGGCACCAGGGGCCCGTTTCACTAAACTTCGTACGACTAAAATGTTCGTAAGTGCAAAATTATGAAAGTCTGTAAATTTCACATTAACACTGTTTTCTTGTAACTAATTTATGGATTTACATTTATTGAGCATAGGCTGCATATGCAGCCTATGCTCAATAAATGTAAATCCATAAATTGAAATTTACAGACGATCTTAAATTTGCACTTACGAACACTTTAGTCGTACGAAGTTTAGTGAAACGGGCCCCAGTTTCAGTAAGCTTCGTACGACAATAAAAAAAGTTCGTACGAAGATTTTGTGAATTTGATTTACGCATTAAAGGTGCATGTCCACTCAGTAGGCACAAACTGTTCTGTATATCAGAGACATCATCTGGGACATTTTCTGGCAAAATAAACATTCATTCACTATTACCCCACGTATTGATTGGCATTATTATACATTTTATATCGGACGTAAATTTCCACACTGATATCAGTAGCTGATTTCATCAACATTGCAAAGTATACTTTTCTAGCAAAGTATACTTTGAGGGAGTGATCATTTATTTTTCCCGAAATGCATTATTTCATATAGAACTAACAACTGCATATATTTGATGATTAAAAGTATGCAGAATTATTATACTGAATGTATTACATTATCACAGCCAAATTGGCTGTGATAATGTAATAAATTCAGTATAATAAAAATTAATAAATTTATCCTAAAATTGAAAATTTCTCCCTCAAAGTCTACTTTGCTAGAAAAGTATACTTTGCAATGTTGGTGAAATAGGCTACAGGAGCGATAACCGTGTTTCCTTAGAATGTTAACGGACATTATAATTTATTCTCTGTATTTATTTGTTGATGTGCAATGATCATATCTGTCGATTGTTTCAGGTGACTCATTTAATTAGCATAAATAATTAAAAATTAGCATGCCTCATTTGCATATGAAAATAGCCTGATACCAACCGCGAGTCACTATCCGTAAAATAAATATTAATAAATCATTATACATGTATCTGTATAGCGGGCACTTGTATTTTTTATAACTGGTGGAATAGTGACACCATTATACACTTATTTAATTCCTATAAAAACAGTTTGTGCACGTGGTCATGTACAGTCGAACCTCCCCGAACAGCCACCTCTCTACAACAACACCCTCTCTGTAACATCCGCTATTTTATCTCCCAAATGGATTATGTCCTCTATATCTAACCCTTAGACTGCTGAACATGAAAAGTGTCGACTGTTGTTGCTTTTGCCTTCTTTATCAATAAAAACATGTTTTGACAGCACTTTAGAATCATTTAGAAATGATTCTAAAATGCTGTCAAAGCATGTATTTGATGAGAATTACCGAAGAAAGTAAATAAACAGTAGACGACAACATTTAACTCAGCATTAACCTCCCTACAACAGACACCTCTCTACAGCAGCCATTGTTACGTCTTCCCACGGGTGGCTGTTATAGAGAGGTTGCACTGTACCTTTAACGTTGTTCATTCTATATCTACCATGTTCGACCTACAGGCCCGTACGCAGAGGGGGTGCGACGGGTCCGTACGCACCCACATCCCCCCTTAACCCTTTCAACACCACAGGCCTATATAGTGGTATTGGCAAAAAGTGTAGATCCAGATGAGCCGGCTCGTAACGAGCCGTCTCATCAGGATCTGCACTTTTTATTAAGTAATTTTCAAAATTTGAGAACAAAAACACCCTATGTTCATAAATGGACTGGTCTGAAAATCATTTTGTGGTGATTGGATTGGGTTGCAAACTTAGCTTCAAAATCCATTCGTTACTTCGGGGTGAAAGGTTAATCTGCCGAGGTCTGTCCGTGGATGTGCAAACAAAGATGTTTAGCCCTTCGCGCCGTCGATAAGCCCCCCCCCCCAGCACACCCCCCCCCCCCCCCTAAATTAATTCCTGCGTACGGGCCTGACCTACATGTACACATCATTAAATGTGAACACATCCACTAAAGTTTTGCCAACATCGGCTGTCAGTTACAATGTTATTGTAACTATTTTGCACTTACGTACTTATTAGTCGTACAGAGAAACCTCTCTAAACGTAGAGAGGTTTCACTGTAAATCAAGCATTTGATCATTCTGAGCCATAGTTGTGTGCTACGCGATCACGAACAGACATTATCACCTGCGATAAATGACCAGGAAACTCATAAAAAATAAGATCACGGGTGTTTTCTTTGTGTCCGGTTTAGAGAGGTTCACTGTATGAAGTTTAGCGATACGGGACCCATCTTAGTATGTGGCCCACCTGAACAATTACATGACAAGAAAACATGTGCACGCAAAGTAGTGAAACTAAAAATTAATAGACAAATAAATTTCTGAATTTCTGAACAGTTTACTTGAAAAAAATAAATATGTTGCACGTTAGTGTTTATTTTTTGCATCCAGATAGTCGGAGATATAAGACCCATTCCTCCACTCGAAAAAGTATCTTGTTCCCCCACCTTCAGAACCCACAATTTACACGCATTGGATTGAGTGTTGTTTTTTAACTTTATGTAGGATTTTACTATTTCTAATACATGTACTTGGCTCGATAAAATGAAATAAAAATGTCCAACGCTGAAATTACAACGTTTCGCTCATTTTGTTTTTTGTACGATGTGCGATTTTCAAAATAAATGCGGAATTGTGAAACAAAATGTAGATATCCAGCGTTGAAATAGTTAAATTCAAAGCGGGCTGCAGATGCTGACGATCATATCAGTAGCCGATTTCACCAACATTGCAAAGTATACTTTTATAGCAAAGTATATTTTGAGGGAGTAATCTATTTTTCCTGAAATGCATTATGTCATATAGAACTAACGACTGCATATATTTGATGATTGAAAGTATATGCAGAATTATTATACTGAATTTATTACGTTATCACAGCCATAATGGCTGTGATAATGTAATAAATTCAGTATAATAAAAATTAATAAATTTCTCCTAAAATTGAAAATTTCTCCCTCAAAGTATACTTTGCTAGATAAGTATACTTTGCAATGTTGGTGAAATAGGCTAAACAGGCTCATGAGTTTGATGGTCGGTATTCGGCTTGAGCGCTACTTACACGTGGGTTTCCAGGGCGTGTTGAGTATGCCGGGCCAGTATATCGGGGGCCGCCCGGGCAACTCGGCCAGCTTGGAGAGTCGGGCCTGGGGCGACAGGTACATGCCCGCGGGGCTGAGCGACGAGAACCCGAGCGTGTTGACGGGCCGACTGAGGATGTCCGAGATTCTATGTGACGTAGCCTGTGACCAGGCCAGCCCGAGCTGCTGGAGGGTCGACTGGGCGTAGCTTGTGTACGGGCTCTGGAGGCCTGGGTTTGATCCTGAGCTGGGCGTTTTCATCTCCGTCATATTGTGTAGCGCCGCGAGTGGCTGACTGCTCAACATGAACGCCGATTGACGTTGAGCGTCCGTCGCGTTAACGCCGTTGACTACGGGCGGCGGCATACCCATGTTCATGTTGAAAAATGACGTCATTGACGGTGACGGCGTCTGGTAGCCAGGAGACGCGCCGTCCGCTGTATTGCAGTAATCCAACATGGCCGTACGCGGTTCACGAAACACGCACACAAGAGAGTGGTTTATTAAATCACTTTTGTTATATGTCTTTACTTGTTTTGTTAAATTTTCTTGACAATCAAGTGCGCTTATTATTTGTTTCTATATTGATTACTAAAAGTCTGATATCACTACGTAACGTAGTAGTATTATTTTGGAAATATCAATATTCCATGCATACATGAGTTATTCACTGCAACTACAACAGATATGGTCGACTAATTATATTTATTTTGTTGATTAATATTTTTGTAGCTAATACCATTAATTACGTCAAATTGCACGGTGATGCGGTCGGTATAATCCAAATCACTCCGCCGTACATAATCCAAATTACAACAGTTCTTCTGTCATGAAGACAGGCGTCAAAATATCCATGGCAACGGATTCCTCATCATATGTCCGTGTTACACAAACGCATGTTTTATTATATCCAAGCGCTTTGGAACAATTGAAACGTCAGAAATCCATCCGCTAAACTAAGAACGCGATATTCAGCATATAAGCACTCGACTGTTGCATTACGGGTTAATTTTACTATATTACTACGCCACCCGTGAACTTACTAGTATATCGAATGCAATATGATTTAACCAAATATTTCGCGCACATTAAATACATGTATGACACAATCTGCCCTTCTCTGGCAGACGACAAACCGGGAACCAATGCACGACAGCGCATGCGTGATGACGTCAATACCCAGCATACACAGCAGACAGCAGTATGCCCTGTTTGCGGCATTCGTTTCTTTCGAATTAAACTCCACGCTGGATGTTATTCCATCGCTTTATGTAAGTATTTCCAACAACCAGTGTACATCCAGACCGGATGCAGTCTGGTATGGATCTACACTGGTTGAAAAATCAAATTCGTATATTTTCTATTAGCAGAAGATAAATATGATAACTTCTCGCCGATTTTCACTGGCGCGGAGTAATCAGCGAGATTAGGGCGGGGCTTAGTCTGACCAATAACGCCATTGAGAGGTTGGGCAGAAGGCAAATAGCTTTAGAGATAGTGGTTAGAATGACATACAGGCGATATTTTACGATGTGTAAAGTGGTGCAAACTCACTGACTTCACGTGAGATCCTATTATAAATTGTTTGCTAAATGAAGAATAAGAATGGGTGAAAAACAAACGCTCGTAAATAAATAATCGCATGGGAATGAACACGTAAATATTGGTAGAATTTGACCATTTTGTTTTGTATAAAACCTTATGCATGTATGTCCTTTTTTACGGATTATATATTCTATCAAACTAAGTGCATTTATCCGAAGTAGATTATTCCACGAATTCTTATTTGTAATAACAATCACGGACCGTTGATTTTATAAATGCTAGTAAATCTAGTGCATTAAAGGTACATGCCCACTCAGTAGGCACAAAATGTTATTTATATCAGAGACATCATCTGGGACATTTTCTGGCACAATAAACATTCATTCACCATTACCCCACGTATTGATTGGCAGTATTATACATTATATATCAGACATAAATTGTCAAACTGACATCAGGGGCGATAACTGTGTTTCATTAAAATGTTAACGGACATTACAATTTATTCTCTGTATTTATTTTTTGATGTGCAATAATCATACTTTGTAATTACTAAATGATTATATCTGTATAGCGGACACTCGTAATTTTTAGAACTGGTGGAATAGTGACACAAGTTTACACTTATTTAATTCTTATAAAGAACATTTTGTGCCTACTGAGTGGACATGTACATTTAAACAAGTATAGACAACACTTATAACAAGCTGGTAATCGATGGAATTATGCAGAATGTAAAGCTTGCTGCGACATTGTCAAACGTCATTTACAAAATACACACTGTTTAATTTCACACTGAATTCACATTTTAATAAAAACATGTTGCCAAATATGTTGTTGTTTGTCTTATAATTGTTTATTGATGTAAAAGTAACCAGTCCAGAAGCGTATATGATGTCTAAAACGAATACAAACCGATGATGGTGGCCCAAAAGTCGGTGACTGGTACCACCTCACAAGACAAACATGTTCCGAATTACAAATAATACCAGACATGTTTTCTAACACAAATGATGTAAATGATACATTAACATGTCTGTGACGTAGATCAGCAAAGACTGTCTATGGTATCGAGCATCTGGGAGCCGTTTCACTAAACTTCGTACCACTAAAATGTTCGTAACTACACAATTATGATAGTCTGTAAATTTCACATTAATTATGTGTTCTTGTAAACAATTATTGGATTTACATTTATTTAGCATAGGCTGCATATGCAGCCTATGCTCAATAAATGTAAATCCATCAATTGAAATTTACTGCCTATAATAAATCCAAATTTTTAGTCGTACGAAGTTTAGTGAAACGGCCCCTTGAATTAATGTATTTACCGTTGAATTAGTGTGGTTAAACCTAAACGATGTGTATACAACAAGATATGCGTTGAAAACAATGACAAGACATGCGTTGAAAAAACAATTGGCGTTTAACCCTTTCACCCCTAAGTAACTGAATGGGCTGCGATATGTTAATTTTGCAACCAATCCAATCATCGCAATATCATTTTCAGACTATTCCATTTATAAAAAGGGGATATTTGTTGTTCTCAAAAATATGAAAATTACTTTCAAACAGTGCAGATCCTCATGAGACGGCTCGTTACGAGCCGGCTCATCTGGATCTGCACTGTTTGCATAAACCGATATAGCGGGCTTTCGGCTTCAAAGGGTTAAACAGTTCCAAGTCGGGTAGTTAAACGAACATATCGTTTTCGCGTACAGACAAATAACAATAATCGTTTCTATGCATATCGGTGTATACAAAACGATCGTTTTCACTTCGTTTTCCATTCGTTTTCGTTTATTTCGTTTGGGAACCTTCAACAAATCTTCGCCCCATGTCCGTTTATACTCACCCGTCCCTACCCCGTGAGATAATACACTCTTTCATTATTGTTATTAAAAGGTCACTGAAAGAATATTAAATCATTCCGTTGCCATGGCAACGAAGACCAACCATTTAATATCTCCTAATTCCTGGGGTCCGTATTCAAATGTGTATGTATTCGTTTCATGATAAACCGATCTGTTACTGGGCCTCTGACAGATTTAATACACCGGACGCGTGGTATGAACATAACTCCGTGTAGGGGTTAATAGCGCTATTTTTACTGATCAACCCATTCCCAGGAAACCCGCCAGGACAATATCCCAAAAAAACAGAACCAAGACTATGAAGCTATGCACAAAGCAGGAACATTAAACTTCTGATTCAAGCACATCCTGTGTTAACCATACGCGACGGAAATCGGAGTTTAAACATTCAGAATCAAGCATGCCTGTACGCAATTCACAAGAAACCGGTTCGAATCCGCGCATGCGCGCGAATTCGAACCGGTTTGTTGGGAATTGCGTTATTAGAGCTGTTTTGACTGATCCTCGCTTGTGGCTTCGCGTAACCTAGGCTATAATTTGTCTTCGTCTAGACTAATGGGTAAATATGAATTAATTATTTTGCGTCAGATCATTTCAAATATAAGAAACGATTTGTGGAATAATTTGGCGGATTTTATTTTTCGCCTACACGTGTTTTTGTTTGTTTGCATTCGATATGTACTCCATTCAACTGAGTGTTTATCTCTTATGGAACTTGATGAAACACGCAATGATGCATCTTTCCTAGGTTTTGATGGATATGAAGTCGGTTTTCGGTCATTTATTAGTTAATACGACGCGGCAACGGCCACCATCGAGTCCACAGGTTCTTGAAGAACGGTTAAAATGTCGGTGTTTTATGAGTTATTTCGGTATCTCTGGTGGTTTGGGTGCATTGTTACCAACATACAATTTACGTCACCTCCCGCGAATTACTCGCATACGTACGGTAATTTTGACAGTGAGTAAGGGGCACGAATACCCATATATGACACCAACATACTGACCATCTGACTTTCAAATACCTGTGATCGAGTCCGTTGGTGATTCGTCAGTGACAAAAATCTGCAAAGGCACTGGCAGGGGTAGAAATTTTCAGGATATATCATGAATTCAGGGCCCGTTTCACTAAAATTCTTACGACTAAAATGTTCGTAAGTGCACATTTAAGATCGTCTGTATATTTCAATTTATGGATTTACATTTATTGAGCATAGGCTGCATATGCAGCCTATGCTCAATAAATGTAAATCCAATAATTATTTACAAGAAAACAATGCTAATGTGAAATTTACAGACTATCATAATTTTGCACTTACGAACATTTTAGTCGTACGAAGTTTAGTGAAACGGCCCCCATGATTTGAGGTTCCTGATAATTGTGGAAAAATACTAATGTTCCAACATCATAGGTAGCATACTTGTACGCATTTGTGGGTGCAAACATAGGTTTGTTTAGCCACTTTCAGAACCTGGTATTTGGAACTGTTTCCACCCATGACTGGCTCTCACTAGTTAAACAGGGCCCGGTTGTTCAAAACACCAGTTAGCTTAACGGACTGTTAAATCCTTAACGGACTGTTAAATCCTTAACTGAATGGTTAAAATCTCTGTTAAAACAGAGATTTTAACCATTCAGTTAAGGATTTAACAGTCCGTTAATCTCGACTAAGAGGAGTTTAAAGGTACATGCCCACTCAGTAGGCACAAAATGTTATTTATAGGAATTAAATCGGTGTATAATTGTGTCACTATTTCACCAGTTCTAATACGAGTGCGTAATATTTATTTTACTGATAGTGACTCGCGGTGGTATCAGACTATTTTCATATGCAAATGAGGCATGGTAGTTTTTAATTATTTATAATAATTATTTATAATAATTAAATGCGTCACCTGAAAAAAAATATTTTCGACAGATTATAAAGTTTGATCATTGCACATCAAAAAATAAGTACAGAGACTAAATAGCAATGTTCGTTAACATTTTAAGGAAACACGGTTTATCGCCCCTGATATCAGTGTGGAAATGTACGCCTCTTATAAAATGTATACTAATGCCAATCAATACGTGGGGTGATGGTGACTGAATGTTTATTTTGCCAGAAAATGTATCAGATGATGTCTCTGATATAAAGAACATTTTGTGCCTACTGAGTGGGCATGTACCTTTAATAATTGGTGGGTAATACCCGGGCGAAATATGTATATACAGTGGAACAATTTTGAACAGTTCAAACAATCGTGTATGAACTGATAACTGTATCCAAAATTCTCATAGTATCATTTGTTGTCCCGCTTATTGTATGAATTTATTTGATTATATTGCATGATACGAACCACTTTGATTTTCAGGTCACTTCATAACACTGTCCCAATGCGACCAGGGGGGTTTACATGTAACTAATTTGTTGTTTAATGTTGCGTGAAAAACACCCACCTCATTGACCCTGTGACGAATGAGAATCAACTATAAAAGAAAATAAAAGCAATAAATCGAATAGTTTGTCTAATATTATAATTTGCAAATGTTTGTCATTAACATATACGAATAGGCAGTGGAGGCTGGGGGTGGGAACCTTTCAGGATTTCAGATATTTCTTTTTTGCAATTGATAAGGTGCATGATCACGTGGTTACAACAACAACAACGTCGCCCACTCCAAAGTAAGTACTATTTTATATTTTCCTTAATATGCAACGGATTTTGATGAAATATGGCGCGACAAACGCGTCTTCATGAGCTGCATTTGGTGGTCTATGGAGTTTGGCACAGATTTATGTCGTTTTTGCGAAGAATCGATGTCCGTGTCGGAGACACGGAAATCGATTCTTTGCAAAAACTACAGAAGTTTGGGCGAAAATACAGAGACCACCAAATGCAGCTTAACAAGACGAGTTTGATGCGCCATATTTCATCAAAATCCGTTACGTAATAAGGAAACTATACAAGAATATGTACTTTGAATCGGTACTTGTTGTTGTTGTTAGTACCACGTGATCATACACCTTGTTTATCACAGCACGGCGTTTCCATGAGACTTTCCATGGGTGGAGTCATGAAAATATAGACAGACAGGCTTTGGCAAAGGAAAAGAGAAAAATGGGGCACCATGTAAAACTTGACACAAATTATGTTGCGAATCGCGTAGTCCCGGATCAGTCTGCGCATGCGCGCAGTCTGATCCGGGCATACACTATTCGCCATGTAATATTTGAAGAATATATACGAGGGACATCCAGTACATTGTGAAAACGATAAAGTCAACTAGCAGTTATAATTTTTTTTTTTTTATTGCATGTTTGTAACAGCCGTTCGGAGGCAGTAACTCATTGGGACCAATTTCATCTGACCGGAGATATTAACCAAGGATACATTTTTGTTGAAACGCAATTGATTATTTTGTTTAAATCACGTGGTTTCATTAACAGAGATTGCACTTACAAAATTCACTGAAAACGACAAAACAATCCAGAAATTTTCCAAAAAAAAATCACAAATAATTCCTGAAAATCAATGACACTGTAAATCTCCATAAACTATATGTTGTTACCACTCATTGGAACCGTCTCGTTGAGACGGTTCCAATGAGTGGCAACAATATATAATTTCGACAAGAAATCTAGAAAATATGGGATCTTTGCCCTTTTTCTCGAACGCTTAATACCTGGTACTGTACAAGTGAGTGTATTCTGTCAATTATGAGACAATCAAGCAATATTGCAGCAAGTATACATCGGGGGTGCGTTTCACTAAACTTCTTACGACTAAAATGTTCGTAAGTGCAAATTTAAGATCGTCTGTAAATTTCAATTTATGGATTTACATTTATTGAGCATAGGCTGCATAAGCAGCCTATGCTCAATAAATGTAAATCCATAAATTATTTAAAAGAAAACAATGTTAATGTGAAATTTACAGACTATCATAATGTTGCACTTACGAACATTTTAGTCGTACGAAGTTTAGTGAAACGGGCCCCTGATGAACCCGATTAAGAATCAGGGGCCCGTTTCACTAAACTTCGTACGACTAAAATGTTCGCAAGTGCAAATTTAGGATCGTCTGGAAATTTCGATTGATGGATTTTTTCTTATGCTCAATAACATGTAAATCCAATAATTGTTTACATGAAAACATTGTTAATGTGAATTTTACAGACTATCATAATTTTGCACTTACGAACATTGTTATCGTGCGAAGTTTAGTGAAACGGCCCCCATATGTATCTATGTATCAGTCCCATTTACCGATAGGTACCATTTGTCGGCAGTTGTGTATATTCTCCGGTGTCGTTTACCGAGTGGCTCCATTTGTCGACAGTTGTGTATATTCTCCGGTTCCATTTACCGAGTGGTACCATTTGTCGACAGTTGTCCCTAATTGACAGCGCCTCGGATGGAAATCAAGTGAAAAAGCAATTACCGAAAACGTTTCCAAGTGTTTAGAGTTGTATAAAAGGCGACTTTTCGCCTCGTTTATTGCGGGTCTTTTCATTACGTTTGACTACAAGATGAGTCTCATGAAATCGTATTAAACGCCCGATGACGAATTATTATTACTGAAAGTTAGGACTTGTGTGAAAATTGCGGTTTCGTTGCATCTCAGTCGTGTAATTGCAGGCTGTATATGGCATTTGGTCAGCTTTTGGTTGCTGGACCAGCTAGCCGGTGTCCAAACTGATATGTGGCTGTGACTGGAGAAATGGGGTTTATGGGTTTTGCGACCAGTCTAGCTCCGGATAAAATTGCAATCTCATGTAGCCTGATAACGATCTATATTGGTTGTTCGAACCATGGCAGGTGTTTAATTGATGGAATGGCGAACTGTGCAGAGTCTGGTCAGACTGTGCGGATCGTGCACTGGTTTCATAAGAAACTCGACACAGCCTCGTTCTTACGAAATCCGTGAACTTGTTTAATAAATATCATATTAAACCCATCGTGTAAGATCATATATATACAGTGGAACCTCAATAAACCGGACACAAATATAATATATGTGATCTAATTTGGAAAGGTTTCTTGGTAACGCATCTCAGATAATAATGCATGTTTATGATTGCAAAATATATAAATATGTCCCAGAATGGTCATATGCCTGATTTGCAGTGGAACATCTCTAAACCGGACACCCTGGGGACCTCCCAGGCTGTCCGGTTAGAGAGGTTTCACTGTGTATGTATATATTACGCAGTCGTGGTTATGTGCCATAAATTCCTGGTATGTTTGTATATGTTTATGTACATTAGCGTCAATATGCCACACCATGATCCCTGTGTATGCAGCGATGTTTGTCTGTTTGTCCATTCCGCGTCCAATTGACCGGAACTCAGATAATATAACGGTACCGCCGGGCTCCAGACAGTCTTCAGGTTACACTCCAGCATTGATTGCCACTAAATAATTTTGCAGATGTCCACGCTTTGTCCACGCTTCTAACCATTTATTATATTGGCAATATCAAGCAGTTTGATTGGCTGAGACTGAGCTGTAGCACAACTCTGTCTCAAACAAGCTGCTCGATTGCAAGCACAATATTGACAAGTATTTTGTAATAAAACGACATGACACATGTTGGCAAGATTAGAGCAGAAGGTGGTGTAGACGAAAATATTCCTTTGCCAGGAGACCTACAGGGGCCCATTTCACTAAACTTCGTACGACTAAAATGTTCGTAAGTGCAAATTTAGGATCGTCTGGAAATTTCAATTGATGGATTTACATGTATTGAGCATAGGCTGCAGATGCAGCCTATGCTCAATACATGTAAATCCAATAATTGTTTATAAGAATATATTGCTAATGTGAAATTTAATTTACAGACTATCATAATGTTTCACTTACGAACAGTTTAGTCTTACGAAGTTTAGTGAAACGGCCCCCTGTTATTCCACGGATACGATACATCAAGATGTTGAATTCAGTTCCGGTAAGCAAGTGTCAGATGTGACATTTGTCTCGACGTCTGTCAGCAGCCGAAACATATCTATATTCCCGTTTTGACACGTTATATATTCATCCATATTTATACCCCGCGTTGTTTGCAGAAATGAAATCTCCCGCGTCAGGCCAAACACGGTAATGGCGTTAATTCAATGTTGATAAATACATCAAGGTCGGCTGGGCAAACACGGGCGATTTCCCGCGCTACAAACTGACACAAAACCGCCTGCGCTAATCTTGCCAATAGCTGTCACTGTTCACTTTTCAAAATGCTTGATGATTGTGCTTGAAATCAGGCTGAGCCAGTGTAACTGCTTGATGTTCAGAAACATTGACATCTGTGAAAGATTAACGCAGGCGATCGTGTACTTAGGTCTCACGGGACAGTGGGCGGCCAGCTTTAAAAAGGGGGTGGAAGATTTTCTATTTACTTCACTACCGACCCTGCAAGTTACACTAGTGTGTCTAGAAAAATAGGTTTATGAACATTTCTTGACTTTGGGAGGCTTGACTAGGTTTATTTTTTAGAGTATTTCATAATTCTATGAAACTGAATGTTAGCTCCGGTTGATTTTGACATCTTGTAAAATGGCGCATGCTATGCTGTCTCGCCGGTACGGTTTCGCGTCAGAATTTAAGGTATTTTTCGGGCATTTGTAGAGAAATTTTGAGGTGGTTATGACCCCGCTTTGGAATCATTTTCAGGAAATGGTGTGGTGTTACAGGTGATAGAACAAGACATAACAAAGTCTCTGTGCCTTATGTTTTCATGAAAACAATTCCGACAAATTCAGTCGTGTTGAAATTTCTGGCCAACAATAGGTGGGTGGGGTAACTTTATAAAACATTAATTGAACACATCTGCTACGGTTACTGCATTTGTATTGTGGCGCGCGATTTGTACTTCATTTGTGAGTATTTTTCCATATTTGTCGCAAGAGAGGCGGTGATTTTTATAAGTCACCCGCCGCCCTCAGAAAAGCAGTAAATTTTGGCTATTTTCAACCGTCCCGTGATGCCTTACATTGTATCGATCGTGCGGGTAGACCAGTAACATCCGGTTGCAAAACCAGCCGCGCATGTTGATCTGCGCATTGGATCCGTGTGTTGGTTCATCAGGGTTTCCAGACACATGCAACGTTCATATTGGCACATAGTCAGTTGTGCATATTGCGTTCGGAACACCTTGATGGAATGTTCGCCACTTTGATTTCCGGTTGCCCATTTCGTCGAACAGGTATTTCGTTCGCAGTGGTGTGTACAAACAGGGTGGTCATATGAAATTGACTTTAACTTTCGTAACAATAATTAAAACTATATTTTAATGGGTGTAGGACCAGCGCAGATGGGTGCAGTTAATGGTGAAAATATGTCCATAACATCCATATTAAAAGAAACCTACAATATAGGGGAGAATAACCAAAATGTGTGGTAACTCTTATATGGAAACATTTAATATTGATGGCCCACATTAGAACTTTAACTCATGATGTCGTCATGGCAACAGTTTTTGGCTAGCCATATGTGGATTCTCATATTCTGGCAGGGTGATCAGGTCCGTACGCAGGAATTAATTTGGGGGGAGGGGTGGGTGCATTATCGACGGCGCGAAGGGCCGACAATTATTTTTGCACATCCACGGAGAGATCTCGGCAGATTAACCCTTTCACCCCGTAAGTAACTGGAAATGGATTTTGATATGTTAATTTTGCAATCAATCCAATCATCACAAAATGATTTTCAGACCAGTCCATTTATGAACATGGGGTGTTTCTGTTCTCAAAATTATGAAAATTACTTGCAAAAAGTGCAGATGCTGATGAGACGGCTCGTCACGAGCCGGCTCATCTGGATCTAGACGTTTTGCCAGTACCACAATACAGGCATGAAAGGGCTATATATAAGCATGATAAGGGAGCGTGTGTACGCACCCGTCGCACGCCCTCTGCGTATACGGGCCGGGTTATGGTAGGTTAGAACCAGTTATTGGAGTCTGCAGATTATGATGTATAACGCGTACCTCATCAAAGCAATCGCTATCGATATTAATAAGTAAAGTAAATAAAATTATGATTTATGTGTATGGCGGCATGACGTTTCGGATGAAAAATGCGCAGGGCCAAAGAACAGCTCTCAGTTTCCTTTCGATTTGTAGCTGTGATTGGAGAAAATGGGCTTATGGATTATGCCGGCAAATGCAGACCCCAGATCAGCCTGCGCATCCGCGCAGTCTGATCTGGGTCTACATTTGTCGTTATTTAGTCAGTGTAACACCCATCATGATTCGAATAAACGTATCCTAAACAGGTATAGAAGTTCGTGAACAAGCGAATCAGGAACTAGACTGGCCAACAGTGAGTTAAACCCAATTTCTTCAGTTTCGTCACATATAGACTCAGTATGACAAATCTCGCGAGAACCTGAGATATTTGGTTTTTGATCCACAACCAATCACCACACAGGATTAAATCACGTGTATTTGCTTCAGGCACGATGGTTACCAAATGTCTCTGAATCGGCGCATGCGCTTCTTCGCATATACTCGGATCCGACGATACCAACGACGATCAGCCTCTACGCTGTGCCCATGCACAAACGATAGCATTCAGACGAGAGGGACGGGTTGTAATAATAATTTGGCTGTAAGCCATCATACAAACGGCAAATATAATTAATTTACACCGATGCATTCTGATGATATAACCTGTTCTGTAAATTTGTACTTGACGATCGTCGATCAAGGATTGAGAAACTGACATCAGCAGCACGGGAAAATCGGCGCAATGGCAAATATAGGGGATTTTATTACATGAGTGATGGTTTAATATGATATTTATCCCGTCAACACAGTGCGTATGTGCCGTGAAACACGATGCCGTGAAACATTTTTGATATCCAGTCAATACGACCTAATCACTGCGTATGAATATGTGCGGTGGCTGGGGTTATATTTTTGCATTTTAAAGCCATTTGTAAGTGTTGACGGGATAAATAGAATAGTAGGTCAGTGCCCTGAATGGGAAAAAATATCTGGCGCAGCACGGAAACGGGATGTGCTCGGTAGAGCCTCGCCCATCCAGTTTCCTGAGCCTTGCCAGATAGTTTTCCCATTCACGGCACTAACCTACTATTCTCTATCTATTTGCCTTATTTCTGAACCAAAGTATATGTTGTGACCACTCATTTGAACCGTCTCGGCGAGACGGTTCAAATGAGTGGTCACAACATATACTTCTGATGAGAAATAAAGACATTCCTGAGCCTTGCCAGATAGTTTTCCCATTCACGGCACTAACCTACTATTCTCTATCTATTAAACGAGTTACTGATTTCTGGCAGGGTGATGGAAGGTGGTGGAAACAAGTTGAATAAATACCATATTAAATCATCACAAATGTTAGATTATATTAATTACATAAGTACATCGTCATACATGGAAGCTGTACTGATCACCAAACTTGTTTTCTGTAACGAGCCAATTTGTATATGTATTACACTAGCGTTTTTAATATAGGAATGAATGGCATTTTTGTGGAATTTATCGGGGTATAAACTTGGAAAAGTCGCGGGAATACTGGACGAAGGCCGGAAGGCCTCGTCCAGTATTCCCGCGACTTTTCCAAGTTTATATCCCCGATAAATTGAACAAAAAGGGCATTCATTCCTTATAATTCCAGCATTTGAAATACATTCATCAAGAAAATGTGTTTATTTTCCGTTTTCTTAAGAATTATTTTTACTGCGCCCGACGGTTACGGAAAGTAGTTCGGCATGGGAGTTTACTGGGAAATAAATTTTGGACAGAGACTTGCCACGGACCAATAAAATGTTAGGGAATTGTGTAAATATTTTTGTGCAGGAATTATTTTGTATTACATGTGTTTAGAATAGGTCGATAAAATAGTTATTACAGGTGATTCGTTTAATTGATATAAATAATGTTAAACTGTCCTACCTCATGTGCATATCAAAATAACCTGATACAACCGCGCATCTCTGTCCGTAATTTAAAGATTAATAAAAGATTATATACTTAACTATTTTTATAATCGGTCAGGCAAATAAATAATGCAGATGAATGTATGGTCGTCACATGTATGCATAACCATTTTACAATGCACAGCCGAAAATTCATGTGTATGGCATGTGGGGTTACCTTAGAATTAAGAGTTAAATAGGTCACCCGTTATTCAAAAAAAATCACACAATTCATGTAATGATGTTTAAAACCTATCAGTAACGTGTATGACCACCACGTGCTGCAATGACTTATTGACATCTGCTCCGCATCGAATTTATATAATTGTTTATCCCGCGCGGAGTCAGATTTGCCCACTCCCGAAGCAGGGCGCCAATGAGGGCTTGCAGATTTACAGGTTCTGGGCCCAGTCTTTATCGTGTGTCTAACGATTCCCAGACATGTTCTATCGGGTTCCAATCTGGTGATTTTTCGCGCCTTGGTAGCAGTCCAATGCGATTGTCGTTGAACATGTTGATGGTTTCTCGGGCGACGTGACACGGGTTATCTGGTACAAGACTCATATCCCGGTGAGCGGCGACATGTGGCACAATCTTCTGGGGCCCGTTTCACTAAACTTCTTACGACTATAAAATGTTCGTAAGTGCAAAATTATGATAGTCTGTAAATTTCACATTAACAATGTTTTCTTGTAAACAATTATTGAATTTACATTTATTGAGCATAGGCTGCATATGCAGCCTATGCTCAATAAATGTAAATCCATAAATTGAAATTTCCAGACGATCCTAAATTTGCACTTACGAACATTTTAGTCGTAAGAAGTTTAGTGAAACGGGCCCCTGATGTACAACATTCTGACGATAGCGGACATCATTTATGTTTCCTTGAACAAAACTTAACTGGATCTTTGTGTGAAGAGAAATGGGGTGGCTATGGGAGTTACATTGACGGGGCTATTCATGCGACCAACGGATCCTGAGTTAAATTTAAAGAGTTTAAACATGATTGTAAGTGTTTTGATGCTCAATTAACGACTTTTCTACATACCTGTCTGAAAGTAGCTCCGTCGGTCAGCATGGCCACGGCACGCGCCCTTTCCTATACCGTCATCCATGCCATTTGTCTTTGATATTTTGTTTATGTCTTGTCAAATGTATGGCTTCATACACACATGCGATTTGTGACAATAAGTACAACACATCGTTTGCACATGCAAAGAAATTGATTTCGTGATACTCGTAATGCACGAGTGGTTTTGATTAACGGATATTTGAAATTCTGGCGCCCGTTTCACTAAACTTCGTACGACTAAAATGTTCGTAAGTGCAAACTTATGATAGTCTGTAAATTCCACATTAACAATGTTTTCTTGTAAACAATTATTGGATTTACATGTATTGAGCATAGCCTGCATATGCAGCCTATGCGCAATAAATGTAAATCCATCAATTGAAATTTCCAGACGTTTCCAAATTTGCACTTACTAACATTTTAGTCGTAAGAAGTTTAGTGAAACGGGCCCCAGGATCGGGCAAGTCGATATCGTCATAAAATGATACTGTGAAAGTTCGTACTGATACTTGCCATAACACCGAAATTACGCACTTTGCAGTCTGACCGATTATAAAAGTGGTTAAGTGTATATGTATAGCGTGCACTCGTACATTTTAAAACTGTTGGAATAGTTACACAATTATACACTTATTGAATCACTATATAGAACAGTTTGTTCCTAACAGGTGGGACACCAACTTTAATATATGAGACATTATCCGCGACACAGTAGGCACACACGTCAGGTTATAGTATAGGGAGATAGACTGTATTCTATAGAGATATTCTATAGAGATATTCTGTAGATATGACATTTTCTGGCGATATAAACATTCATTCACCATTACCCCACGTACGGATTTGCATTATTATACATTTTATATCAGACGTAAATGTACACACTGACATCAGGGGCGATAACCGTGTTTCCTTAAAATGTTAACGGACATTACTACATGTATGTATTCTCTGTATATATTTTTTGACGTGCAATGATCATACTTTACAATATATCGAAAATATTTGTTCAGGTGACGCATTTAATTAGCATAAATAATTAAAAACTATCATGCCACATTTCCATATGAAAATAGCCTGATACCACCGCGAGTCACTGTCAGTAAAATAAATATTACTAAATGATTGTATCTGTATAGCGGGCACTATCAATTGTTAGAACTGGCGGAATAGTGAAACAATTATACACTTATTTAATTCATATAAAGAACATTTTGTGCCTATGAGTGGGCGTGTACCTTTAATATCATGGACGCGCTCTAGTATATTTCTCAGAAATGTGTCCTGCTCTATTTGAAAGTCTTGATATAGATGGTCATCTTATCTCCGACCTCATATGTGGCTGTGACTGGAGAAATGGAGCTGGTGGATTTTGCGACCAGTGTAGATACAGACCAGCCTGTGCATCCGCACAGTCTGGTCAGTATCTGCACTGTTCGCCATTCCATCAATGAAATACCCGTAATGCTTATAACAAGCAATATAGATCGTTATCAAACTACACGAGTCTGCTATTTTAACAGGGTCTACACTGGTCACAAATCCCATAAGCCCCATTTCTCCCGTCACAGCCACGTATTTCGATGTATCGGCGAAATAACGTTTCATTTGTACTTAACCACCATGTTATTCCGGTAATTCGGCCACGCGCTCTAACGAACCATAAACAAGCGTTTTGTCATTACGAGCAGGACGGAACACGGGACGTAATTGATTAAAACCGCCAGGGTCGAATAAATGTCGGGAATCATATTATGAGACACACCATGTGATTTTGTACCTAAGAAGATGTGGGTTTTTTTTATGAAAATTATTTACAGAAACTGTGATATTTTCTGTAAATGACGTAGAACGATGAATGAATTTTCAGAGCAATTGTATTCCGCATTTGCGCTGACGATTTCGTCAATTTTGGACATCATTTACAGAAGATATCATAAAGTTTGTAAATAGTGTACGTGAAACATCTTCTGAAGTACAAACTCACATGGCCTGTCTCATACCTCGGCCATTCGGGCGAGTCAGTGAAGTGAAAGAAACGGCGTGTTTTACGAGCTGACCATCTGACTCGGAGAAAGGTTTCAGGAAATGAAAAGGAACGAGCATCCACCGGTCTTCGGCCCGGTTTTGCTGTTGTTGGTGGTGCTGCTGCTGCTGCTGCTGCTGTTGTTGCTTTGCTATTGTTGTTGGTGCAACGTGCGCACGTGCGTATGTGTTGTACTTGTACGCGTGCGTGCGTGCGTGTGTTGTGCGTGCGTGCGTGCGTGCGTGCGTGCGTGCGCTGATCCCAAGGTCAATGTCAAATACGTAGTATCTTTACAAAACCTAACATCAAGAAATATGTTATAACTACTATTTCCTTCATCTAAAATGCTTAATATTTCACACATGCATTCCTGTAAGGCTCTACTATCATGCTGTGCCAAACCCACGACCGTCCAACCCCCACTGATCCCAGGTCAATGTCAAATATTTGGTCTCTTTACAAAACGTTACATCAAAGAAATATGTTATATTTCATTCATCGAACATTCTTAATATTTCACACATGCATTCCTCTAAGGGTCTACTAGCATTCTGTGACACATACATGACCGTCCTACTTCCGCTGATCCCAAGGTTACGGGCCCACAGACTTTGAAAAAAAATCTACATATTTTGAGGTACCTGGGCCCACGCGGGGGTATTTCGTAAGCCTGGCTTACTGACAAATCTAGGTGTTGTTGTTTTTGTTGTTGTTTTTGTTGTTGTTTTTGCACAACGCACTACCGTTCTGGTGAAAGGCGATTTAATTTAGTGTTCAACCAACATCGAGGGGGGGGGGGGGCGTTTCACTAAACTTCGTACGACTAACATGTTCGTAAGTGCAAATTTAGAATCATCTGGAAATTTCAATTGATGGATTTACATTTATTGAGCATAGCCTATGCTCAGTAAATGTAAATCCAAGAAAACATTGTTAATGTGAAATTTACAGACTATCATAAATTTGCACTTACGAATATTTTAGTCTACTAAGTTTAGTCAAACGGCCCGCTGGTATCTACGGAGCCCCGGGGAGGATATGGAAATATTTATTTAGTAGGTAACCCGCTGTCAATTGACCAAATACACGCCCAAAAACAAAATAGTGGTTGATGCATTGCCGTTCGACCAAGGAAGCGTCCGTTTTCAATTTGTTGTAACCCGGCTATTCGCATTCGCATCTTATACAGCAATATATTATCAGTAAGAAGATATTCTGCCAATAGAAAAGTCGTTATCTATTAAATTTCCATATTTGGATATGTGATAAATATGCAATTGAAATTGCTTGCAACTTGAAAGTTAGTGAAAAATGCATTCAAGAAAATGTCCCTCATTACGCGCAATCCGATGTGCGAACAGAACCCAATAATTGCGCAGGCCGGTGCAATTAAGACGCATTTCTGAAAACTAGAGAAAAGTTCATATTAAGAAGGCACCGTCATTCCTTTTGCAATAAAATACTTACACCAATCTCTCTGGACTCTCTGACTATATATACGGGACTGACGTTGCTACTACAAGATACATGATTAACGGTGCATCCTTCATGCCGGTACGAAGCTACGAACTAGATCATGTTCCAATGACTTTCAATTAAGCAACACAAGAAGATGATTTCTGATACAATTCAATGACTCGGGACCAATGAAAATCCGTCTTAAGGCGCTCTCCGGACGTTGCTCATAAAACCGTCAAAATGTTCCATAAACTATCATGATAATTCGTGAAAACTTCAGGGCAAATGCGGAATTTAATTCCGCATTTGCCCTGAAGTTTTCACGAATTGTCATCATCGAATACAGAAACTACAGCCGGATTTATGAGTGAACTACGACACACGTTACGGATTCCACAAGCCATGCATTCATAGACCGTCGCCCAAATTGCTTCTTTACGAGAAATTGCACTTTCATGGAATGGCGGCGATTGGGAATTCGCTGGCGAGTTTTATTAATTCAAATACGCCATTCATCATTCATAGGCCAGTGTTTAGCGCGCGGAATGGAATGATGCGCTGGAACATGATTTAGAAGTCGGAATAATGGTCCTGACACCGGGTCGGATGAATTGAGAGATTTATTTTTTTCAGGTCTAGATAAAACCAGCGCTGGTAGTGGCCGTCTAGTCTATGCATGTACGTTCATATATCCCAGCGATTGCTTCCCATTTATAGTAGCTAACGTGACGAGTTCTTCAACGGCTTAGGTAATAATGGCACAGATATTAACTTCCGGTTAGTAAATCTAGCAAAGGTCTTACCGGACAGTTGGCGGATACGGACAGTTGAGCATTGACCGTACCTGTTGCATGAGCGTGTGCAGAAAAATATGTTTACTAATATTTATTTAGTGTGTGGGGCTGGAGAATGTGTATTTGTGAAATTGTTTCCAAATTTCAGATATTTCTGCTACTCTGCTTGCTCTAACATCATTGCAAATGGTGGTACCCATAAAGCGCGGCCGACATCAGCAATGCAATTTTTTGGCATGTATGATTTGAATTAGTGATGTTTAACGGCCTATCAACAGATAAGGTCATTCAACGGGTTCGATCACGTATTTAACCTGCTACATTGGGGGGAAACTCCAAAAATGAGAATGGAATATTTACATATAAAAATATATATTCAGCCCTGAAAATAGAATAACCTGATCTGGTTCCAGGTCCATACCACACCAAAGTCACTTGGCCCCTTATAATAGGATTACAAATAAGCATTATACTTACATAAGGAGTTTAACCAGATGCAACTGTCACATACAAAAATGCCAAAGACGTACGTGAGTGCCAAAACCAGGTCTCCGGTCGAGATTCCGGTAAGGATGAAATTTTTGGGCATAAAATACCAGTTCCGGTTACAAAAATGAGATGGTTATGACCTCGTTCCGAAACCGGTTTTAATTAAGTTCCGGTCCATCATGAAAGGTTCATAATGGAGCTCACGTGTCTGATATTTCCATGAATCTCGTGGAATGTCGTTCGCAGCCTAAAATAGGTGAGTGGGGTAATTTAGAAAAAGTGCAAATATAACTAGTTAAGGAGCTAGTGGAATTTGTATGGTCGCATAGGTTTTGTATTTCTATTGTCAGTGAACTTCGACCTTTTATCACAAGGGCCCCCTGAGATTATTTAGGCCAGCGGTGGTTGGCACACTGGGACCGCCACCCGCCACAAAGACCGCGCTTTCAACTGTCCCGTGATGCCAAATACTTCATGTAAATGACATCGAAAGTTGATGAAATGTTCAGAGCTATGGCAGTTTCGTCGACTTTCGACGTCATTTACAAAAAAATATCACAGTTTCTGTAATACTGTTCATGATATTAAGAGCGATTTAGAGTGATTCCACTGTATATTTCAATTGCCATTTATCCGTAAATATTTACAAAAAAAAAATCCGGCGTCGGACGTTTCCGGCGATTTCCGTCAATGGTCGGGAACGGAAACAATACGACAATTCCCGAGAGACGCCGGGTTCAACGTTATAGCGTTAGACGACTAAATAACATCGCCATAATGTTCTTGAAAGAGCTTTCAGACATTTCTTGTGAAATCATTCATACGTTTATGAATACATGAATAACATACTTAGCTCAATATGATGGCAGAAGTCAAATTAGGTGTCAAATTTGGACAGTCTAAGAGGCGAGTTGAGCCTTCGATTACTGTACATTCGCTTGACTGATAGAAAATTTATTGCTCGTATTTACAATCAAATAAACTAAGGAGCACAATGTGATATTGTTGATTTCAATATCTGCACACGTCAATCAAGCTATTAATTCTCGTTTTTCTGCCAGCCTATATCGCTAAGAAAATCTAGCAATTCATTGCGCGTAAAATACGAATGAAGCCGTCGAATAACAACAATTCTGGAAAGATTGGACCGGAGTATTTTTACATCAACTTCTGGACGAATGTTTGCAGTTTGATTTAGCCTTGAATTGGTGCGGTTATGTAGACAATGTAAACCAACATTCCTGTGACAATCGGTGTAGATCCTGATCAGCCTGCAGGTCCGTCCGTGCAGGCTGACCAGGATCTACACTGATGTCAAATACGAAGGGGTGCGTCTCACACGCTCTTAAAATATTCCATATTTGCTTGGAGATGACATTCGCCAAACACAAACAAGAATGGCCTCTGTGATTTAAGCTCTTCGTCAGAGCTCTTGATTTAGTTATGGGGGAAATTAATGTTTGATCGATGGGCGAAACGGTTAGGGTTCGGGGGTTGGGTATTTACTCGCGTTTTTTAACTGTTATAAAAGGGCAAACGGAGCATGTACAAATACGATTCCGCAATTTCATTACGTCGAACTCATTTGGCCGCCATCTCCTCAATACGACCCTGATTTAACACATTTAATATACACATTTTTCTCATCAAAAAATATTTTCCGTACTAGTATTTCTCACGAAACGTATAACACGTTAACAGGCCACATAACTGTGTTATTTGATCAGGAGCTACACTGTTCACAAATCTCAGTTCTCCAGTCACGGCCACAAATTAGCGCACACCTACTATATAGTCACTATCTATAAAATAAATATCACTACTGTCTGTTTCACGAAAGCTGCCCAAATATTACGGCTATATAGACAATTCAAAAACAAGATTTCTTTTGATAATATTAAATTAAAGGAAAAATTAAGAATGAGCCTTCTTTTTATTTCGTGAAATTTGGTCAAATATTGATTTTATTGCGGAAACAAAATTCCCATGTTAAATCCCCATAGACATCTTCACTCCGTGAAGATGTCTATGGGGATTTAACATGGGGAAATTTTTTAGATTTTCAGAAATACTGGACCGATTTTTAAAATTTAACTTTTGTTTTTTTAGTTAGATCATTTCCAAGCTATCTACCTAGGTTTCGGAGTCAATTTCCAAATATTTTTGTTTTTTGACTCCTCCCACAACTCCTCTACCTTTTCCCCCATGTTAAATTCCCATAGACAAATCAATTTTTCGTAATAAAACCAATATTTTACCAAATTTAACGAAATAAAAAGAAGGCTCATTCTTAAATTTTCCTTTAATTTAATATTATCGAAAACAATATTGTTTTTTAATTGTTTATATGGCCGTAAAATTTGGGCAGCTTTCGTGAAACAGACAGTAACTCTAGCTAGTCTAATAAGAAACGTCCCATATTTTACCAATAGCCGATTTCACCAAAATCGCTAAGTATACTTATCTAGTTAAGTATACTATGTGGGGACATGAATGAATGCATGAATGCATTAATAATTCTATTTAATGAAATAAACTATTTTCCAATCAAAACAATGGTTGTGGTAATGGATAATTAAGCACATAAAAGCTGCATAATTTTAATCATCAAATATAAACAGCAGTTAATTCCACAAGCTCCTTAACTAGTTATATTTGCACTTTTTCGAAATTACCCCACTCACCTATTTTAGGCTGCGAACGACATTCCACGAGTTAATTCCACAGGTGTTTGAACAGATGGTCAGTATGTTGGTGTCATATGGGTATTTTAATGAATTTTGGTAGGTTTTGGTGGATTTCGTTGGTTTGGGGTAATTTACATAGTTTAGTGCAACTACTAATGCTTAATCATTCCACATGACAGAAATCGTCAATTATCTACACATTCACCGTTCCGAACTTTCGGGCCCATTTTAAACTGTCAACATACCATACTTATAACATGTAATTCGCGGGAGGTGACGTTAATTGTATGTTGGTAACAATGCACCCAAACCACCGGATATACCGAAATAACACATAAAACACCGAAATATTAATCGTTCTTGAAGAACCTGTGGTTAATTCTATATGAAATAACGGCTACTGAACATGTCGCAATTTAACCCGAATTGTCTGTCTGTAACGCGTAATACGTTTTATGGAATGCTAAATCTACGTAAACTCAAATAATTAATGCTAGCTCTAAATAATTATAGCTAGCATTAAATATTTAGAGCCAGCTCCAAATGATTTAGAGAGTTATTCAAATGATTTGGAGCTAGCTCTAAATATTTAATGCTAGCTCTAATAGATCTAGCAATGATTATTTGAGTTTAACCCTTTCCCTGATAGAAACGACTTTTCACGCCTCTGCAGAAGATGTCTTTTGAAAACATTGTGGGAAAAGGAGAAATTGCTTGTAACAAGCAATTTCTCCTTTTCCCACAATGTTTTCTACTCTATCAGATAATTTATCCATCATTTGACCCAGCATTTGATTCTTTTATTCAGATGTTTTCGATTTGGAAGAGTCGAAATATCGCAAAACAGGGAAAGGGTTAAGTAGATTTGGCGTTCCATACAATTCGGGTTAAGTTAATACAATAAGTAGTAGCCCTACGTCACAGTCAGAAAATTCGGGTTAATCGAAATTGTGTTTCAAACCTGCCACCTCAACGGACCCAGCGTGCGTGGACAGGCGATCTGGTCAGACGTGCCAGTGGCCGAACTGACCACCTGGGAAAACTGACCGGCTATTTACCGATCCCGAACCCTGCCGAGTTGACAATTATAAATGAGCGGATAATTGGTCTGCTCGGTCACGTGACGGCGGACACATCGGCGTCAGTAACCAACGTAGGTACACAACCGAATGCGTTAGTTAATCTTGCACAGATGTCAACGTTTCTAAACATGTATTAGCAATCTCAACTCGCAATCACGCAGTTTGATAGGCCGAGTCTGAGCTGTAGCACAGCTCAGACTCAACCAATCATGCTGCGTGATAGAATAGTAGATGAGTGCCGTGAATGGGAAATCATATATGGCATGGCTTAGGAAGCGGGATGGGCGAGGCACTGCCGAGCCTATCCCGTTTCCGTGCCGCGCCAGATATGTTTTCCCATTCACGGCACTAACCTACTATTCTATTTATCCCGTCAATATAAGTAATAGCTATAAAATGCAAAAAAATAACCCCAGCCACATCCTCAAAATCGGAGAATCGACTAGTATGACAACCGCACATATTCATAGCAGTGATTAGGTCTTATTGACAGGATATGAAAAATGTTTCACGGCACCGTGTTTCACGGCACATACGCACTGTGTTGACGGGATAAAAAACAATCATTTTCACTTCGTTTTCCATTCGTTTTCGTTTTATTTCGTTTGGGAACCTTAAAAATAAATTCTGGCTGTAGCTATCACATTATGTAATGTGTCACCTCAGGTGCTGGCGCAAAACCAGGCGAGCTTAAAATTGTGTATAGGCGCACTCGATTATTGGCAATTATTCCTAATGACACGCCCATTCACACCGTCTGTCTAATTACGTGGGTTACATACGTGACGATAGCCCACGTCACCGGCACATCTCTGGAGATAAACGTGATTAATCAAGCGACTCTTGTTCCGACAGGAAAGTATGGTGATATATTCCTGCCATCCACATAACGTGATGACTACTGTCGGTTCCACATTTTTCTGCCGATGACCTTTTGGTTATTAAACCTATTATTTCTAAAAAATATTTCAATGTAAGTACTTTTTCATCAATAACAAAACAGTCACCCTCCATATTTATTTTTATTTGATGAAATTCCATTTTTTTATTGTGAATTTTTCCTATACTAATTTAACATGGGGCAAACGAGCTGTGGATCGAAGGACAGAGTCGAAAAACGACAAATTTAAAAATTGACTCCGAAAATTGGCTAGACGGCTTGGAAATGATGTAACTAAGAAAACAAAAGTTTAGATTTGAAAATCGAGCGGCAAATTCCACAATTATTTTAATTTCTATGTGCAACCCCATGTTAAATTCCCATAGGAAAATGGATTTTCTCAATAAAATAAATATTTGACAGTGTTTTTTACTTTATTTACATGCAATTTGATTGGAAAGATGCCGCCAATCGTGGCCATCTTGAATTTATTTGTCAATGAGGTGACTTATCACAATAATAACTTCGGAAATGGATTGCTCGCCCTCAAATTAGTCAAAAACGATATATTATTTAGGTTTCTAGACCCTTGGGTTAAACAGTAAATGTTCTTTTTTTTCAAGATGGCCGCCGGCGGCCATCTTGGATTTCTCGGATTGCTCAAGGATATCTTCTTGTTATCCGCCTAATATTCGTCATAGAGGTCCCAATCAAGTATAATTAAGCAAGAACAAACTGTATCAACTGATGCAGGGTATATGTGTCTGGCTATCTGACTATGACGGAATTTCATCAATAAAACAATTTGGAAGGGTGACTTTTGTGTTATTGATGAAATGGTACTTACATTTAAAAAAAAGTTCATGTCCCAAAAGATCGTCGGCAGAAAGACGTAGAACAGACAGTAAGTCGTCTTACTATACCTTATATTAGAAGACGTCTTACCTGCACAATTATCAAATGTCTTACTAACTGGTCAGGACGAGATAATTTAGACGCAATAATTATCACGAACTATTGTCAAAAACATTTTAGTTTCTGCAAATGTTCTTGTCGAATAAAGACAGAAGACAACTTGTCCCGTCTTGACCAGTTAGTAAGACGTCTTGACGATAAAAAAAACGATAAAAAAAATCGCGCCAAGACGACTTACTAACTGATCAAGACGAGATCTATAAAATGTATTAAAATTGATGTCACTAGTGGGCAGTATCACGTTTTGACTATAATTCGTCTTATTTATCTCGTCTAATTTAGCTCGTCCTCCCCATCTAATAAGTGTAATAAGCGATAAGTATGTGATTAAAACGATTGCGGCATATTGAGGCGTCTTAAGCTATCACATTAGTCACGTTACGTAGATGGCAGAAATATTCCACCATTAGAAATGAACATTTCACAAGTTTAGTCGCTGGCACAGGGATTCGGTATGCTTTGGTTTTGTTTTATTATGATTCGAGGTCGTGTCCTACCTGAACTGGAATCATTGTCTAGATTATATGAGACACGCCATGCGATTTTGTAACTAAAAACATGTGCGATTTTTCATGAAATATTTTCACAGAAAATGTGATATTTTCTGTAAATGACGTCGAAAGATGACGAATTGTTCGTAGCAAATGCGGAATTCGACATCATTGATGGAAAATATAGTAAAGTTTGTAAATATCACACACGTTCTTAGGTACAAAATCGCATGGCGTGTCTCATATGTGACTGACTAGTGAAATGGGGCTTTTGTTTGTTGTTCGTTGGTGTTTAACGGCCTATCAACAGTTAAGGTCATTTAAGGCCGGAAAACCGTTGCGATTGCGTATTCAACCTGCTGCTTTGGGGGAAAATCCCAAAATCAAAACTGAATATTTTCATCGAAAAAAAATATATTCAGCCCTGAAATGGAACAATATTAAAAAAAACATTGACAACAATTATGTTTAAATGTTCTTGTTTTCTTGTTTAAGCACGCAAGAAAAACTTTGACATTGAATGTTCTACAACTTGTCTATTTCTCTGTATTTCCCCGACTCGTGTACATTTCTACTAAAACTTTTATCAAAATAGATTGTCTGTTATAATAAAAGTTGTAGTGGAAATGTACAAACATTCCTAAACTTACTTTACTAAGCAGCAGGGCTCCAGATAAGGAATTAGTAATTGAGTATTTTCACTCCATCATTTCTGGGTATTTCAAAATTGTAATTGTGTAAAATAGAATCACACTACTGTTTACACATAAGCAGACCGCACTTATTGAATAGTTTGCTTCTAAATGAAAACACATCTTGGTATTTCATTAGAATTGTCTCCTTGGAGACAATTCTAATGAAATACCAAGATGTGTTTTCATGGAAAAATAAGAAAATATGCTATATTTGTGGTCTGTTTATTGTTTTCTTTAGCATGATAAAGATACCACACATTTTTCATTGCTTTTTGATACTCACTACTTCTGATTGGGTTTTTGGCAATTTTAATTGGGTATTTACGCAAATACGCACCTTATCTGGAGCTCTGTACGCATAAAATATGAGACAAATTCATGAGCTGTCGTATAGGATGCTGGAAAGCACGTGACGTACAAAATGCTGCCAAAATTGGTATTATATTTAATACTCGTGCCACGGTTAGTGCCCTATATCTCGGTGTAAATGCATAAATTAAGATGCGATTGCTTAGATAATAAAAGCCATATTATAAAGAACAATCACGTTATTTAAATCTAAGGAGACGCGGGCATATTGCTATCTCGCGTCAACGTAATCCGGAGGTCTAAAACAGATAGGCATGCATTGCGATAAGAGAAAATTTATGTATGAGCAATTTGTGGGGGATTGAGACTAATTGAGTTTAGACGTAGCATACAGACATTTTCATCGCCGCGCAAAATCCTACTTAATGCCTTATGTTCGGAAACTCGTGTCGTTTGATGCACTCGATATTAACTTGTTATTGTCCATGATCGGGATGGTGTCCTTATCTGCAATTTTAAACTTGGTCCAATTTTATCGAAAATTGCCAGCGATCGCTTGTAATTTTGTTCCGCAGATGCGCAGGAGCACAACTCCGTGTCTTGCAGCAGCGTAGACGCTTGTCAGCCCGTGCAGTTTAACCATACGAATGCGGGAACCGAACATTGTCGTCTGCTGTTGTTTCTTATTTTGTCTTTTCTCTCAATAAAAACGTGGTTTGGCAGCATTTCTGCTTAGATCTAAAATGCTGCCAAACCACGTTTTTGATGGGAAAAATGGAAAATAAAAAATAAACAGCAGACGAAAAAATTAATTGAGCGTTGTAAGGGTTAAAATTGTTGTCGCTTATACATGGTTTGCAACAATAATAATCTTGAAACAATGAAGTTCCATCATAAAGATGTGAACCTTGATCAGAAAGCATTTCTGTGGACTGGTGCAAAGAAAGTGGTCCATTTTCGCGGGTCTTGGTAATTTCTGCTTGATCCTCGCCAGCGCCTCGCGTGCTAAATTGCCCGCTCACGATATGCAAATAGGCCTTATCGTTGACGTGTGTGTTTAAAAACTAATACAGCACTTATGTAGTTTCGAATGTCATTCCATTTGTTTGTTAATGGCAATCATTGCGAAAAATAAAATGGTTATAAAGAAATCTTGGATGCTCCGCGTGTTTATTTGCGGATGGATTTTAAGTTATTGGACCAGTGGGAAATTCGACACAGTTATTGCCCTTTGATTGTCTCTTCACACCGAAAACAGCTATCGAATGATGATATCGAAGTCAGTTACTTCCCTTTGATTGTGTGATATCGAAGTCAGTTACTGCCCTTTGATTGTGTGCGAAATCGAAGACAGTTCTGCCCTTTGATTGTGTATGATATCGAATCAGTTACTGCCCTTTGATTGTGTATATCGAATCAGTTACTGCCCTTTGATTGTGTGTGATATCGAAGTCAGTTACTGCCCTTTGATTGTGTGTGATATCGAAGTCAGTTCCTGCCCTTTGATTGTGTATGATATCGAAGTGAGTTACTGCCCTTTGATTGTGTATGGTATATAAGTCAGTTACAGCCCTTTAATTGTGTATGATTTCGAAGTCAGTTACAGCCCATTGATTGTGTATAATATAGAAGTCAGTTACTGCCCTTTGATTGTTTGTGATATATAAGTTAGTTACTGACCTTTGATTGTGATATCGAAGTTAGTTACTGCCCTTTGATTGTGATATCGAAGTTAGTTACTGCCCTTTGATTGTGTGTGATATCGAAGTTAGTTACTGCTCTTTTATTGTGTGAGACATAGAAGTCAGTTACTGTCCTTTGATTGTGTGTGATATCGAAGTCAGTTACTGCCCTTTGATTGTGTGATAGCGAAGTCAGTTACTGCTCATTGATAATGTGATATCGAATCAGTTACTGCCCTTTTATTGTGATATCGAAGTCAGTTACTGCCCTTTAATTGTGTGTGATATCGAAGTCAGTTACTGCCCTTTGATTGTGTGTGATATCAAAGTCAGTTACTGCCCTTTGATTGTGTGTGATATCGAAGTCAGTTACTGTCATTTGACTGTGCGATATATAAGTCAGTTACTGCCCTTTGATTGTGTGATATCGAAGTCAGCTACTGCCCTTTGATTGTGTGTGATATCGAAGTCAGTTACTGCCCTTCGATTAAGTGATATAAGTCAGTCACTGCCCTTTGATTGAGTGTGATATAGAAGTCAGTTACTGCCATTTGATTGTGTATGATATCGAAGTCAAGTTACTGCCCTTTGATTGTGTGTGATATATAAGTCAGCTCCAGCGCTTTGATTGTGTGATATAGAAGTCAGTTATTGCCCTTTGATTGTGTGTGATATCGAAGTCAGTTACTGCCCTTTAATGTTGTGTGATATAGAAATCAGTTACAGCGCTTTCATTGTGTGTGATATAGAAGCCAGTTACTGCCCTTTGGTTGTGTGATATCGAAGTCAGTTACCCTGCTTTGATTTAATGTGATATAAGGAGTCAAGTTATAGCGTCTTTTGATTTGGTTGTGTGATATTCGAAGTAAGTAACTGACCCTTTGATTGTGTTATGTGATATCGATGTGTAACGCCTCTTTGATTGAATGTTTATTTTGATATCGAAGGCAGTTAACGCTTTGATTGGTGTTGGATTATAGAAGTCAGTTATTTGCCATTTATTGTGTATGAGTATCGGAAGGCAGTTAGTCCCATTGATTGTGTGTGATGTCGAAGACAGTTACAGCCCTTTGATTGAGTGATATATAAGTCAGTTACTGCCCTTTGGTTGTGTGATATCGATGTCAGTTACTGCCCTTTGATTATGTGATATAGAAGTCAGTTACAGCGCTTTGATGTGTCGTGTGATATCGAAAACAAGTCAGTTACTGCCCTTTGATTGTGTGTGATATCGAAGTCAGTTTCCGTCCTTTGATTTTGTATGATATCGAAGGCAGTTAAAGCCCTTTGAAAGTGTGTGATATAGAAGTCAGTTATTGCCATTTATTTGAAATGTGTGATATCGAAGAAGGGGGCAGGGGGGGTTATCAGTTACAGCCCCTTGATTGTGTGTGATGTCGAAGTCAGTTACAGCCCTTTGATTGAGTTATATAGAAGTCAGTGATTGCCCTTTGGTTGTGTTATATCGAAGTCAGTTACAGCCATTTGATTGTGTATGCAATATAAGTCAGTTACTGCTCTTTGATTGTGTGTACTATAGAAGTCAGTTATTGCCCTTTGATTGTGTGATATCGAAGTCAGTTACAGCCCTTTGATTGTGTATGCTTTATAAGTCAGTTGCTGCTCTTTGATTGTGTATGATATCGAAGTCAGTTACAGCACTTTGAGTGTGTATGATATCGAAGTCAGTCACTGCCCTTTAATTTTGTGTGATATAGAAGTCATTTACTGCCCTTTGATTGTGTATGTTATCGAAGTTAGTTACAGCCCTTTGATTGTATATGCAAATAAGTCAGCTACTGCCCTTTGATTGTGTATGATATGGAAAACAGTCACTGTCCGTTGATTGTGTGTGATATCGAAGTCAGTAACAGCGCTTTGAGTGTGTATGATATAGAAGTCAGTTACTGCCCTTTGATTGTGTGTGATATAGAAGTCATTTACTGCCCTTTGATTGTGTATGATATCGAAGTCAGTTACAGCCCTTTGATTGTATATGCAAATAAGTCAGCTACTGCCCTTTGGTTGTGTATGATATGGAAAAACAGTCACTGCCCTTTGATTGGGTGTGATATCGAAGTCAGTTACAGCGCTTTGAGTGTGTATGATATAGAAGTCAGTTACTGCCCTTTGATTGTGTGTGATATAGAAGTCATTTACTGCTCTTTGATTGTGTATGATATCGAAGTCAGTTACAGCCCTTTGATTGTATATGCAAATAAGTCAGCTACTGCCCTTTGATTGTGTATGATATGGAAAACAGTCATTGTACGTTGATTGTGTGTGATATCGAAGTCAGTTACAGCGCTTTGAGTGTGTATGATATAGAAGTCAGTTACTGCCCTTTGATTGTGTGTGATATCGAAGTCATATACTACCTCTTGATTGTGTATGATAATAGAAGTCAGTTACTGCCCTTTGATTGTGTATGGTACCGAAATGAGTTACTGCCCTTGCCCATTGATTGTGTGTGATATCGAAGTCAATTACTGCCCATTGATTGCGTATGATATCGAAGCCAGTTACTGCTCTTTGATAGTGTGATATCGAAGTCAGTTACAGCCCTTTGATTGAGTGATATAGAAGTCACGTACTGCCCTTTTATTGCGTCTGCTATCGAAGTCAGTTACTGCCCTTTGATTGTGATATCGAAGTCAGTTACTGCCCTTTAATTGATCGTGATATCGAAGTCAGTTACAGCCCTTTGATTGTGTGATATATAATTCAGTTACTGTCCTTTCATTGTGTGATATCGAAGTCAGTTACTGCCGTTTGATTGTGTGTGATATCGAAGTCAGTTACTGCCCTTTGAGTGTGTGACATAAGTCAGTCACTGCCCTTTGATTGTGTATGATATCAAAGTCATGTACAGCCCTTTGATTGTATGTGATATAGAAGTCATTTACTGCCCTTTGATTGTGTGATATCGAAGTCAGTTACAGCCCTTTGATTGTGTATGCTATATAAGTATGTTACTGCCCTTTGATTTCGTATGATATCAAAGGCAGTTACTACCCTTTGATTGTGTGATATAGAAGTAATTTACAGCCCTTTGATTGTGTGATATGGAAGTCAGTTACAGCGCTTTGATTGTATGATATAGAAGTCATTTACTGCCCTATGATTGTGTGATATCGAAGTCAGTTACTGCCCTTTTATTGTGTGATATAGAAGTCAGTTACTGCCCTTTGAATGTGTGATATAGAAGTCATTTTCTGCCCTTTTATTGTGTGATATCGAAGTCACTTACTGCCCTTTGATTGTGTATGATATCGAAAACAGTCACTGCCCTTTGATTGTGTGTGATATCGAAGTCAGTTACAGCCCTTTGATTGTGTTATTTCGAAGTCAGTTACTGCCCTTTGATTGTGTGATTTAAAAGTCAGTTACTGCCCTTTGATTGTGTGATATAGAAGTCAGTTACAGCGCTTTGATTGTGTGATATAGAAGTCATTTACTGCCCTTTGATTGTGTGATATCGAAGTCAGTTACTGCCCTTTGATTGTGCGATATAGAAGTCAGTTACCGCCCTTTGATTGTGTGATATCGAAGTCAGTTACTGCCCTTTGAGTGTGTATGATATCGAAAACAGTCACTGCCCTTTGATTGTGTGTGATATCGAAGTCAGTTACTGCCCTTTGATTGTGTGATATAGAAGTCAGTTACTGCCATTTGATTGTGTGATATAGAAGTAATTACAGCCCTTTGATTGTGTGATATAGAAGTCAGTTACAACGCTTTGATTGTATGTGATATAGAAGTCAGTTACTGCCCTTTGATTGTGTGTGATATAGAAGTCATTTACTGCCCTTTGATTGTGTATGATATCGAAGTCAGTTACAGCCCTTTGATTGTATATGCAAATAAGTCAGCTACTGCCCTTTGATTGTGTATGATATGGAAAAACAGTCACTGCCCTTTGATTGGGTGTGATATCGAAGTCAGTTACAGCGCTTTGAGTGTGTATGATATAGAAGTCAGTTACTGCCCTTTGATTGTGTGTGATATAGAAGTCATTTACTGCTCTTTGATTGTGTATGATATCGAAGTCAGTTACAGCCCTTTGATTGTATATGCAAATAAGTCAGCTACTGCCCTTTGATTGTGTATGATATGGAAAACAGTCACTGTACGTTGATTGTGTGTGATATCGAAGTCAGTTACAGCGCTTTGAGTGTGTATGATATAGAAGTCAGTTACTGCCCTTTGATTAATTGATGTGTGATCGAAGTCGACGTCATACTACCTCTTGGATTGTGTTATGATAATAGAAGTCAGTTACTCCCCTTTGATTGTGTATGATACCGAAATGAGTTACTGCCCTTGCCCATTGATTGTGTGTGATATCGAAGTCAATTACTGCCCATTGATTGCATATGATATCGAAGCCAGTTACTGCTCTTTGATAGTGTGATATCGAAGTCAGTTACAGCCCTTTGATTGAGTGATATAGAAGTCACGTACTGCCCTTTGATTGCGTCTGCTATCGAAGTCAGTTACTGCCCTTTGATTGTGATATCGAAGTCAGTTACTGCCCTTTGATTGATCGTGATATCGAAGTCAGTTACAGCCCTTTGATTGTGTGATATATAATTCAGTTACTGTCCTTTCATTGTGTGATATCGAAGTCAGTTACTGCCCTTTGATTGTGATATCGAAGTCAGTTACTGCCCTTTGATTGATCGTGATATCTAAGTCAGTTACAGCCCTTTGATTTTGTGATATATAATTCAGTTACTGTCCTTTCATTGTGTGATATCGAAGTCAGTTACTGCCGTTTGATTGTGTGTGATATCGAAGTCAGTTACTGCCCTTTGAGTGTGTGATATAAGTCAGTCACTGCCCTTTGATTGTGTATGATATCGAAGTCATGTACAGCCCTTTGATTGTATGTGATATAGAAGTCATTTACTGCCCTTTGATTGTGTGATATCCAAGTCAGTTACAGCCCTTTGATTGTGTATGCTATATAAGTATGTTACTGCCCTTTGATTTCGTATGATATCAAAGGCAGTTACTGCCCTTTGATTGTGTGAAGTAGAAGTAATTTACAACCCTTTGATTGTGTGATATAGAAGTCAGTTACAGCGCTTTGATTGTGTGATATAGAAGTCATGTACTGCCCTTTGATTTTGTGATATCGAAGTCAGTTACTGCCCTTTTATTGTGTGATATAGAAGTCAGTTACTGCCCTTTGAATGTGTGATATAGAAGTCATTTTCTGCCCTTTTATTGTGTGATATCGAAGTCACTTACTGCCCTTTGAGTGTGTATGATATATAAAACAGTCATGCCTTGACTTTGTTTGTTGTGATGAACTCGAAGTCAGGTTACAAGCCCTTATTTGATTTGGTAGTGATTTCGAAAGTCAGTTACTGCCCTTTGATTGTGTGATTTAGAATATTACTAAGTCAGTTACTTTGCCTTTGGATTGGTAGTGATATAGAAGTCAGTTACAGCGCTTTGATTGTGTGATATAGAATGTCATTTATCTGCCCTTTGATTGTGTGATATCGAAATGTCAGTTACTGCCCTTTGGGATTGTGTGATATAGAAGTCAGTTACCGCCCTTTGATTGTGTGATTCGAAGTCAGTTAACTTGCCCTTCCAGTGTGTATGATATCAAAAACGTCATGCCCATTTTGATTGTTGTGTTATATCGAAGTCATTTACTGCCTTTGATGTGGGATATAGAATTAGTTAAAAATGCATTTGATTCGTGTGATATAGAAGTCTGTACAGGACCCATTTGCTTTGTGTGATATAGATAATCCGTTACAAGCCGCTTTCGATTGTTGTAATATTGAAAGACAGTTATGGCCCCTTTGTTTGATAGGTTGTGTGATAATTAGAAAGTCCATTTACTGCCATTTGATTGTGTTATGATATCTAAGTCAGTTACAAGCCTTTGTTTGTATATGCAAATATAAGTCAGCTACTGCCACCTTTGATTGTTGTTTGTATGGAAGAAAACAGTCATGCCCTATGAATTGGTGTGATTTCCAGTCCGATTACAGCGCTTTGCGTTTTATTGTATTGTTATATAGAAGTCCAGTTTATCTGCACCCTTTGGATTGTGTGTGATTTATAGAAGTCATTTACTGCCCTTTGATTGTGTATGTTATCTAAGGCAGTTACCGGGGCCCTTTGATTGTATTTATACCAAAATAAGTAGCTATCTATTTGATTGTGTATGATGGATAAACAAAGTCATGCCCTTTGATTGGGTGTGATATCGAAGTCAGTTACAGCGCTTTGAGTGTGATATGATATAGAAGTCGTTTTACTGCTTTTGATTGTGTGTGATATAGAGTCATTTACTGCTCTTTGATTGTGTATGAAATCGAAGTCAGTTCAAGCCCTTTGATGGATGCAAATAGTCAGCTATGCCCTTTGATTGTGTATGATTTAATAAAACCGTCATTGTTACGTGATTGTGTGTGATATCGAAGTCAGTTACAGCGCTTTGAGTGTGTATGTTATAGAAGTCAGTTACTGCCTTTGATTGTGTGTGATATCGAAGTCATACTACATCTTGATGTGTATGATAATAGAAGTCAGATACTGCACTTTGATGTGTATGGTGACGATACCTCAGTTACTGCCCAGTTGCCATTTTTTTGCCTTGTGTGTGATTTTTAGCGAAGACATTACTGACAATGATTGTTGTATGGCCGATATCGAAGCTGTTACTGCTCTTTGATAGTGTGATATCGACAAGTCAGTTAACTTTTGCCTTTGATTGTGTGTGATATTTCGAAGTCATTATACTACCTCTTGATTGTGTATGATAATAGAAGTCAGTTACTGCCCTTTGATTGTGTATGGTACCTAAATGAGTTACTGCCCTTGCCCATTGATTGTGTGTGATATCGAAGTCAATCACTGCCCATTGATTGCGTATGATATCGAAGCCAGTTACTGCTCTTTGATAGTGTGATATCGAAGTCAGTTACAGCCCTTTGATTGAGTGCTATAGAAGTCACGTACTGCCCTTTGATTGCGTCTGCTATCGAAGTCAGTTACTGCCCTTTGATTGTGATGTCGAAGTCAGTTACTGCCCTTTGATTGATCGTGATATCGAAGTCAGTTACAGCCCTTTGATTGTGTAATATATAATTCAGTTACTGTCCTTTCATTGTGTGATATCGAAGTCAGTTACTGCCCTTTGAGTGTGTGATATAAGTCAGTCACTGCCCTTTGATTGTGTATGATATCGAAGTCATGTACAGCCCTTTGATTGTATATGATATAGAAGTCATTTAATGCCCTTTGATTGTGTGATATCGAAGTCAGTTACAGCCCTTTGATTGTGTATGCTATATAAGTATGTTACTGCCCTTTGATTTCGTATGATATCAAAGGCAGTTACTGCCCTTTGTTTGTGTGATATCGAAGTCACTTACTGCCCTTTGATTGTGTGTGATATCGAAGTCAGTTACAGCGCTTTGATTGTGTGATATAGAAGTCATTTACTGCCCTTTGATTGTGTGATATCGAAGTCAGTTACTGCCCTTTGATTGTGTGATATAGAAGTCAGTTACAGCGCTTTGATTGTGTGATATAGAAGTCATTTACTGCCCTTTGATTGTGTGATATCGAAGTCAGTTACTGCCCTTTGATTGTGTGATATAGAAGTCTGTTACCGCCCTTTGATTGTGTGATATCGAAGTCAGTTACTGCCCTTTGAGTGTGTATGATATCGAAAACAGTCACTGCCCTTTGATTGTGTGTGATATCGAAGTCAGTTACTGCCCTTTGATTTTGTGATATAGAAGTCAGTTACTGCCATTTTATTGTGTGATATAGAAGTCATTTACAGCCCTTTGATTGTGTGATATAGAAGTCAGTTACAGCGCTTTGATTGTATGTGATATAGAAGTCAGTTACTGCCCTTTGATTGTGTGTGATATATTAGTCAGTTACTGCCTTTTTATTGGGTATGATATCGAAGGCAGTTACAGCCCTTTGATAGTGTGTGATATAGAAGTCAGTTATTGCCCTTTGATTGTGTATGATATCGAAGTCAGTTACAGCCCTGTGATTGTGTACGCTATATAAGTCAGTTACAGCGCTTAGATTGTGTGTGATATAGAAGTCAGTCACTGCCCTTTCATTGTGTGATATCGAAGTCAGTTACTGCCTTTTGATTGTGTGATATAGAAGTCAGTTACAGCGCGTTGAGTATGTGTGATATAGAAGTCAGTACTGCCCTTTGATTGTGTGTGATATAGAAGTCAGTTACTGTCCTTTAATTGTGTGTGATATAGAAGTCAGTTACTGCCCTTTGATTGTGCGATATCGTAGTCAGGTACAGCCCTTTGATTGTGTATGCTATAGAAGTGAGTTACTGCCCTTTGAGTGTGTATGATATCGAAGTCAGTTACTGCCCATTGGTTGTGTGATTTCAAAGTCACTTACTGCCCATTGGTTGTGATTGTGTGTGATATCGAAGTCAGTTATTGCCCTTTGATTGTGTGTTGAATATCGAAAGTCCAGGTTAACTTGCCCTTTGGTTGTGTTATGATTTCCCGAAGTCCCAGTTACTGCCCTTTCCGTTGTGTTATCCCGTATGAAAACAGTTACTGGCCTTTGATGTGTTGTGATAAAGAAGTCAGTTACTGCCCTTTGACTGTGTATGATACCGAAAACAGCTACTGCCCTTTGATTGTGTATGGTATCGAAAACAGCTACTGCCCTTTGATTGTGTGTGATATAGAAGTCAGTTTGTTCGTTTGTTTGTGTATTGGTGTGTAACGGCCTATCAACAGCTAATGTCATGTAAGGCCGGGCCAACGTGTTCGTTCCCGTATTTAACCTGCTGCATTGGGTGTATGGGGGGGGGGGGGCAAATGGGTGACTAACCTGATCTGGTACCAGGTTCATACCACACCAACATCACGTGGCCAATTCCCCTAAATATAAATAATAGGATTTACGAATAATCGTAATACTCGCATAAGGGGTATAACCAGATTCAACTGTCACCTACGAAAATGCCAAATACCATTTGAGGGCCAAACCAGGTCTCCGGTCGGGTTATTTACAAGTGGAGTTACTTCCCATTGAACGTTCAGCGCCTGTGATGATAATTTTCCCGAGAAATCGGGAAGTTTGATTGGTAAATGTAAATGTAATCCGAAAGGACAAGGCTAGCACGAAGTTGTCTTACCGAAGGACACGCCGAATCAGCCATTCGGAGCGGCTCGAGGTGGGTCGAGGTGGGAATCGAACCCGTGGTCCGATCCGCAGTCCGACGCTCTACCCACTGAGCTAATCCGGCCGCCAGTTTGATTGGTCGAGGTTAATCTATTGTTTTCCTATTAATCTGTTTCATCATGTTCTATGCCTAGTATTCAATAGACTCACAACCAATTCAGGGACACGACTCGAGCATAGTGTTGGACAGTTGCCAAGTGGAGTTACTTCCCATTGAACTTCAGTGCCTGCGACGATAAAACTTTCGGAAAATTGTGTTTTGTTTTGTCGGCGTTTAACGGCCTATCAACAGCTAATGTCATTTAAGGCCGGGTCAATGGGTTTAGTACTAAATCCCATATATTACCTGTACAAGTACATGTTCAAGTACATGTACAAATGTGGCGGGGGGGGGGATCCCAAAATCAGAACTGAATATTTACAATAAAAAAAATATATGTTCGGCCCTGAAATCAGAATAATCCTGATCTGATGACAGGTCCTTGCCAGACCAGGATCACTTGGGCCCCCTCCCAAAAGCAGTAGGATCAGTAATAATATTACTACTTTTATAATGGGCAATAACCCAATTCAACTCCCAGGTAACAAAAGAGCCAAAGATAACAAGAGCTGTATGAGAACAGCATAGCTCGACTACGAGGGTTGTCGATGTACACATAGCTTGACAAAGAAGGTGGCTGCGGCCTACATAAAAACCTTAACCAAGGTTGACTAAAAACATTAACCAAGGGAAACTAGAAATGTGGCCTGTCGGCACACGAATACCCCCACTGGCAGCCAAATAAAACGAGGCATTTTTTGATCATAAGCCATTTAGCCGAGCGTTAAGGTTTCAAACGCATCAAGTCTGTGACCTTGACCCTGGGCATAGTGTGATAATCCATGCATCGGTGTAGAAGATATGGAGCGGAAGGGAATTTCAATAGGTTTGACCTTTGACCTTCAACTATGACCTTGACCTTGGACGTAGGTGCGTGGTTATTGATCGAGACACACCCTTCTCATCCTGAGAAACATTTGTGCCAAGGCATTTGATAATCCATGCATCGGTGTAGAAGACATAGAGCGGAAGGGAATTTCATAGGTTTGACCTTTGACCTTCAACTGTGACCTTGACCTTGGACGTAGGTGCGTGGTTATTGATTGCGACACACCTTCTCATCATGAGAAACATCTGTGCCAAGCCATTTGATAATCCATGCATCGGTGTAGAAGATATAGAGCGGAAGGGAATTTCAATAGGTTTGACCTTTGACCTTCAACTGTGACCTTGGACGTAGGTGCGTGGTTAGCAATTTGATAATCCATGCATCAGTGTAGAAGATATAGAGCGGAAGGGAATTTCAATAGGTTTAACCTTTGACCTTCAACTGTGACCTTGACCTTGGACGTAGGTGCGTGGTTATGATCGGGACACACCTTCTCATTATGAGAAACATTTGTGCCAAAGCCATTTGATAATCCATGCATCGGTGTAGAAGACATAGAGAGGAAGGGGAATTTCAATAGGTTTGACCTTTGACCTTCAACAGTGGGACCTTGACCTTGGACGTAGGTGGCGTTGTTATTGATCGCGACCACACCCTTCTATCGTGGAGAAAACATTGTGCCAAGCCATTTGGGAATTTCAATATTTTTTACCTTTGAGCTTCACTGTGACCTTGACCTTGGACGTAGGTGAGGTGGTTATTGATCGCGACTTCTCATCCTGAGAAAACATTTGTGCCAAGCATTTGATATTCCAATTGCATCGGTGTTAGAAGATATAGAGCGGAAGGGAAATTTCAATAGATTTGACATTTGACCTTCAAAACTGTGACCTTGACCTTGGAGTAGGTGCGTGGTTATTGATGCGACACACCTTCTCATCCTGAGAAAACATTTGTGCAAGCATTTGATATTCCATGCACGTGTAGAAGATATAGAGCGGAAGGGAATTTCATGGTTTGACCTTTGACCTTTCACTTGTGCTTGACCTTGGACGTAGGTGCGTGGTTATTGATTGTGACACACCTTCTCAACATGAGAAACATCTGTGCCAAGCCATTTGATAATCCATGCATCGGTGTAGAAGATATAGAGCGGAGGAAGGGAATTTCAATAGGTTTGACCTTTGACCTTCAACTGTGACCTTGAACGTAGGTGCGTGGTTAGCAATTTGATAATCCATGCATCAGTGTAGAAGATATAGAGCGGAAGGGAATTTCAATAGGTTTGACCTTTGACCTTCAACTGTGACCTTGACATTGGACGTAGGTGCATGGTTATTGATGGGGACACACCTTCTCATCATGAGAAACATTTGTGCCAAGCCATTTGATAATCCATGCATCGGTGTAGAAGATATAGAGCGGAAGGGAATTTCAATAAGGTAGGTTTGACCTTTGACCTTCAACAGTGACCTTGACCTTGGACGTAGATGCGTGGTTTTCCAAGTATGGTTGCTGTAGGCCCAGGAGTATTCCATATACAAGCTTGAGTAAAAAACGTAAACCAAGGGGAGATAAAACTAAGTAATCTAAGGATAAAAGTAGGTCAAGGTCAAATATAGGTCAGGGATTATTGATGTACATCACTAGGAGATGAAGTTGTCCAAGTATGGTTGATGTAGGCCCAGAAGTATTCCATATACAAGCTTGACTATAAACATTAACTAAGTAATTGAAGGTTAAATGTAGGTGAAGGTAAAATAAAGGTCAGGGGTTATTGATGTACATCCCTATGAGAAAACGTTATCCAAGTATGGTGTCTGTATGCACAATAGTATTCCATCTACAAGCTTGACTAAAACCTTAACCAAGGTTGAGTAAAAACCTTAACCAAGCGGGGAATTAAGTAAGTAATTTAAGGTTAAATGTAGGTGAAGGTCAAATATAGGTCAGGGGTTGTTGATGTACATCACTAGAAGATGAAGTTGTCCAAGTATGGTTGGTGTAGGGCCATGAGTATTCCATCTACAAGCTTGACTAAAAACCTTAACCAACGAGAATTAAGTAAGTAATTCAAGAGGAAATGTAGGTCAAGGTCAAATATAGATCAGGGGTTATTGATGTACATCACTATGAGAAAAGGTTGTCCAATTATGGTGTCTGTATGCACAATAGTATTCCATGTACAAGCTTGAGTAAAAAGCTTAACCAAGGTCGAGTAAAAACCTTAACCAAGGGGAATTAAGTAAGTAATTCAAGGTTAAATGTAGGTCAAGGTCAAAATAATAGGACAGAAGGTTGTTGATGTACATCCAACTAGGGAGATGCAAGTTGTCTCCAAGTATGGTTGGTGTAGGGCCAGGAGTATTTCCATCTACAAGCGTTGACTAAAAACGTTAACCCCAAGGGGAATTAAGTAATTCAAGAGGAAATGTAGGTCAAGGTCAAATATAGATCAGGGGTTGTTGATGTACATCACTAGGAGATGAAGTTGTCCAAGTATGGTGGGTGTAGGGCCAGTAGTATTCCATATAGAAGGTTGACTAAAAACCTTAACCAAAAGGAATTAAGTAAGTAATTGAAGAGGAAATGTAGGTGAAGGTCAAATATAGATCAGGGGTTATTGATGTACATACCTATGAGAAAAGGTTGTCGAAGTATGGTGTCTGGATGCACAATAGTATTCAATGTACAAGCTTGAAAAAAAACCTTAACCAAGTTGACTAAAACCTTAACCAGGGGGAATTAAGTAAGTAATTCAAGAGGAAATGTAGGTCAAGGTCAAATATAGATCAGGGGTTATTGATGTACATCACTAGGAGATGAAGTTGTCCAAGTATGGTGGGTGTAGGGCCAGTAGTATTCCATATACAAGCTTGACTAAAAACCTTAACCAAGGCGTGACGGTGACGCCGACGCCGACGCCGACGCCGACGCCGACGCGGGGTGACAACATAAGCTCTACTTATTCTTTGAATAGTCGAGCTAAAAACGTACCTGAGAGCCAAACCAGGCAATTCGTGATTCCCCTAAGGGGGAACTCCTACTGTTAATTTACCCTTCGCGTGCTCCCGACCAACCACCCACACTTTCGGAAATCAAAGGCACTTTGTGGTATGAACTACAAAACGTTCTTTATAAGTATATCTAGAATGGTAGGACACTCGCCATCTTTTCAACCAACGGAAGGGAATTATTTACATTCGGCCCGGCTCGCTAATTCAGTAATTGTAACTAGTACCACTTCCGTTGGTTGAAAAGATGGCGAGTGTCCTACCTTCTACATATTTAATATCGGAGTAAAATTGGGTATTATTTAAAGAGCGTTTTGTCATTCATACCATAAAGTGCATGTGGTAGAAATCACAGTTTGATTTATATGCACGGACTCGGGACTAGAGTGACATGTTGATACAGTAGAATATCTTTATATCGGACACCCTGGAAGTTTGACCAACATCGGCCCAGCGGTTCAGGAAAAAAAGAAATTGTGTACAAATGGATGACGGACAAAAAACGACAACAATAGCTCACTTCAGCCTTTGGCTCAGGTGAGCAGAAGTCCTCAATGACCTTGACCTTGTGTGTTCATATGTGGGGTGTATACGAAACAAACACACACATCTTGGCCAAATATTATTAAAATCAGTGATGTGGTTCATAACTTCTTAACCCTTTGAACCCGAAAGCCCTCTATAGCGGTTTATGCAAACAGTGCAGATCCAGATGAGCCGGCTCATAACGATAACGAGCCGGCTCATAACGAGCCGTCTCATCTGGATCTGCACTTTTTGCAAGAGATTTTCATATTTTTGAGAGCAAAAGCACCATCTTTCCATAAATGGACTAGTCGGAAAAAACATTTTTTGACGATTGGATTGGTTGCAAAATTAATATATCAAAATCCATTCCTGTTACTTAGGGGAGAAAGGGTTAAGAAATGAAAGGTGATACGTACTAACACACACATGCAGTACTAACACACACATGTACGTATATGGACTATCCTATATCGCCTCCTGCCTATCGGCGAGGGGATAATAATGTCCCATTTGGGTCCTATAGGTCCATCTACTGCACAGGATACGAAAATACAAAGATCAGAGAAAAGTAAAAGTTTGAACATAACTGTATTGCTTTACAAAATTCGAGTGAAAATAAAACTATTTGGCACAAAATATAATGAAACTCGATTCTCCCTGAATCATCTGTAAAACACATGTCTGAAGTGCTCCAGATAAGGTGCGTATTGGCGTATTTTACGCACTTATTTTTAGCAGAATAGGCATTTATTATCAAAAGTGAGGGCACAAAATACTCACAGCAATGTGTCGATACGCATTGATTTTCAAATTGAATAGTGAAAATACTGTAATAAAGTTGTAATTTACTTTGTTGAGCTGCAAAAAGCACAAATAAGTGAATTTTTAAATGTGTTGTATTTGTTATCATGTGTTCCCTATTTAATAAGAAAGAAAATCAATAATACATTTGTAAAAGTAAAATATGCATTGAATTTGAAATGTAGCCGATTTCATCAAAATTGCAAAGTATACTTTGAGGGAGTAATCATTGATTTTTCCGAAATTCATTATTTCATACATAACTAATGATTGCATATATTTGATGATAAGAACTATGCAGAATTATTATACTGAATTTATTACATTATCACAGCCAAAATGGCTGTGATAATGTAATAAATTCAGTATAATAAAAATTAATCAATTTATCCTAAAATTGAAAATGTCTCCCTCAAAGTATACTTTGCTAGGAAAGTATACTTTGCAATGTTGGTGAAATAGGCTACTGGTCACAAAAGGTGGCTATCATCTAATGCAAAATGTATTTATTTACTCCAAACTCCACATACGGCGTGTATTCATGTATTTTACATACTAATTTTAGCTGAATACGCATTGATTTTTAAGTGTGAGAACAATAATTTGAAAATACTCAAATTGAAGAGTAAATATTCTCTAATAAAGTTGTAATACACTTAGTTGTGCTGCAAAAATCAAACATTGTTTAGTTTTTGAAGCTCAAATACGTGACTTTTTATCATTTATTAATCATTTATTTCCTATTTTTAAAAACTAGAGAAAGTGAGCAGGGGCTCACGTATACGCCCGGCCACCGCCTGGACCGACAAATAAATAGAGGATATTCATATTATTGCATCGAATATGTCATATTCGTTGCAATAAATATGAATATTCTAATTTATTATATACCGCTCCATGGAAATTAGCAGTTTTTTAGACTGTATACGGTAATGAATGTGTATTTGCAGCTTATTTGCGCTGTTTTCTTTCTAAATACAGAATATGAATATAGATAGCGGAAGTAGACGTATTTTCACCGGAAGTTGTTTATTTCATCGATGAGAACATATGACTTTTATTTACATTGTATAACTATGCATTTCATGGGTAGGTATATAATAAAAACTTTATCGCAAAAATTTAAAAAACTTTAATTTCTAAGTAAGACATTGACCTTGGACATGAAAGCTGCATGGGTGTGGGATGGAATGAAAATATGGATCATGATAAGGAAGACGAAGTATATAAAGTTTGAAGTCAATCCAACTTACCGAGATAATGGGTACCCGAAAACTTTAACGCAAATCTTAGACGCAAATTTCTAAGTAATTTGACCTTGACCTTGGACATGAAGGCTGCATGAGTGTGGTATGGAATGAATATATGGATAATGATAAAGAAGTATATGAAGTTTAAGGTCAATCAGACTTACCGTTACAGAGATAATGGGTACCCAAAAACTTTAACGCGGAAGGACGGACGAATTACGAAAACTATATACCCCTCGACATACTTCGTATGTGCCGGGGGTATAATAAATTATGAGCTGAATTTGAAATCAAATGGTACAATACTCTTTAGACACAAACCTTATCTGGAGCGCTATTTATTTAATGTTGTTTAACGTACATTTTCTCAATTGACAAATATAGCTATTTGGGGACAATTTTTAAGCAAACCACAACGACAATCTTACCAACTGACAAAGAAAACAAACATGTCAGTTGTATGCATTTATCATTGCACAGTGACTAGTAACAAAATATTGAAAGACATGGAGTATGTCACAATTCACAATTGAGACACGCCGTGTGATTTTGTACCTGCGGACGGACATCTGCGTAATTTCATGAAATACGTTAAATTTACAATATTTTCTGTAAATGGCGTCAAAAGTGGACAAATTTTTCAGAGAACATGCAGAATTATATTCCGCATGTACTCTGAAAAATATGTCAAATTTTACTTTATTTATAAAAATATTGTAAATTTTGTAAACGTATTTCATGAAATTAAGCAGATGTCCGAAGGTACAAAATCACATGGCGTGTCTCCAATAATAATACATACATGTATGTGCCAATAAGTGAATAACAAAAGTATTATGCACAATTCCCTGAATATAGCGAAATCTCTCACGGTCCACTCTCTCAAAAAGGGCATGGAACAGATATGTGGCTTTCACTGGGGATTTGGGGCTTATGGGATTTGTGACCGGTGTAGCTCCTGATCAAATGGCATGCTCCTGTAGCCTGATAACTATCTATATTGCTTGTGAGAAGTGATTGATGTTGTATTACTGACATGGTGAACTGTGCCGATCCTGATCAGCGGATGCGCAGGCGGATCTGTAGCCGATTTCATCAAAATTGCAAAGTATACTTATCTAGCAAAGTATACTTTGAGGGAGTAATCATTTATTTTTCCCGAAATGCATTATGTCATATAGAACAAATGAGTGCATATATTTGAGGATTAAAAGTATGCAGAATTATTAAAATGAATTTATTACATTATCACAGCCAAAATGACCATAATCGATGACCATTTGTGTTGCAGACCATGAGTTCCGCGACTTCTGCCCGTCAATGGTGGTGGCGGCGTGTGTTCTGTATAATAAAAATTAATAAATTTATCTTTCAATTTAAAATTTCTAAAACTTTGCTAGGTAAGTATACTTTGCAATGTTGGTGAAATAGGCTACTGGATTTACACCAGTTGCAAAACCCATAAGCCCCATTTATCCAGCAACAAATGTACTTATTTAATGGTATTTTCAACAGCTACGGTCATTTTAGACTGGGTTATAGGGTTGAATACCATATTTCACCTGTACTGATTGGGTTGGGTGGTGGTGGGGGGGGGGGGGGGGGGGGGGGCGGTGGTTGGAGGAGGTGGGGAATACCAAAATCAGAACTGAATATTTACAAAAAAAATAATTCAGCCCTGAAATTACAATAACCTGATCTGGTGCCAGGTTTTCACCACATCAAAATCACTTAGTCCCACTCCTTAAAAGTAATAGCATTAGTATTAATCTTACTAATTTTCTAATGGCTATCAGATTCAACTCTCAAGTACATGAAACAAGAAAGTCAAAATAAAATGTACCCGAGAGCCAAACCAGGGATATCGGGATTCCGCTATTAAAGGATGAAACCCATCGTTAAATTGACCCTTTGCATGTTCCCAATCCACCGCCCACCTAAACCTTTCCCTGATAGAGACGACTTTTCACACCTCTGCAGAAGATGTCTTTTGAAAACATTGTGGGAAAAGGAGAAATTGCTTGTAACAAGCAATTTCTCCTTTTCCCACAATGTTTTCTACTCTATCAGATAATTTAACCATCATTTGACCCAGCTTATGATTCTTTTATTCAGATGTTTTCGATTTGGAAGAGTCGAAATATCGCAAAACAGGGAAAGGGTTAAAGTGGATTCAACTCTCAAGTAACAAGAAAGCCAAACAGAAAAGGTCAAAGGTCAGTAGCCGATTTCATCAAAATTGCAAAGTATACTTATCTGGTAAAGTATACTTTGAGGGAGTAATCATTAATTTTCCCCGAAATGAAATATTCCATATAGAACTAACGACTGCATATATTTGATGATTAAAAGTATGCAAAATTATTATACTGAATTTATTACATTATCACAGCCATTTTGGCTGTGATAATGTAATGAATTCAGTATAATAAAAAATAATAAAGTTATCCTTAAATTGAAAATTTCTCCCTCAAAGTATACTTTGCTGGATAAGTATACTTTGCAATGTTGGTGGAATCGGCCACTGGGATATCGGGATTCCGCTGAAGATGAGTGAGTGAGTGAGTGAGTGAATAGGGTTTAACGTCCGCTTTTCTGACATAGAGGTACAAACCTCAGGGAGTCTACACGCAGACGGGTCAACGGGGTCGTGTCCCGTATCCACCTGTCCGAGTGGGGTAAATCCCAACTTCAGAACTCAATATTTACAATCGAAATATATATTCAGTCCTGAAATTAGAACAACCTGATCTGGTGCCAGGCCCTCGCCACACCAGCATCATTTATCCCATCCCCTAAAAGTAATAGGATTAGCGCTAATCTTACTTTTATATATGGGGCATAGCCTGACTCAACTCTCACATACAAGAAAGCCAAAAATGTACATGAGGGCCAAATCCGGTATAGTGGGTTCCGGAAAGTATGAACCCAATCGTTAAGCCAGTTTAGTCGCCTTTTACGACAAGCAATGGCTACTGCAGCACTATTCTCAGGATCAGTTGATCCCGCCCCGGTGACTGCACGGGGCCCGCTGAAGATGAATCCCATCGTTAAGTTACACTTCGCGTGCTCCCAACCATTCGCCCACCACGGCCCACCAAAGATTCAATTCAATACAGTATGTTAGGCCATAAAAAATTACTTTGGTTCTCAGACACAGGATGCGACGCGCGAGAGCGGATTTTTTCAATATATTTTTTTTGTACAAGATGTTTATCTCTGATTTTTTTCAAATTGCCAGATGCATTTTGCATGTCAATTAAACAGATGGTTTACATATATTACATATATGCTTACTAAAACTACTATAGCCCCTGAACTAGATGGCCGCGCTCGCCTAGGCTTTTATTTGTTTGTCAAAAAGGAATATTTACATCAAGAAAAAATATATTCAGCCCTGAAATTAGAATAACCCGACCTGGTGTCAGGTCCATACCACACCATATATCGCGCTTTCCGCAAGGGGCGTGACAAAAATCACCAGACATAATTGTATTTAACATACGTTGGCAGTGTAGTGTTTTTGATCGATCATGTGGCGAATTTAAAATATATTTTTTATTCATCATGACAATCAAATGCCATGATGTGCAGGAAGTTTTCTGACGCGGCGACATCTGAGAACCAAAGTACTGTTTTTCTTGCCTTATGTTTCCCAGGTTACACATAAACAAATGGCAAAACAAACCTTAACATTCAATATACATATGGACCACAATCTCACAAAACAAGGCTTATTGTGCATGTGACTGGAGAAATGGGGAACATGGGTTTTGCGACCAGTGTAGATCCAGATCAGACTGTGCATCCGCACAGTCTGATCAGGATCTGCACTGTTCGCCATTCCATCAATGATCAATGAAACACCCGACATACTTCTGACAAGGAATATATTTCGTTACAAGGCACAGGAGTGTGCAATTTCATCAGTAGCTATACTGGTCACAAATCCCATACTGAGCTCCAGATAAGGTGCGTGTTTGCGTAAATACCCAATTAAAATTGCCAAAAACCCAATTGAAATCAGAAGTAGCGAGTATCAAAAAGCCATAACAAATTTGTGGTACCTTTTATCATGCTGCAGAAAAAATAAACAGACCACAATTATAGCATATTTTTCTTATTATCCATGAAAACACATCTCGGTATTTCATTAGAATTGTCTCAAAGGAAATGAAATGCCAAAACATGTTTTATTTCGAAGCAAACTATTCAATTATTGTCGTCTGTTGATGTGTAAACAGTAGTGTGATTTTATTTTACCCAATTAATATTTTGAAATACCCAATTGCTTCAGAAATGATGGAGTGACAACACTCAATTACTAATTCCTTATCTGGAGCCCTGCCATAAGCATCATTTATCCAGTAACATATATCTCCAAGGCAGATAGTATCCAGTACTGTACTGGAAAATGAACATAATAAACACAAGTCTGATCAGGGCAAAGTCAGCAAGACTTGTTTTGTAAGATCCTTTCCACATTTTATTATACATACAAACATAGCATACATACAAACATATTTATTATAAATACAGATTTCCACTTGAAAATTGTTGTGACTTGCCATGGAAAAAAATTATATTTAAAGTTTAAAATCTGTGCAATAGATAACCATTTCATTTAATGGTGTTTAACGGTCTGTCAACAGCTACAGTCATATTAGGCCGGGTTAATTGGGTCGAATCCCATATTTCGCCTGTGGGGAAAATCCCAAAATCAGTGCTGAATATTTACAGAAAAAAGTATATTAAGCCCTGAAATTAGAACAACCCGATCTGGTGCCAGGTCCTCACCACACCAGAGTCACTTAGCCATGCTCCCCAAAAGTAATAGGAGTATTACTAATATTATTACTTTTATAATAGGTATAACCGGATTCAACTCTCACATACCAGAAGCCAAAAATGTACCCGAGCGTCAAACCTTCGTACGACTAAAATGTTCGTAAGTGCAAATTTAGGATCGTCTGGAAATGTCAATTGATGGATTTACATTTATTGAGCATAGGCTGCACATGCAGCCTATGCTCAATAAATGTAAATCCAATAATTGTTTACAAGAAAACATTGTTAATGAGAAATTTATAGACTATCATAAGTTTGCAGTTACGAACATCTTAATCGTACGAAGTTTAGTGAAACGGCCCCCGGGATTACGTCAAGGATGAAACACAGCGTTAAATATACCCTTCACATGCTCCCAGCCAACCCTCCAAAATATGTATAACTAAAAAGTTTGGGAAAAACTGATGTTGATTCGTATAGCTTAACTAGACTAGCGGTTGTGTGTGTATGTTTCATATACAATGGCTCAACTAAAGTCTATCTATGTGTATAGCACTTCTTACAGCTTTAAGTTCAAACAAGACATGTGTCCCCATTTAATCAGTGTTTACACGTAATAGACATTTTTGGATTTAAGGGGATATAAGGCCCCATTTCACTCTCAAAAAAAGTATCTTTTTTTCCCCCAACTAGCATTTCAGGGGAAAAATCCCGCATTTAACCATCTGCACTTCACTTTCTCCCAACAAACCGCCCAAAAGTAAATCTAAGAATCTAAGATCCAAGAATAACAACTTTGATACACTCGGTGTAAGGGTACAATGGGGATCAGGATCTACATTGATCACACAAGTCTTAAAGCCGTAGGCCCATTTGAACTAACAGGTGAATTTGTTTTTTACAACATCTGCATCAAATGAACATTCAAAGTCAAATCAAACAAAAAAATGTCTTATTATTACAACCCAAAAATGTCTATCTATAAACTTCTGACGTTATTATGTACAAGAACATAAATACATGTACAAGTAATGTTTTTACATATATCCCTGAAATATACATAGCACCGTATTGATCAATAAATCACTACACAGCGACAATAATGCAATATTGCATCATGATCATATCACAACCCAAATTTCAAATCATCAAATCTTACAAACTATCATAATAACCATAAATATTAATTTTTTCCATTATTTTGTTTATTTCTCAATAAAAGTGTATGTTGTTACCACTCATATGAACCGTCTCGACGAGACGGTTCATATGAGTGGTAACAACATACACTTTTATTGAGAAATAAACAAAATAATCAGATTTTGTTCTATAAAAAGTATTGAATCCATAGTTAGCAATGGGTTATAAGGTACATGTCCACTCAGTAGGCACAAAATGTTCTTTATATCGGAGACATCATCCGAGACATTTTCTGGCAAAATAAACATTCATTCCTCCCATTACCCCACGTATTGATTGGCATTATACATTTAATCAGACGTAAATTTCCACACTGATATCAGGGGCGATAACCGTGTTTCTTTAAAATGTTGACGGACATTACTATTTATTCTCTGTATTTATTTTTTGATGTGCAATGATAACACTGTATATGTTGAAAATATTATTTTTTCAGGCGACACATTTAATTAGTATAAATTATTAAAAAATATCATGCCTCATTTCGCATATGAAAATAGCCCGATACCACCGCGCGTCACTATCGGTAAAATCAATATTACTAAATGATTATATCAGTGCAGCGGGCACTCGTAATTTTTAGAACTGGTGGAATAGTGACACAATTATACACTTGTTTAATTCCTATAAAGAACAGTTTGTGCCAACAGTTTGTGCCTAGTGTGTGGGCAAGTAACTTTAACCAAGAACCCACTCTTCCAACATTTCATCCAATTTAGATTTGACAATTGCATAAATATTTGGATACCATTTGTTTTGGGAAACTCCAAAACAAATTGTCTCCAAATACATTAGTTACATGTCTCCAAATTAACATATATGATGTTATTATTATGTTAAACCAGTACAACTACGCTAATCTTAAATATTAGGACAGTCGTGGGACAAATTTTATATTTGTGTTTTCCTAGAATAAATTGTGTATGAATATTTAGGGGTATTACTGTATGCAATATAGCTCTGTATAATTTCTCACAATTACACTTTACAATATTGTCTCCAACATTTTAACATTTGGTTTTAGTATTTTCTTTGAATTATTATGCATAGTTTTTGAGACATGGCAATTTGAAAGTAAAGGTGAAATGGGTTTAACGTCACAGCAACAGCTATGGTCATATAGAGACTGGACCACAGTTTAAAGTCTCATCCGACAGTGGGATGGTAGTATTTTTCATGCCTCGGATTGAACTCTCAACCTTCAGTATTGAAGTCACCACCTCCAGTATTGAAGTCCAATGGTCACGGCCCATCCATCACGTCAATTTGAAATGTAGGGGCATTTTTTTATCCACCCAATATATTACTGTTCCTGGAGAAATGGGGCTATATTTGGTCATATATTATAGGAATGAATGACCTTTTTGTGGAATTTATCGGGGTATAAACTTGGAAAAGTCGCGGGAATACTGGACGAAGCGATACAAAATTACAATTTTTGAAAATCATCTCCCCCATGTTAAAGGTGTTTGTCCGAGCGGAGCAACGAATCGATAGCGCCTATGTCACGGGAAAACCCGCGGTATACCGATACGGGACCAGCGATCGATATTGCCCGCGACTACGTACGTACTACCGTGTTCGCATACGCTGTCCGTGAAAACGTTTGAGCGTTACGTCACCGAACCCGCGGACGAACGAGTACGTACTACCGTGTTCGCGTACGCTGTCCGTGAAAACGTTCGAGCGTTACGTCACCGAACCCGCGAACGAACGAGTACAATCCACGCCCCCTGAGGTAAGAAATAAATGCTGGAACATGATGTCGAAAGTTCACAGAAACAATTTAAAGCTTTTGTTGATCGCCAATGTAACCAGTGTATATCCAAACAGTGCATCTGCACAATAACTACACTGGTTATATTGGCGATAAGCCCCATTTCTACAGGAACAGCCACAATTACGCCATTTTATCACCAGAATTATACACAACTAAAGGGAGGCAATTCACGAACTGCGACATCCGGGAATAATACTACATTGGTCGGGTTAACTCTAAGCCCCATTTCTCCGGTCACATCCACAATTATGGTCAGAATAGCATACGCAAGGTCCAGAGCTCCAGATAAGCTGCATATCTGCGTAAATACCCAATTAAAATTGCCAAAAACCCAATTGAAATCAGTAGTAGTGAGTATCAAAAAGCAATTTTACACAATTAAACTATTAATACCCAATTGCTTCAGAAATGATGGAGTGACAATACTCAATTACTAATTCCTTATCTGGAGCCCTGAGGTTAATTACCTTGTGTATGATCTTCTGACGAAATGGTGTAATTCGGGTGTAATCTGACAAAATGGCACAATGTCTACCTGCGAGATAACTCACGATCCGCGGCATCCTGGCACAATAACGGGTTGTACTGGGTACACATTAGGCGTGGAATGCACCATCATGTTGGAGTAAGTCATTGACTCCGCGTACACGCTCGATTGTTTGTGTAGCGCTTCCGAGTAGGGCAGGTAACTCTGCGAGAAATTTGACGGCGAAGGGAGATAACCCCTGAACTGTGACGACGTGAGATAACTCTTGTATTGGTCTGACGGGTGTGATGGGTAGCTGGGGAACGCGTCCTTGGCGAGAGGTATACTCGACACAGGTATTGGCATGGGCGGAATGGCGGTTCTAGCACTATCACATATTGACGGAATGTTCGTGGTGTAGGCGTTTGTTCTATTTATAGACGATGATGGGACGTAACTCTGCACCGGCACGGCGTACGGGTACATCACCGTGGCAACCTGTTGACCTTGACCTTCCTTCTGGTGGGTCCTGAAATGAGATATAAATATATGTTAGACTGATTGATTGGTTGGTTGATTGATTGATTAGATTGAGTGGTTGATTGAGTGGTTGATTGAGTGGTTGGTTGGTTGGTTGTGGTTTTGGTGTTGGTGTTGGTGTTGGTGTGAGGTGTTGGTTGATGATGATTAGAGGTGAGTGGTGATGTGTGGTGATGGTTGAGTTGGTGTTGTTGGTGTGGTGATGTGGGTGGTGAGGGTGGGTTGGTGGGTTGTTGGTGGTGTTGGTAGGTGTTGGTTGTGGTGTTGGTGTGTTGGTTGGTTTGTTGGTGTGTGGTAGAGTGGTGAGGTGTGGTGTTGGTGATGGTGGTGTTGGTTAGGTTGGTTGGTGTGGTTGGTGGTTGGTTGGTGGTGGTAGGTGGTGTTGGTGGGTTGGTTGGTTGGTTGGTGGGTGGTGGTGAGGGTTGTTGGTTTGGGTTGGTTGGGTTGGTTGGTTGGTTGGTTGGTTGGTTGGTTGGTTTGGTTGGTTGGTTGGTTGGTTGGTTGGTTGGTTGGTTGGTTGGTTGGTTGGTTGGTTGGTTGGTTGGTTGGTTGGTGTTGGTTGGTGTTGGTTGTGTTGGTTGGTAATTGGATCAAACAATCAATCAATCAATCAATCAATAAAATATGATTGATTGATTGGTTGACTGTGGTTGATTTATTGATTTGGGGTTCGAATAGCACACAACTTATAATGGCTCGGAATAATCAAATGCCTGATTTACAGTGAAACCTCGCTAATCCCGACACCCTGGGGACCTCCCAAGGTGTCCAGTTTAGCGAGGTTCCACTGTAGGCCCGTAAGGTCGGGTGTTTTCTTCACGTTCGTTTGATAGGTTTGTTCAATTGTATGCACAAGGCAATATAATAAATAATTTACTTACTTATACGTACAGAATGTATTCAAACAATGTGTTGGTGTCAGTGCATTAATATGAATATTTAATAAGGTGATGAGGTCCTCATTTGCATATTTATCACACTTCGGTGTTCCAGTGTTAATTACGCCATACTCTGACACATACAGTATTCATGTAGTGTCATAGTTCAATATTATTATTGGCAAATATTGGTGTCATATTGCCCGAGGTGGGATATACCTTCAGACGCGCAATATGACACCATGCTAACTGGGTATAATCACATTAACATATTTGTCACACTGCAATTTCTTTATATTTCTTCATAATTTAGTTTTTTATATTAACCCTTAGACCGCTATCTTATTTTTTTTGTCGTCTGCTGTTTATTTTCTATTTTACATTTCTATCATCAAAAATATGCTTTAACAGCACTTTAGAATAATTTACAACATGCTTTGACAGCACTTCAGAATCAGGGGGGAGGGGGGGACGGGGTGAACATACCCGAGCATGGAGTGGACACAGGGCAGCAGTTCCTCGAGATAGTAGTCAGTCATCAACTCCATCTGTTTGGGCCAGACCGGGCTGAGGTGGAGACAGATCCTCGCCGCGGCAACACACGCCGCCGCCACCAATGACGGGCAGAAGTCGCGGAACTCATGGTCTGCAACACAAATGATCATCGATTACTCCTCCCCTTTCTGACACAGAAATTTGAAAAAAATGGATATTGCAGCATATTTCTTCCAGAAATTGTGAAGGGGCCTGCAGCCGATTTCACCAAACTTGATAAGCATACTTATCTAGCTAAGTAATCTTTGAGGGAGAAATTTTCAATTTAAGGATAAATTTATTAATTTTTATTATACTGAATTTATTACATTATCACAGCCATTTTGGCTGTGATAATGTAATAAATTCAGTATAATAATTCTGCATACTTTTTAATCATCAAATATATGCAGTTGTTAGTTCTATGTGAAATAATGCTATTCAGGAATGATAAATGATTACTCCTTTAAAGTATACTTTGCTAGATAACAAGGTGTATGATCACGTGGTTACAACAACAACAACAACAAGTACTGCAACTTCCAGAAGCCCTCCGATTCAAAGTACGTATTCTTCGATTTTGTCCTCATTATGTAACGGATGTTGATGAAATATGGCGCATCAAACGCGTCTTGTTAAGCTGCATTTCGTGGTCTCTGTACTTTGGCCCAAACTTCTGTCATTTTTACTGACACGGAAATCGATTCTTTGCAAAAATGACATAAGTCTGTGCCAAACTCCCGGGACAACAACTGCAGCTCATGAAGACGTGTTTGCTGCACCATATTTCATCAAAATCCGTTGCCTATTAAGGAAAATATCAAATAATACTTACTTTGGAGTGGGCGCGCTTTCAACACTTTCAGCCATTGTTGTAACCACGTGATCATGCACCTTGGCTAAGTATACTTAATAGTAGTTTTGGTGAAATCGGCTACTGTGAAAATGTTTCATTGATGGAATGGCGAACAGTGCAGGCCCGATCAGACTTCGTGGCTGATCTGGGGCTCCACTGGTCGCATAACCCATAAGCCCCATTTTTCCAGTACACTGTGAAAATTTGCAACACACTGAAAATCAAATAATTAACATGGTACATGTAATACTAAAGACACTAAATTACAATGGATTATAGCCACATTCAATTGTGATTGAACAATGAATAAGGATGTAGCGATTAAGTAATTATGAATAAGATACTGATGTAAGCAAAAATATTTTCTTCTTTTTTTTTGGACGTTATATAAAGGGAAAAGTGCTGGATGACGACCGTGTAGAACCGGACGTATGTTCAGCAGTGTGAGCACTCGCAGCGAGCGCTCGCTATAAATTCAAACTACCTCGCTGGTCGGCTCGCAGGCGCTTCGGCAAGCAATGTTCAGAAGCAAAGTGCTTAACCCTTACAATGCTGAATTAAAATTTGTCGTCTGCTGTTTATTTTATATTTTCCATTTTTCTCATCAAAAACATGGTTTGACAGCACTTTAGAATCATTTCCAATGGAAATGATTCTAAAATGCTGACAAACCATGTTTTTACTGAGAGAAGAGACAAAATATGAGACAGCAGCAGACGACTATTTTCGGTTCCCGCAATCCATGGGTTAAAGCGCGAGCTGAACACACCTCTGGTAAGTTACCCACCTTGTAAACTGATCTCCTGGAAGTATAGCGAGTGTTTCTCAAGGTATGACTCGACGAGACGTTTCGATGTGATCGGGAGACCGTCCTTCAGGTCATCTTCGTCCACCGCCACCTGGGGAGATAACTCTTGCGTAACTTGGAAATCACAAGTAACTTCCCTCTGAACAACTTCCAGGTCATAGTCGACGTTAGAATTGGTGGAGTTGTCGGTTTGACATCACATTGCTTAGTTTAACTAATATTTTCTATCTGATTTTTCAACAAAAGTATATGTTGTGACCACTCATTTGAACCGTCTCGTTCCAATTTTCCATCAGTTAAATGGTGTATCCTCAGAATGTTATCATGGGTGTATGAAACTTTTGGATATATGAAAACTTTGACATATTTTCTTTCCATTTTTTTTCTCAACACGATACAATGAGGAACCTCGGGACCTCGGTTTCAAGTCTCATCCGAAAGACCAGTGGGATGGAAATACTATGGAAGTATTTTTGACGCCTAAGGCGAAGCTTGAACTCACAACCTCCGGATTGGAAGTCAGATGTTCTAACCCCTAGGCTACAACCCATCCCTAATACTTTAATGAAATGTGATAACACGATACCTTGAGGAAGTATGGCAGGAAATGTGGCACGGTGGGTACACAGACGTTCCAGTCGATGAACTTGAGCACGGAGAGTTCGAGCCCGAGGTACTGGGCGGCCGTGTAGGTGGGGTGGGTGGTGGACACAGAGGGTGGAATGTACGAGTTGAGCTGCGAGAAGTGCGGGATCCGGTCGCAGAGGTCTTCAAACTTCACTGGAGAGGAGAGAGAAACTGGATTTATGACCAGTGTAGCTCCTGGGCAAATAGCACACTCCAGTAGCCCGTTAACGCTAAACACTGCTCGTTAGACGCACGACAGGTGTTTCATTGATGGAATAGCGATGGAACAGTGCAGATCCTGATCAGACTGTGCGGATACCCATAAGCCCAATTTATCCAGTCACAGCCACAAATATTGTTTATTATAGGAATAAGCCAGTCTCCGAGACACATGTACGAGTTGAGCTGCGAGAAGTGCGGGATCCGGTCGCAGTAAAATTGTAAATGCTTGGATTTAACGACGGCACTGGCTCAATGACATCTCGTCTCCCAAGAAGGGGAGAAAGGAACGAGGTGAATACAGAGGAAACCGGCCACAGGGAGCCTAGCTCTTATTAGAATAGTCTCTTCTGGTTCTTTAACGTGCCCAGACTCCCCTTCAAATCTGATACACGGGACCGCCTTTTAAAGTCCCCATCCGAAAGGACTAGTAGAGCAGGAAATACAAAGTATTGCAGTGGTCCTCAAACTTCACTTTCTTTATTATTTATTTAATGGTGTTTGGGTTTAAACTGTAATTATTTACACGGATATCGGGATTCCAGCAAGGATGAACCCCACCAACCACCGGATTTATCTGATGTGTTCAAAGAGAAACGGAAGTACAATGTACGTTTGTTTGTTGGGGTTTAACGGCCTATCAACAGCTAAGCTCATTTAAGGCCGTATCAATGTGTTTAGTACTAAATCCCATATATTACCTGTACAAGTACATGTACATGTTCAAGTACATGTTCAAGTACGTGCGCATGTACAAATGGGGGGAATATCCCAAAAACAGAACTGCATATTTACAGTAAAAAAATATATATATTCAGCCCTGAAATCAGAATAATCATGATCTGTAGCCTATTTCACCAACATTGCAAAGTATACTTATCTAGCAAAGTATACTTTGAGGGAGAAATTTTCAATTTAAGGATAAATTTATGAATTTTTATTATACTGAATTTATTACATTATCACAGCCATTTTGGCTGTGATAATGTAATAAATTCAGTATAATAATTCTGCGTCCTTTTAATCATCAAATATATGCAGTGGTTAGTTCTATATGAAATAATGCATTTTGGGAAAAATAAATGATTACTCCCTCAAAGTATACTTTGCTAGATAAGTATACTTTGCAATTTTGATGAAATCGGCTACTGATGCCAGGTCCTCGCCACACCAGAATCACTTGGCCCCTTCCCAAAAGCAGTAGGATCAGTAATAATCTTACCACTTACGGAAGTACGTAAAAATAAGGTGCGAGTATATGAAATTGTTCTAAAAACACCACGCCTTCCAGAATTCATGCGAGAAAGCCTTCAGGCATAAGATATTGTCAAATTATATCAGCTTTAGTCCATGCAATTTAGCTCTTTATAAGATTATTGGATTATCTGCTTACGTCTCAAAGTCTTCTCAATATGACTTTAGGATTTTCAGATTATGACAACTACGTTTAGCCCTATCACCCCTAAACAAGGGCATCGTTATCACTAAGCTAATCCCCTCGCTGGCAGCCTGCATCGTCATCACTAAGCTAATCCCCTCGCTGGCAGCCTTGATACCGGTAATAATAATAATAATTAAAAAAAAAATGTTTTGTCATACAAACAAGGTGAATGTAAGTTCTCAGTGACCTTGGGCGGTCGGACGTGTGTCGTATGCAGAACACCATCCCTAGACAAGACATTGTGGCCAAATATTATCAAAAACAGTGAAGCGGTACATAAGTTACTAATGTACGTACGCACGTGCATAGATATACTAACGCAATATCCCCTCTAGCCTATCGGCGAGCGAATAATAACTGGAATGGATTTTGATATGTTCATTTTCCAACAAAATGAAATGAATGTTAATTTTCCGACAAAATGAGATGAAATTAATGGGGTTTAACGTCCCAGCAACAGTTAAGATCATCTATAGGGACGGGACCACAGTGATCCGACAGACAAGTGGGATAGAGATACATGCACTTATGAAAGGATTTGTCATGCCCTAGGGTAGGTATTCTGACAAATCCAATTGTCACAAAATGATTTTCAGACTAGTGCATTTATGAAAAGAGCAGGGATTCTGCTGGTGATAGCCACTTTCGCAATTGGCGATAAAAATAAACAGTTGGCGATAAAAAATTATAATTTTAATAAAAAAAATTAACTTTTGGATGTTTTTTTTGTTTTTTTTGAAGTGGCGATTTTTTTATTTTCCCCAGCGGAATCCCTGAAAGAGGGTTTTTTTCCTCCTAAAAAACATAAAAATTACTTGCAAAAAGTGCAGATCCTGAGTCACGAGCCGTCTCATCTGGATCTACACTGTTTGCAAACAACACAACAGAGACAAGAGGTCTGTAGTGTTGAAAGGGTTAAATGGGTCGAAAACTGAGAAAGGGTACCTTATGACTATTACGACAAATATGTGGCTGTGGCTGGAGAAATTGGGCTTATGGGATTTGTGACCAGTGTAGCTCCTGATCTTTATCAAATACTCATGTATCCTGATGACGATCTATATAAACCTGTACTTGTGCCAAATTTCACTGTTTTAAAGTGGTATAATCATAGTATGAACATTTGGAGAATTTGTGTTCGCTATTCTCCCTATTTCTGTTCGAAAGTATATCTTGTTACCACGATTCAAATGAGTACCTGTGGTAACAACATATATCTTTATGAGAAATTTAAGAAAAGTCTTTATTTAGGTTTGAAAGAACGAGACGGTTCCAATGAGTGATAATAACATATACTTTTATGGAGAAATAAACAAAATAATCAGAGATTTTATCACTAATAAAAAGTATTGTGAATAGTATCCAGACTTCAATGGGTTTATGGGTAGAGTACATGTATGAAAATTCAGAAGAATTGTGCTCACTATTTTCTCTATTTCTGTTTGAAAGTTTATGTTGCTACCATTCATATGAACTGTCTCGTCAAGACGCTGCCAATGAATGGTAACAACATACACTTTTATGGAGAAATAAACAAAATAAGCAGAAGTTTTAAAAAAAATTGGTTTATGGGTAGCGTACCTGCAATGAGTAGACAGACCAAGGCCACCAGGTGGCAGTGTTGTTGCTCCACCTCAAGGCCGTCCATGAACGTGTCGAGGAGGTAAATGGCGAGGTGCTGGGCGGTGGGACACACCCCTAGTTCCCCGACTATCACCGACAGCCAGTCGACAAGATGACGCCGGACCCACAGCTGCGGTGACTGAGCGTGGTACGGCGGCAATGTTTGCTCCTTGAGTTTCAGCGTCGCGTAGATGTCCTCCGCTAATTTGTTCTTCCACCATTCCTGTTCGATTGCCATCGTGATGAGGTCATGTGATCAGTCGCTCTCGTCTGTAATACCGTAAACAAACCTAAATATTTGGACACCATTTGTATCCAATTACATCGTTATGGTGATAAACAAGTACAGCCATTCTAACCGTAAATAGTTGGGACATTCTTTGCTGTTATAAACTGTTAATGTGCATTTCCCAAAATAAATTGTGTCTGAATATTTAGGGTTATTACGGTAACTAAAATACGGTAATTCAACTATTGTCTGTTTCATGTAAACCTGCCCATTTCTTATGATTATATGAAAATTGCAAAAACAATCTTGTCTTTTCATTGATATTTCTTTTTAGCAAATTTGTTTACTTTTCATTTTTTATTTCATGCAATCAAAAACACAGATGGCAATCTAAAAAGCAGAAATGTCTATGGGGTTTAATGCATGTAATGTGGTTAAAATCCTAAATATTAATACTATATACCAGGGATTTAAAAATTATAAATTCAGAAATATTTCCGTAAATGAGATATTTCCGTAAATGGGACAAAATGTTAGGAAATAATACAGAATTTAATTTGAAATCTTCCCGGAATGTTGCACCAATAGACAATGTGCTGGCAAAAAACAAAATGAAATCTTATTCTCCATGTATAAGTTCTTGTTCACATAATGGATTTTTATGGAATTAAATTTGAGGAAGTGTTAGCGACCGAAGCATTTTGTTCCTTGAAAATCCATTATGTACAAATTATTGTTCACTTATTAAATTTAAAGGAATTAAATGTGAGGGAGTGCAAGCGACCACAGCATTTAGTTCCCTAAAAATCCAATGTATGAACAATAATATACTTATAATTAGCCAGGTTTATAATGCAGTCTCACATCCAAGTATTGATTTTCCATTTCCTGTCAAACAGGTAGAAGTAATATGTAACTTATAGGAGTTAAATTGTGCACATGGGAAGTAAGTGGAGAGTGATACTGGCTAGCGACTGGCATAGAAAATAGGATGAATTAAAAGAAAGGATAACATTGTGGTATGGAAAGTTGTATTCCAATACAATGTGGCAGTAGTAGTTTTACACTAGATGGCCGAAGCCCACATTCCGAGGCCCACATGTCGCGCCCGCCAAGGCTTTGATAGTATACCACAAACTCTAACCCGGACGGACGTGCCTACGTACGCCAATGTGCGGACTATATCGCGCTGTCTGCAAGCGGGCGTGACAATAATCATGACTGCCTGGAGAAATGAGGATTATGGGATGTGTGACCAGTGTAGCTCATGATCCTGATCAAATAGCACACTCATGTATCCTGATAACAATATATATTGCTTGTATACAGGTGTTTAAATGATGGAATGACAAACAGTGCAGATCCTGATCTGACTGCGGATGCTCAGGCTGATCTGGATCTACACAGGTCATAAAACCCATAAGCCCCATTTCTCCAGTCACATCCACAATTATGTCACAGCATAATACTAATAATAAATTTAACATTTTAACCCTTTCTTATTTTTTTGCGTCTGCTGTTTATTTTCCATTTTCCATTTTGATCATCAAAAACATGCTTTGACAGCAGGTCTGACAAAAATGGACTGAACTGGTAATATGTATCTTTAACCTTTAGACCGCTATCTTATTTTGTTGTCGTCTGCTGTTTATTTTCTATTTTCCATCTTTATCATCAAAAACATAGAAATGATTCTGAAGTGCTGTCAAAACATGTCTTTATTGAGAAATAAGGCAAGATATAAAAGCAACAGCAGACGACATGTTGTGAGTAGCGGTCTAAGGGTTAATAAAAGATGTGTCACACATGATATTATTATTTAATGGAGAAGTACATGTTATACAATAAAAACTTGTATTTATTTTACATGCATATAATTATGTCCAAACTAGCATAATTATATATGTAATTGTTATATGTATTACATCAATATCTTACATTTTCAAGCTTTATCACCGGAATAACAAACACATGTGGATGAAAAACGAACTAACTATATCCCTATATGCATTCATGTATTATCAACCTTGAGTAAAATGCTCCTATCAATAACTTCATGCCAATCTCCATTGAATGAAAGAAGTGATTTAATGCTTGTCAACTGCGGCCATTTGTGACTGGCTTACACTAAATTGACCTGTCCAATTGTAGACAAGCTGTGAGACAAACAACACGTTTCCAGGTTTGTGCTGACAGACTGGTCAAACTGCCCAAGGCAGTGCTCCAGATAAGTGTTGTGTCTAATCAATATTCACGACCAGTGTATATCCAGATCAGCCTGTGCATCCGCACAGTCTGATCAGGATCTGCACTGTTTGCCATTCCATCAATGAAACACTTGTCATGCTTCTAACAAGCAATATATATAGTCATGCAACTCTCGTTTACTCAAAGACAGGGGACTGAGAAAGATAATTTGAGCATGAAAATGTTAATGGAATGATGCTTAACGGCCCATCAACACAAAATAGTATCATTTAGGGCCAAGCTATGTAGGTGAAGAAGAAAATAATAGTAAAATAGTAGGTTAGAGTAGGTAATCAAATGATTCGAGTAAAAATAAAACTAAGATGAACAATATAAAGGAGCAACATGTATACAATGATAAAATTGCGTGAAAATTTGAGTCAATGCGAGTTATTATATAGGAAAGCATGTACTTGGGAGAATTTGACTTTGAGTTATCAGTAGTTTGACTTAACTCTTTGCATGCTGGGAAACTTGTGGGCTATAAATAGTTCAAAACTAGCGGACAAAAATTCTCATATTTTCTTGTATTTCTCCCCGTAAATATCATGAATATGTCTTGGAATTTCATTAGAATTGAGTCCTGAGGACTCAATTCTAATGAAATTTCAAGACATATTTACAGAGAAATAAAACATACACTCCTAATTCGTTTGGCGGATATTTTCGCCGCTAGCACGCAAAGAGTTAAGAGAGTTTGGGGTAATGAGTGTAGACTAGATCATTATCAGGAATGTAACAGCGCTATTTGATCAAGATCTACTTGGCTGTGACTGGACAAATGGGGCTTATGGGATTTCTGACCCGCGTAGATCCAGATCAAATAGCACACTCCTGTACCCTTATAACAATCCATATTGCTTGTTAGATGCATAATGGCGAACAGTGTAGATCCTGATCAGACTGTGTGGATGCACAGGCTGATCTGGATATACACTGGTCGAACAACCCATAATCCCCATTTCTTCCATCATAGCCACATATGTAATGTTATGCAACTGCGAAAGTAAAGGGAAGTGCTCTGTGTGACAATCTAGATAAAATCTCCAGCTGAGTTGACTGGGTAGCCGCCAACCATGAAATTACAAGGTGTGACAGTATCTCTGGATCTATCTCACCATTACCACACATGGAGGACAAGCCATGTGAGTTTGTACCTAAGAACATGTGATATCTCATGAAAAATCTTTACAATATTTTCCGTAAATTACGTCGAAAGACGATGAAATGTTCATGGCAAATGCGGAATTGTATTCTCCCAACCAATTCTATTCTGCGTTTGCTATGAAGCGTTTGTCACCTTTTGACATCATTTACAGAAAATATCTGTAAATCCATTTCATGAAAATCTCACATGTTCGAAGGTACATATACACATGGCATGTCTCATATAATTTGTTACTTTGTACTGAGTTTCACAATTCCTGAAAGGAAAAATTCCTTATGACATCTAATTACAACAAGTGTAGATCAAGAAAACAAATATCACCTATGACCATGTAACAAATAGAATGCATTAATTTATTTATTTAATGGCGTTTAACAGACTGTCAACACCTCAGTAGCCGATTTCATCAACATTGCAAAGTATACTTTTCTAGCAAAGTATTGAGGGAGTAATCATTTATTTTTCCTGAAATGCATTATTTCATATAGAACTAACGACTGCATATATTTGATGATTAAAAGTATGCAGAATTATTGTACTGAATTTATTACATTATCATGCCAAAATGGCAGTGATAATGTAGTACATTCAGTATAATAAAAATTAATAAATTTATCCTAAAATTGAAAATTTCTCCCTCAAAGTATACTTTGCTAGAAAAGTATACTTTGCAATGTTGGTGAAATAGGCTACAGATCATTTTTTGGCTGCGTCACAGTTACCAAAGCAGGCGCGGATACAGGGGCGGGGTCACAGTTACCAAGGTCTAATGATCTAATCTCATATTTCACCTGTTGTATGTGGTGGGAGAAAAATTCTAAAATCAGAACTGAATATCAGAGCTCCAGATAAGGTGCGTATTTGCGTAAATACCCAATTAAAATTGTCAAAAACCCAATTGAAATCAGAAGTAGTGCATGAGTATCAAAAAGCAATGAAAAATTTCTGGTATCTTTATCATGCTATACAGTGAGTGTACATAAAACAATAAACAGACCACAAATATAGCATAGTTTCTTATTTTCCCATGAAAACACATCTTGGTATTTCATTAGAATTGTCTCCAAGGAGACAATTCTAATGAAATACCAAGATGTGTTTTCATTTAGAAGCAAACTATTGAATAAGTGCGGTCTGCTGATGTGTAAACAGTAGTGTGATTCTATTTTACACAATCAAAATTTTGAAATACCCAATTGCTTCAGAAATGATGGAGTGACAATACTCAAGTACTAATTCCTTATCTGGAGCACTGGAATATGTTCAGATTTGTTTTATCTTCAGGGTATAAACGGATTCAACTTTCAAGGAACAAGAAATAAAATGTACACGAGGGTCAAACCAGGGATTCTGGAAGTCGGACTTTGTCCTTTCGCGCACCTGCAGGTTATAATTACCTTCCCTGTCGAGGGGAGCTGGGGGAAATCTGATCCGTTTTCCTATATAATTTAATCATTTTTGAACGCTTATAACAACTAATTCTGGATCGTTTCAGAGAGTTTAAATGTAAATTTATAATGTTTGATAGTAAATAAAAATATTCTTATGTTTGCTTAGTATTTAAATTATTCTAACCATGTGAATATGATGTGTCGTAGAGTGAAATCTATCTGGTTTCCCCCAAGTTAAGATGGCCAAATTGGTGTCACGTGACCTCTTTACGTCACACCGACTTCCAGAATTTCCGGTACAGATGAATCCCATTGACAAATAGAAAATCAACAAATTCACAAATTTTGATACTCATGCACTACTTACACCAGTGCATTTATTACATGTATGTGACTGCGGCTGGAGAAATGGGATTTATGTGATTTGTGACCAGTGAAGCTCCTGATCAAATAGCACACTCATGTAGCGATCTATATTCCTTGTTAGAAGCATGATGGGTGTTTCATTGATGGAATGACGAAGAGTGATGATCCTGATCAGACTGTGTGGATGCACCATTTCTCCAGTCACAGCCAAAAATTAGTTTATTGATGTCATATGCAGAGTTTCTTATGAGTTTAACAAATATATTAAATCAACACAAATGTGCGAGTATATATATTGCATAAGAACAACATCATAATTTGTATTTGTCTAGTATCATCAATGTCTGTTCATGATTGCTACGCACACAACTGTGTTTCCTGTACGCATGTTTTGCTCACATTTCATCCACATCTGAGACACAGGTCCTTTAAAGTAATACTATAAAATTCACATTCAAACAACAGGTTGAAGTAACGGACAAAGGTCTATAAATACATGTACCTTTAAATATACCTAAACGTATCAATCAATAATTCCAGCACAAAAATATTTACACAATTCCCTAACATTCGATTGGTCTGTAGCAAGTCTCTGTCCAAAATGTATATCCCAGTAAACTCCCATGCCGAACTACTTTCATTAACCGTGAGGCGCAGTTAAAATAATTCTTAAGAAAACGGAAAATAAACACATTTTCTTGATGAATTTATTTCAAATGCTGGAATTATAAGGAATGAATGGCCTTTTTGTGGAATTTATCGGGGATATAAACTTGGAAAAGTCACGGGAATACTGGACGAGGCCGGAATTTCCAAGTTTATACCCCGATAAATTCCACAAAAAGGCCATTCATTCCTATAGTGAACCAAAATAAGTTTTTTTTTTTTTAATACTTTTTTATAACACATTTCCGGTACATACCGGTAATGTGTCCTAATAGGGAGTTTTTTTTCTCCAGTTATTGATACTTTTAGGCATATTAAATGTATTTATAGACCTTGGTCCATTACTTCAACCTGTGATTCAAACAGCCGATATTTTCCACAATTTTCATGAAAATTAAAAAAAAAAAAAAAAGACTGTTAGGCCATGTTCCTAAAAAATGGCAAGAAAAAACTCTGAAAATAGCTTCTGGTTCGTCAAAATGTAATGGTACTATATGAAAAACCTTTAATAACAAATAATCTTTATACCTACTAAAATCAAATTCCAACCTCACAAAATACACACTGTCTGCTAAAACAAATTGTGTTGACTATGTCCATGGAGTTATCACCACAATTTGAACATATTAGTCAGAATAACTAGATAAGCACAATACAATGAATTAGTTATCCAATTCACAAACTTTATTCCAGCACAAAAATGTCCACACTGCATTAACCCTGGGATGAAAGATGTATGTATGGCCCCTGATGAACCCCGTCAACACATCAAACCTCTTTTGTGTAGATCCAGTAGCCTATTTCATCAACATTGCAAAATATACTTTAGCAGCAAAGTATACTTTGAGGGAGAAATTTTCAATTTTATGATAAATTTATTAATTTTTATTATACTGAATTTATTACATCACAGCTGTGAATTGTAATAACTTTTATTATACTGAATTTATTACATTATCACAGCTGTGATAATGTAATAAATTCAGTATAATAATTCTGCATACTTTTAATCATGAAATATATGCATTTGTTAGTTCTATATGAAATAATGCATTTCGGAAAAATCAATGATTACTCCCTCAAAGTATACTTTGCTAGAAAAGTATACTTTGCAATGTTGGTGAAATAGGCTACAGACCTCTTTTGTGTAGATCCAGATGAGAAATTGTATAATTCTTTATAGAGAAAAAAAAACACCCCCTTTCCATAAATGGACTAGTCTGAAAATAATTTTGTGACGTCTGGATTGGTTGAATAATTAACATATAAAAATCCATTCCAGTTACTTAGGGGTGGTTGACAGGGTTAAACATTATTCCTGGCTGTTATATAGCCTTTCTAACTTACATCTAATCTCAGCTATTTATTTCTTTTCTAACACATGCAAGGTAATCCACGGAACTCGTATGTAACAGTCTATATTTTATAAGCCACTATGTTCATGCTTCATGGTTTATTCCAGTTATGCCAACATAATCGGAGAATACAGAATAATCCTTGAAAGTAAAACTTGAGCTAAGTATCTCAAACAAATAATTAAAAGCCAAAGCTGGCAAGTCTGGCAAAACAAAGCAAAGTCATATGTAAGTATTAAGATGATAGATCACAATTTGATGGTCTAGTAAAAGTTGTCAAACACATAAAAATCCAAACCGGCAAACAATGACTGGCAACAACAAACACGGAGGCGACTGTGAACCTACTGTAATGGTATCCCCAAGGTGTAATGTTTGTCATGTAACATAAT